>CAIGQZ010000427.1:30044624-30056338 GCA_903798205.1 Danio tinwini
TATTATTATTATTATTATTATTATTATTTATTATTATTATTATTATTTATTATTATTATTATTATTATTATTATTATTATTATTTTGCAATGTTTATCTATGCTAAAATGATTAAATATTACATTAGGTTAATTCATTAAGTGTGAAAATAAAATGAATAACATTTCTTTTTGTTTTTTAAATTGCATATGAATAAATTATTACATTAAATTGGAAATAATATAATTGCACATAAACACATTAAAAATAATAATAATAATTACAATAATTATGTATTAACTTAAATACATTTAAAATGACTTATCATCTAAACCAGGGATTCCCAAACTTTTCAAATTCCCTCAAAATAACAATGCCAGTGACTCGCGACCTACTGTATAGTGTATAAACACAAGCATATTTACAACACAAAAAAAGTGCAACAGTTAACAACCTTTCTAATAGTTAGAATGTAATAGTAATTCTAATAGTTTAATAAAATTTATTTGACTTGGAAATCACTAAGCGACCCCCTGTCACTGTCCCGCGACCCCCACTTTGGGAACCACTGATCTAAACCTTTAAATCAGAGATTCTCAACCGGTGGGCCGCAGCGATCCTGCAGGTGGGCCACGAGATAGCTTAAAATTAACTCTTAATAGAGTGGAGGAACTATGACATCACCTTGTAGGCAAATCGGCTGCTAGCATAAAACTGGTTCCCTCGATAAAATCTCTATAGGATTTTCCCATAGGCTTTTCGAAAATTGCAAATAATAAGCTCTGTGTTCAAACACTGTTCAATACATTTACACGTTTTGTCCAGCCGGATAATCCTCACACGAAAATACAATTTTTAGCACTTTTGGATCTTGAACGCAAACGCAAGAACTGAAAAGCTAACATTAGGATATAAATGGACTACAGCCTCTGAGGCGCTCGCCTGTGACGTCAGCACCACCCTGCTACAGAAAACTTTTCAAGCTTATTTTTAGAATTATGATCCAAAGATTTACTCTCTCTGTTTATTATATTATAATCCACGCTATAATATTATAAACAAATAAATATGCAAAAGCACATAGACCTACGTGCCTTTTGGATAGTTTTTTACATGGGAAATACATTTTGTTTTGCTTTACGGTTGTTGTAAAAGTTTTAAAACTGTACTGTATGTATAAATGTGCCTACATAGTATTATCATAAGACACATTTAAATAAGAGTATCGCTCATGTGCATGCAGCCCGCTTACTTTAACAGACGACAGAAATGAGGCGTGAGGGACAAGGCTAATGTTATATGCCTGCAAGTTCCATCACAGAAAAAGAACAACATTCAATATTCTTTTTTTGTCACAGAGTACAGTGAAAAGCAGCCCATAAAGTCACATATGCTGCACATTAAGGAGTGTAAATATTGCAGTTATGACAGAGTTAAATGTGTTCAGATAAAGAAAAAAAAGGACAAGAAATCTATTGATCACGTTAACATGACAGTTAATATGTATGACACATTTATTTACACGTTTGCATTACTGAGAGCAGGAAAAAGACAGACTGCACTGGTAAGCAGCATCTTCATAATATCGTTTAATTAAAATAAATGATCAACAAATTAATTTGTCTTGACAGTCTTTACAAGTGAAGGCTTTATCAAAACAATATTAATTAGAAAAATACTACAAACTATTAAATACTACTCATGAAAATACTTAAATAACAGTCAAATCCAAATGCCCAACACAAGTGAGCTGCGTTCCAGACCAGTTCAGCTTGATGACGTATAATGTCTCAGACACTGCCTGTAGTCCCGATTAGCAACTTGATAGCAACCGTCTTTTTAAAGAAGTGCAACCGATTTAAAAAATCAAGAGTGTGCTGTAACTGATGTGTTTTATGTCGTAGAATAAAACTTGAAAGTATTTTGAGCTTGTGTTAGCCACGGACCTTATTTAAGCGCTTTAATTGAAATCTCATTGAAAAAACCCATTGACTTTAAGAGGAGGGAACCAGAACTGCTAAAATGCTAACACGCTTCCGGGTTTTTGCATACAAATTGACGTCATAGTTCCCCCACTTTATATTAAGGGGGTCATGAGATCTTGCGAGATTTAATTGCGACAAGATTTCTTGTCGAGGTAAAAAGTTGTCTTGTAAGTTGAAATGGAGCATGAGGGTGAAATTAGCATTGAAGAATGGAAGCAGGATTACATTTTAACCTCAAATCAATTTCTTTGCATACACCTGGTAAGGCTGACCTCTGTGCACATGTCACTCGGTTGGGTGGGTCGGTGTGACGTAACTGCTTTTTTTCTCACCGGAGTTAGATGTGCAGAAAACCGCATTATTAAAGAAAAATGCAATCAAACTATTATTATCGTGTAGGACTTCTAGCTGCATTTTAGACAGTCCACACAGCTGACACTATATTCTCGGCACCTACACACATCTCTAAGCGCGCACACACATACTGAACTGCTGGAGACTCGACACACTCGCCTTCATAAGTTCCAAACACGTTTATGCTGTACGGAAAAGCGAACGTTTTCTTTTCATGGTTCAAGTGACCAAATTCTACACAAAGACTAAAAAATACTTTTATATGTGTGATGTAGCACAAGTATTTAAGCATGTTCACGAGAGAGAAGAAGAGCGCAACATCCACTACGTAGCCAATATAAAATAATACCGTTCCATATATCACGTGCACAAATCAAGCCATGGACATTACATTAAGATGCATACTGGTTTAAAAAGACCTAGATAAAAAGAATATGGCCAAATGAGAGCGTTTCTGTCAAAAACTGTAGGAAAACAAAAAAATATAATAAGCAAAAATAAAATAAAAAAATGAAATCCTGCGAACAGAATAAATACAGGAATGGAGAAAAGAGTGCTCTTTTATTATCAGCTGCTAGTCAGCGCCCGCTCTTTTTAAAGTCACCTTTAAAAGATGATAAATGTAGGTCATCAAAAAAAAGTGGATACTGTCAAAGAACCCGAATTGACCATCAAGATCTGCAAAGTAAATACAGTGAAATTATATAGGGCAAAAGCCAGTCAGTAGAGTTTGCTATTTTCCATTTATATATTAACAAATATCTTGCAGTGTTTGCATGTTCATTGCATAGAATTCAATATAAGCTAACATAAAACTATCGCACACATAAAATTATGGGAATAATTATGGAAATTGCATACATAAAAAATGGAAGTTCATTACAAGTAAAAAAAAACACCTAAATTGTTTTGCATTTTGTAATTTTTAAAAAAAAAATATATATATATATATATATATATATATATATATATTTTCCCATTCATATATTCATATATATTCATAAAATATTTGAAGACTATTCTATTCATATGTTTTATCATTAAGGATTTCTTTAAAATAGTGTAAAAATATCGTTCTTGTGAATCAAAGTAATGCACTTTCTCCTGTTCACTGATTGATTACTTCAAACTAGGCGCAGAAACATCATAATCTTTTCTGCAATTAGTACACGTCAGTCTGTTCATTCACAAACTTCGTGGTGAAAGTGAAAGTCTCTCTTTGTGTTTTTTTGTGTGAACTATTTATTGTATGTGCATAGTTGTCCAAATGAATGTCCTGTGGGTGTTTTATAACAAACACGCCTATACAGGAGGATCTAGCGAGGCTCAATGGTGTTTCTGCCATAGAATGTAAAATAAACTTGCATATAAGCTTCAGATGCGCTCTGGTGGAGCTGTTCACTGCTGTCAGCGATTTTTCAATGATATCCAGCTGCAAACTCAACCACCATCAGATTGACGCGTTTCAACAGATTTAGGGTGTTTTACTGTTTTTTACATTTTTCTGTATATTTTTGAATAGTAGATAGTATTTTATACAGGTATTATATATTTGTTAATAAATAAAGGTTTAAAGGAACATTTTATACAAACATTTTAGAGAAAATGTCAGACAAGTGGGCCTTTAAAAATTGATCGGAGAAAGAAGTGGGCCTCGAAGTGAAAAAGGTTGAGAACCCCTGCTTTAAATGACACATAAGAGCAAATAAATAATAATGTAATTATTAATAATAATACTATTAATAATAATCATCATCATCATCACAATAATTTGTATTATTTAAATATATTTACAATTATTTATCATCTAAATATCAAATGACACATAAGTGCCAATAAATAATAATGTAATTTATAATAATAATAATAATAATAATAATAATAATAATAATAATAATAATAATAACAAATACTACTACTACTACTACTACTACTACTAATAATAATAATAATAATAATAATAATAATAATAA
The DNA here is from genome assembly GCA_903798205.1 of Danio tinwini. Lineage (NCBI taxonomy): Eukaryota > Metazoa > Chordata > Actinopteri > Cypriniformes > Danionidae > Danio > Danio tinwini. The sequence goes on from CAIGQZ010000427.1 coordinate 30,048,916, forward strand.
TAATAATAATTATTATTATTATTAGGGGCTGCACGGTGGCACCATGGGTAGCACAATCGCCTCACAGCAAGAAAGTCACTGGTTCGAGCCTCGGCTGGGTCAGTTGGCGTTTCTGTGCGGAGTTTGCATGTTCTCCCCGTGTTCGCTTGGGTTTCCTCCGGGTGCACCAATTTCCCCCACAAGTCCAAAAGACGTGGTATAGGTGAATTGAATAAGCTAAATTGTCCGTAGTGTATGTGTGTGTGTGTGTGTGTGTGTATGAATGAGTGTGTATGGATGTTTCCCAGTGCTGGATTGTGGCTTGAATGGCATCTGCTGCATAAAAAAACATAAGCTGGATAAGTTGGCAGTTCATTCTGCTGGGGCAACCCCAGATTAATAAAGGGACTAAGCCGAAAAGAAAATGAATGATTATTATTATTATTATGTATTAATTCAAATCTATTTAAAATTAATTAACATCTAAATCTAAAATGACACATAAGTCCAAATAAGTAATAATGTAATTAATAATAATAATAATAATAATAATAATAATAATAATAATAATAATAGGCATCATGGTGGCGCAGTGGGTAAAATAATCTCCTCACAGCAAGAAGGTCGCTAGTTCAAGCTCTGGTTGTGTCAGTTGGTATTTCTGTGTGGAGTTTGCATGTTCTGCCCGTGTTGACGTGGGTTTCCTCTTGGTGCTTCAGTTCCAAAGACATGCGCTATAGGTGAATTGAATAAACTAAATTGGCCATAGTGTATGTACAGTAAGTGAATGTAAGGGTGTATGGGTGTTTCCCAGTGATGGGTTGCAGCTGGAAGGGCATCCACTGCGTAAAACATATGCTGGATAAGTTGGCTGTTCATTTTGCTATAAATAAAGTGACTAAGCCGAAAAGAAAATGAGTGAAAAGAAATTAATAATAATAATAATAAAAATATATAATAAGAATAATTAAGTATTAATTTAAATATATTTAAAATTAATTATCTAAATCTTAACTGACACATAAGTGCAAATAAATAATAATGTAATTAATAATAATAATAATAATAATAATAATAATAATAATAATAAAAGTTACAGTTTAATAGTTTGAAACATTATATTGCATAAAAAGTAATAGATGTAGAACTAAAGGCCCGTGCACACCGAGACAATTTTTGCTCGCGTTTTCCGTCGACGTTTAATGCCTCGTGACTAAATAAAGGGCGTCAATGTGATCGTGCACACCAACATGCAAAACTCCAGGCGCAAAAGCGTCATTTTTTAAAAAAACGCCACATGCTCGTTTTTTTTTGTTGTGCCGCATCAAAACCTTCTCCACCAATCAGATTGGGACTTTTGTTCACGTGCACGGAGCTGCTGAAGTTACAGTAAACAGCACTTGGAGGCGCTCAAGCGCAACACTGTCAATGTGAGCGCACATTGAAGAAGATGCCCAGAGGCGTGATGAACGTGGAGCTGCTTATTGCACTGGTGAACAATAATCATTTCTTCATCGCTAGAGCTGGAGCTGCTGCTTAAACTATCCATAACAACAAGCGTGTCAACTTTGTCTTCTTTTTCTGTGTTACAAGCGGGTGTCAGGAGCTTAAAGTTGTGTAGCGCCATCTAACGTCAAGGAGTGATTTTGCATACTTTTCTGTTCGACGCCTGTGAAAATCGATTGGGTTTGAATCTGGAAAAACGTCTTGGAAAACGTTGATGATAAACGCAAATGAAAAGCGGTGTGTACAAGCCTTAAGACTATAAAATAACAGAAAAGGCATTGCCAGGTTTTTGTACTTTAATTTATAATACTGTACAACACAGACACTATATTGTATCACGTCAAACTATGAAAAATATAGATAAAAGTAGCTTTTACTAACTTTTCAACATGGATAGTTGCTACAGGAAAAACCAAGATCAAGATTCAAAGCATAAAAAGTATAACAAAATATGGAAACCTGCTAATTTATGTTAATTTAGTTTTTTTACAGTGAACTTTTATCATGTTCATCAATATTACTCCACAATAACCGAGTGTTCATTAAACAACCAGTCCAACAAGCAAGCAAACAAGCAGATTCATTTGCATCTGAGCAGAATTAGCATCGCCATCAGGGTGTTTATTGTAAATGTTTAAACAGGAAGAGCCTCGAAATGTTCTATAAACATTAAGTCCATCATCCCAGTTATGCTTCGGACAGAAATACAATGTAGAAAACCCTGTAAATATTTCAATACGACCGCTGCTGTGACACACAGTGGTACAAATAAAGGCTCTGTTTTTCAGCGGCGCATCCAATTACAGGTGGTGTTACTTTGACATGTAAGGTTAGAGAAGCCCAGGTGCAGATTTGTGTTCCATTACTTTGAAATGACACTCCTGAATGCCTCATTTTTGCTTGATACAACACTTCCCCATCATTGCTGTGTGATCTTTCACCGATTGTGTAGAAACATGCCAGAGGAAGGGGAAACAAATTGCTCTTCGGTGTGTTTCGGTTCTAGAGAGCCACGGAAATGCTTTACAACAGAACGCTAATTGTCGGTCCTTGTGTTGTTCACATTTCTATCTGAAGCTCCTGTAAGCAGAGAGGGATTAGTTCTGGGTGACTGGAGATGCGGAGGGCAGAGATTACTGCGGAAACATTAGCAAATGCTTTTATGAATATATATCACTAGATGCTTTTCTTGTGCTGTTTAACTTAAACTCGATGATGGATGGAATATCAATAACTCAATTAAAGATCAAGTGTACCAATTAGGAGGTTAAAACCCTTTTGTCTTAAAGTAACACCACCTTTTTTTTGAAAATAGGCAAATTTTTAGACCGTTGAGTTGTTTTTTATCCATTCAGCTGTTCTCCAGGGTGGGGTTGCACCAGTTGTTCGTAAGTTCATTCTTAAAATGGAACGTAAAGTCCACACCGGGACCTTGTAACTAGTTAGTTTGTAACTAAATTTGTTCTTACTTTGGTTGCACCCGCATGTTTATAAGGCAAACCGTCAACCCAGGCTCATTCTGAAAACGTAGTCCTGTGGATGTTCAGGAGACCGCAAATCCGTCGCGGCAGGTACGTATTTTTGCAGTTTTTGTTTTCGCAAATCCACGATAGGCCGCTGTGCATGCTTTTTTTATATCTCAAACTTCTCTCGCGAATGCCGTTCACGCCCGCTGTTCTCGCGCAAACCCACCAGAGGCCACTGTGGACCGACCGTCTGTCTGTCTGTCTGACTGAATGAATGAATGACTAGGGGAACGGCCAATCGACTGACCCACCCTTCTCCTTCCCTAAACACAACCACTTGTACAGATTGACCCGCCCACCCACATACTTCCCTAAACCCAACCAACGGTTTACAAAAGCTGTCCAGAAAAAGAAAAGCCCTCATCTGATTTTTAACCACGTTTTTGGATTTCTGATTTTTTGGATTCTGTTTTTGTCTTACCTGATTTCTGGAACCGCTCTTCCCTCGACTCGAACCCCATTACCGTCGTGGTCAACTCCTCTCTGAGTCTCAAGTCCGCCGACATAACATGACGAGCTAACGGGACAAACTGGTTGCGACGGGAAAGCCCTCCACACGAAGGTAAGCGGTCAGCTGGTAAGCGTGAAAAGGACTGGCGTCATACCACCCTAACGTTTGTTTAAAAAAATTAAATGAAGCCATACGTACCTCCGGCTACATAATTTGCGGTCTCGCAAAGAAACGTCCACGGGCCTAAGTTTTCAGAATGAGCCTGTGTTGCAAACCGTAGTTGTAAGCTCTCCATAAGGTCATGCAAAGTCTCATTAAATGACGTAATATACAATAAAAAAACATTTAAATCATTTAACTGCTTTAACTCTTGTGCACTGTTCAAATTCACTACCCTTTTGTTATGCTAGAAATAAAAACTACTAAATGGTTTTAAAAATTACAGGAATTTTAACTCTTTAATTGGCAAGTTTACAAATGTTTGGTGAAAAAAACCCACACAAAATGACGTATTTTCAATATAAAAAGTAATTGTGGACTGTTTTTTTTTATCTTTAATCACAGCCTTAGACATGTAAATGATTTGTAACAACATTGGCTTTGATGCATTGTTAGATTTTTTTTTTTCCCTAATTTACTGTTGGTGGCTGTTTTTGTCCCATTGACTTCCATTATAACCATATTTGATGGTGCATAAATACACAGTCTTTGTTTTTGTTTACTCCATGTAGTTCTGAGAGCTGAGGTGCATATTTTGATTTTCTGAGACACATCAAGGAAAGTACGCAAAGGACACTCACACACTCAGACATACTTTAATTTGCTGTTATACTCCATATAAAATACAGAAACTAAGCTTTGTTTGCACAGGCCTATCTAAAAGGTTAATGGTGCTGATGATCAACAGTAGAAATTACACATTTTACCTTTTCCAAACAGGGAAAAGCCCTAACAATCAGAAATGCATGATTACATGGTGTTATAATTTTGCTATCAAAAAATGTTGTTTTAATGGAAGTCAATGGGGCAAAAACAGCCACCAACAGTAAATTAGGGAGAAAAATTAAAATTAATCAAAAACAATGCATCAAAGGCAATGTTGTTTCACATGTCTCAGACTGTGATAAAACGTAAAAAAAAATATTATATTGAAATTATATTATATTGAAAATACGTCTTTTTTACCATTTATGAATTAGGCAATTTAAGAGTTAAAATCCTTTAATTTTCTTCTAAGCAATTTATTAATTTTGATCAGGACTGAGGTTGATTAACAGATATATACAAAAAACATATAAAACATGAAACAAATATGTATCTGGTGCAATTTGTCAGCAGTTTAATTTAACATTATATATATATATATATATCCTACATATGAAAGAGAAAAGAGCAGGGAGAAGAACTCAGTTATGAAGAAATTCTCGTTTTAATTGATGGATACAATAAACAAAAAACATTTTCCAAAACCTGTAGTTTCTCTGTTGCAGATCCATTATTTGAACCACGTTAGTTACAACGTAAAATGCCCATAATGATGCTCTCAATGGGGAGGAGTAACAACTTCTTTATAGAAGAACCCCATAATTTTTTGTGCAAATTATATTGTTTTACATGCACACACATTTTAAAAAATCCAATATTAGTTTTGGTAAAAACATGCACTTTTTTCATGTTAATTAAAATGTATGTAAATAGGGCCCTTTACAAACATTTAGAGCATTACATATTCTATTCTAAAACATCTAAAGTCCCTTACAAAAGCTAACACGTATTCTAATATCATATAAAAATCATATAAATAAATAAATAATGAGGCTATTTATTAAGATTTGAAATTTATTATGTATTAGGAAATAAAGAAAATCCTACTTTAATAATAATATTAATGATGATGATTATTATTATTAAGTAGGACATTGGTTATTTTTTTTTTTTTTTGAAAAGTCTACTTTTACAATTTGACACATGCAAACCACTTCAGAAATGTTCTAACCAACAGGCTCATGTCATATACAGTTCAGATACTTAATAAATAACCTACTATAAATTAAAAGCATTAACATATGATATGTTTTTTTGTTTTCACAAGCTTTGGAGACATAACAATTCCGCTTTTAAATATTAGGTCACCTATAGCTTTCATCATGAGCCACGGCTGTGTTCAAAATATCATAAATGTTTTCAAAGTGCACTGCGAAGTGAGTACAATTGCAAACATGAAGATCGCTAAAACTAAACTGTAAAAATACTTTGAAAGCAAATTACACCTAAGAGTGATGACTTTATTGCTTTTCTAAAAAATTATTCCAAGTTTAAATGTCAGAATTTTCTAAATGAATAAGGCATAGGGGGGGGGGGGTAACTGGGAATAGAACGCAGCCAGGAACTCTAACTACAGCTCCAGAGGTTTAGTTGCAAGCGCAGAAGTTTGCAACGCAGTTTGCGAATGTTTGTTGGAACGATGGATTTGGGAAACGCCAAATCAACAAACTATGTTTGTAACAACGGAACTTGTGACCTTAGTTGACTAATGATGGTTTATGGAAATGCACCCCTGAATGATTTAGATTATTTTGTTTTTAAGTAACATACAAGGCAGCACAGTGGTGCAGTGGTTAGCATGTCGCCTCACAGCAAGAAGGTTGCTGGTTCCAAAGACATGCGCTATAGGTGAACTGACTAAACTAAATTGGCCATAGTGTATGTGTGTGAACGTGAGAGTGTATGGGTTTCCCAGTGTTGTGTTGCGGCTGGAAGGGCATCCACTGCATGAAACATATGCTGGATAAGTTGGTGGTTCATTCCACTTTGGCAACCACTGATTAATAAAGGGATTTTAAGGAAAATGAATGAATGAACGAGTAACATACAATTATTTTTGAGCCTTATTTTTAATTTATGTAGTAAGGACTCTAGACTTTGATTTGCTTTTTTTAGTCTATCTTTATGTTTTATATGTATATATAGTTCCATGTCGTCTGTATAACAATGGTACATCACTCTAAATGTACAGTGAAAATAACAGCGGTGCTAAAACAGAACCCTGAGGTACACTGTAAGTAAGTTTAGGCATTGAGGATGAGTGTGTGCCTAATATGACTTCTATTGGATAAGAAGGATTGGAACCATCCTAAAACTGAAGCTAATTGAGTGTTCGAGCCATGATAAAAGAGTCCTGTGTCAAAAGTCAAAGGCGGGGCTAAAGTCTAAGAATACTTGTGTTGCCATGGCATCTGTGGTCATTAAGATGTCAGTGAAAACTAAAGTTTGACTTCCAGTTAAATAGAGCTGTCAAATAGTTGATGAAACTGCCAGCAGGTTCCAGATTAAAATTAAAAAAACTGTGAGAGACCTAAAACTGTCCTCTTATTTTGATCAGTGTCCTTTTTCAAACATCTCATTTAAGTTTGTTTTCATGCGCTTTACGTAACTCATGAAATATTATTAAAAGCTGCTCTTTTAATTCTGTAATGATGATTTTAGATGTGATTAAGCAGCGACCTCAAAATGTAGGCAATTGTACTGTAGGTTGTACTTAAATAGGATTTTTACTATATGTGTGTGTACTGTATAAACCTATGGGGAACACTTCCAAAAGACTAGCTGGCAGTACGTTTTAATGTTACTCTGTGTTGAGTTTCTTTGCGGTTGTTTTTTTTTTTCTGAACAATACAAGTAGCTAAAACTTGCTACTTCGGAGGTGGGAACCAGCGGACGTGAAACTACTTTAATCATAAGATGAACGCAAAGCAAAAGTTTTCATCTGGAGCTCCTTCACAGGACTCAACAGTTGCTCCAACGGGCTCGGCGCTCTCAGCACTGCCTACGCACATCACCACTATCAAGCTGACCAATCACAGAGCTTGTGTTATGCGTCGTTGTTCTTATGCGCTTCACGTATGATTAAAACCTGCTCTTTTAATGCTGTAATGATGATTTTAGATGTGATTAAGCAGCA
>CAIGQZ010000427.1:30066708-30087868 GCA_903798205.1 Danio tinwini
AGAGAGAGAGAGAGAGAGAGAGAGAGAGAGAGAGAGAGAAATGAGTGATTGTAAATATACTAATTATTATTGTTTTTATTACTGTTTTATCCTAAAATGTTGGTTGTTAAATGTACTGTTTATTCTGACCTATTATTATTTTGTATTGTTTTGTACCAATAATTTGATGTTGAATAATAATATATGTTGAACAATAATGTGATATATTAAATAATATGATGTATTGTGTATATTTTATTTAATTATTATAAATATCACATATTTTTACTACTATTTACTGTGTTTACTGTTTTGTTTTTATTATATATGTATGTTACTTTTTATGTAAACTTTAATACTCTATTGTCCGCACCTTTCAAAAGCTATGTTATAGTACACTCTCAGAAATAAAGGTACGCGAGCTGTCACTGGAGTGGTACATTTTCAAAAAATACACATTTGTACTTGAAGGGTCCATATTGGTACCTCAAAAGTATATATTAATACCTACATATTTTAAGATAAACACTTTTGTACTTTTTAGGTAATAATATGTACCCTTGAGGTATTAACATGGACCTTTTAGGTACAAATTTGTACCTTTTGAAAAGGTACCATCCCAATGACAGCTTACGTACCTTTATTATTTAAGTCCTCGACCCTAGACCAGGGTCATAACATGTTCAACAGCAATGTCGCAGAAAAAGAAATTCTAAAATAAAAAAATGTAGGTGAAACTGTCATACAGTATATTTAACATTGAATTTTTTTTATTGTGTATGTGTAGTGTCCTAAATAATGAACTATTTAATATTTTTGTGTAATATATGTAAACATTATTATCATTTATATTTACAAGCAAAATAAACAACTAAATTTAATTTAATTTCACAAGCAATTTAATTAACTAATGTTTAGAAGAAGGGGCGGCACCGTGGCTCAGTGATAAGCACTGTTGCCTTACAGCAAGAAGGTCGCTGGTTTGAATCCTGGCTGAGTCAGTTGGCATATCGTTGTGGAGTTTGCACGTTCTCCATGTGTTGCTGTGGGTTTTCTCCAGGTGCTCCGGTTTCCCCCACAGTCCAAAGACATGCGGTAAATTGAATAAGTGAAGTTTATTTATAAACTAATTTCGAGAGGATCACGTGCTTATGATTGCTAGCAGCTGGACCCACATTATCCAATTCACTACGCACCTATCAGATGATCCCTAAGCTACTATAAAAACCCCGGGTTTCATATAACTGCTACCTTCGCTTTTGAAGACCGCCTGTACCAGACTGCTACTGCTACTGCTGCTACTGCTGCTGCTGCTGCTGCCGCTGCTGCTGCTGCTGCTACAGCTACTGCAGCTACTACTGCTGCTACCATCGCTACTGCTGCTACTACAGTACTGCTGCTACTGCCACTGCTACTTCTGCTGCTACCGCTAACTGCTACCGCTAACACCAAGCTTCATTGACTCATTACCACCACATCTCCAAATACATCTCCAGTATCAACTTCACTTCAGCAATCAACACCATGAGCAGCAGCAACACCATTAACAACAACAACATCATCATAATGCCAGAAGAACAGGACAACAACCCATCAATTCATCCTATCAACATTGAATCTCTGGCAACCCAATACCATCCAACAACACCAAATCCACAGCCTCAAGCTAAAAATCCAACACGAGGTCGAAGAATCACACGCTCCGCTACCACCAGATCAAACCGCCTCAGATCACCATCACCCACTGCTTCAAGAATACATAATATTTCACCTACCTCATCCTATGTCTCATCCTCCTCCTCCATCCAGCAAACTAAAAGAATAACCGTAACCGAACTCAGGAAACTCCTCGCTGATCTTGGCATCCACGCTCCCCGAAACCTCAATAAACCGGAACTCCTTAAATTATACACCAACGCAACTTCAGACTCTCACCCCTCACTCAGCCTATCTGCCAGATCAACCACTCGGAAGACCAGTTCTCGCCACACTCCTTACACGCTTCCAACCCGTTCACAACCTGGAAAGAAGAAATCAAAACAGAAACACGTTTCCAGCCACACCCCCTCAGGACAACACCCTCAGGAACCCCGGCAACCCCAAACTACGTCACCTAACTTTAACCAGCAAGAATCTCACCAAGATCATAACCCTGCCATTCACTTCTACCCCCAACCTGGATCCACCCCCTTCTCTTGGCCGCCAGCTCCCCCTAGTGCCCAAACCAGCCCTCACATGCCTTCTACCTCTGCCTCAAATTTCAACCCTAATATTTCCGTTCCTCCCTTTTTTCTTCAAAATCAATCCTTTCCTCCTCAACCTTCAGCCTCTTACCCTCCCACCTCACACCTACCCTTTTCAACTCAACCCTATTTTCCTCCTTCCTCTACCCGTCCACTTGCACACACCAGCACCGAACCTAATATTCATTCTACTGTCCCCACACCAGTTTCCGCGTCACACCCCCCATTCACCCTTTACACCGCCACATCCCTCCCTCCGCCGCAGAATGCTCTAGCTATGGAACCACCTGCAGTTTCTAACTCAGCAAAAAAACTAATTCTCTCAGAAATTTCGGCTCTTGGCACCAGAAGCAGACCAGCATCCAACACCTGTCCCACATTACTCACAAATGATATTGCCATAAATCACCCACTACACCATTTACACGAAACTTCTATATCTCTTATTCTCCACGCCATCGCTCCCAGAACTCTGCAATCATATCTCACAGCATGGAATGCTTTCAAGCATTTCCACTCCTTCTACAAAACACAATTCCCAGATTTCTCCTTACTCTCCATCACCTCCTTTATTTCCCACTTACACACTGCTAAAACATAAACTGATACACGGGTCCCCTTCAGAAGCCATTTCCAATTCACAAACCACCCTCCTTATCAAAGGTATCCAAACCCCTCCACCCCCCCCCCCCCCCTGCCCAACACCAGACAACCCATTACACTCAACATTCTTTCAAGATGCATCCATACACTTTGCAAAGGATACATTTCCACACATACAGCCCGCACACTTGATGCCATGTTTACGCTAGCCTTTTTCGGCTTCCTCAGGTGTTCAGAATTGGCTATCACATTCAATTTTAACCCCGCCACCCACCCCACAATTTCTGATCTAACTCTGCAGAATGATGAAACCATTGCCTTTTTCATCAAGCGCAGCAAAACAGATCAGTCAGGAAAAGGGCATTTTATTTACATCTTCAACATCCCCTCCCCTACACGCCCCTTCCAAACCCTACTAGCATTCCTCCACTTAAGGAGAGCGCAAGAACCTGACCCCCTTGCCCCTCTCTTTACTGATGACGTTAACCGTCCAGTAACCCGCTTTTTGTTCCAAAAACACTTAAAAGAGGTTCTCCACCTTTCAGGCTTTTCCCCTGAACTATATTCTAGCCATTCATTTAGAATCGCCGCAGCCACTACAGCAGCTCACAGAGGTCTTTCCTCACATCAAATCCAGACCCTAGGCCGCTGGTCCTCCGATGCCTTCAAAGCCTACATTCGCCTCAGCCAATTCCACCTTAAGGAAGCCCAGTTGGCTCTAACTAGATAAAGGTGTACCTGTTTGCATGTGTGTACATGGGTATGTGTGTACGCGTGTGTGCGTGTATGTGTGTCTGTGTATGTACGTATGTATGCTTTCTTGCGTATACGTATGCATGAGTATTTTATGCGTATGCATGTATGCACTTTCTGTTTCCAAGCTCTGCTAAAGCTTGCCGCCCCTCCCTACAGCTCGGACCCCCGCAGGGGTCTAAACTGAGCTTCGACTCCCGCAGGAGTCACTTTGGGCCCACCCTAGGCCAACCCCTTCACAGTCACATTTCCAGTAGGAGACATCACCCCTTCCTTTCTCCCCACTCTTACTGGTTCCCGTCCCCCCATGGCTCTGACCCCCGCAGGGGTCACTCCGAGCTTCGACTCCCGCAGGAGTTTTCACTGCCCCTCCCCAGCCATTAGGAATGCATAGACACGTGCGTAGATGCATATGCACGTGTATGCGCATGCATGTATGAGTACGTGTGTTTGCGTGTGCGTGCACGCAATGTGTGCCCTAGCGTGCGTGTCCTGCAGGAGTCATCACCTACCTGAGCTCGATCTCCCCTCTCGCCTTGCAACGGGAGGGAGCCCCGGGCTCGAAGATCTCATGAGCTCAGGGCTCTCTCCTGGGACAGCATGCCAAACAAGCTTTATAATCAATCATCAGCTAAGTGTGAATTCTTGAAACTAAATTGGCCCTAGTGTATAAGGGCGCACTCACATTATGCTATCCGAACCTTGCCTAGGCCCGTTCCCCGGATTATTTAACAAGTGTAAGTGCTCTGAATCGGGCTCAAGCATGGTTCAGTTGGCCAGCCCTGGCCCGGTTGGAAGAGGTGGGCCAGAGCGCGGTTCACTTGGGCTTAGGCGCAGTACACTTATAGTGTGAGTGCAAGGCACGCCTGAGCCCGAAACTGAAGACGAGACGTGACTTTTAAGGGACGGTTTCATATGGATTTATTAATCATTCTTACTGCTCAATGAATGTACACTGACATAGATTATTAAAGACGCAAACCCCTCACTGCACGACAGCTGCACCTTCAGCAAACCATCTAATTCCTGCAGCACGAGGACTTCATGATTGTTTATGAGCGTCAAAAGTGGCTGATCTGTTCAGTGAAATATTTGACTGCGTGTCACCGCATCTCAAACAATATAACGATATAAAGAAATCTCCACTGTGCACGTGTCATAGATGACGTAATCGTGCCCGGTCTCAAACGTAATCCATGCAGGATTATCCTCCAATCAGATGATTCCTAGGCCACTATAAGAGCCCTAGGTTACAGATCACAGACATCTTCGTTTTGAAGAATCCCCCCTCCAGCCCTACTCCTCCCTTCTAGATGGGTGGCTCGGTGGTTAGCACTGTTGCCTCACAGCAGGAACGTCTTTGGTTCTGGCCATTAACAAAATCAGCAGACGTTTCTGTGTAGAGTTTGCATGTTTTCCTCGTGCTCGTGTGGGTTTCCCCCGGGTCCCCCGGTTCCTCCCATTGTCCAAAAACATGCAACTTAAGTTAATTGACTAATCCAAACCAGCGCCATAGACACACACTTAGCAAGTATAGCTATCTCTTAAGAGCAATCCCTTTATGTTTATTAGCTTCTACAGCGGGGGAGTTTTCGAGTTTGACCTGATCTTTTGAGCTCAGGGCTCTCTCCCGGGACAGCATGCCAAACAAGCTTTATAATCAGTCATCAGCTAAGTGTGAACTTTTTAAGTGTGAATGGATGTTTCCCAGTACTGGATTGCAGCTGGAAGGGCATCCGCTGTGTGAAACATAACCCTGATGAATAAAGGGACTAAGCCGAAGAAAAAATAATAAATGTTTAGAAGAAATGACTGTTTATGCTGGAACAATAAGATTTCATAATGTGATGCAAAAGTAAATTTACCTACACCCTTTTTTCTTTTTCTTTTTCAGTATTGTAAAGTTTCTACCAGTGAAAGATACTGTATGAGACAGCTGATTAATAGACACTGATTGTATTGCCATACACTTAGTTCGCTGTTAGAGCCTTTATAAGTGTTTCCATCTTCTTTATACGGTATGCCACACACTGAGTAATTCACCTCAATCACTCACAATACAGTCACAATTGCAACATCTCTCCGGACATGAAACGTTATTGAATTTGCATTGCTGAGCTGCAGCCGAGATGGATATTCAGATGTTATTTAGATTTGACTGTTGACATTACGCTCACATTTCCACTCAGCCATTTGCCTGCACAATATAAGAGGCTTAATACAGATTGCACTGTCTCCAGCTAAACACAAACGCCTCTGCTGCCTGTTGTTCTTAGATGTAATCATAAAATCCTTAAGCCTTCCCTGGTGACCTCACATCAACGTCTTAAGAAAGAGCATTTTTCCTGACCCCAACATCATTTTTCATGCAACTCAAGTGGTTTTAGCATGTAAGAGTCTCACTTTTGAGTGTCCCGATGTAATGGAAACATCCGCTTAACACCCCAATTACTGCAGATATTCATGCACACTTTGCATTACATGCTAAGAAGCTTTAGTGCTGGAAGATAAAGCTGCAAAACAAAAGGAGTTATATAACCGCTGGTAATGACGACGGAAGTTGTGTGTGTGTGTGTGTGTGTGTGAATGTGAAAAAAAAATGACATGTGGCATGTAAGGATAAACCGGGCGCCTTATTTAAGAGATGATTGACTGTCAATGGGATATTTGTGATTTGGAGTTAAGCTGAAGTTAAAAAAGAAACAATTGCTTCATGATTGTCTTTGGAGTTATGCATGTGCATCAGTGGCTGTTTTTTATTGTTTTTCTCTTGTAAATATAATAAATATTTTATTAAATGTAAATATTGTTTTGTTTAAAACTATTTATTTAAAACTGTTACTATTACAATTATAGATTTATTTTAAATAAAACGTAAAATTACAGTAAATGTTATTTTATTATAATTAAAATTCTACAATATTTTATATATAAAGTTTTGTTTATTTATTTTAAAGAACATTTTTTTAAGCTGAGGTTGTTCTTTTTCTATTTGGGTAATATGGAAAATATTTTATTTAAAAAAAGTTATAATACATAATAATATATAGTTTTTTATTCATATATTTATAATACATGTTTTTATACATTCCTTGTAAATACTAAATATCATTCAGTTATTTTATCAATTCGTTATATATGATTCACAATTGTCTCTGGAGTCATGCATGTGTTTGTGCATCATTGGTTGTCTTTTCTTTGTGTGTTTTTTCTGTTTTAATAATATGAAAAATAATTCATAAAGAGAGAGAGAGAGAGAGAGAGAGAAAGACTAATTTTACATTAAATTCATTTATACAGTAAATCTATGTTAAATAAAATCTATAGCTGCTTCCAAAACCGCCTACTTCCATACTATGCAGTACGCTAAAATCAGTATGTGAGCCGAGTAGTATGTCTGAATTCATAGAATTCGAAAATCAGTATGCGATAAGTACCTAGATGACTTACTACTTCCTGCGAGATTCTGAAGTGCGCATCCCATGCATGCTGCGCTATCCCATGATGCTCCATGAGAGAACTCATGAATGGAAGCAAAGTCCCTTTAAGGCAAGTCATTTCATTCGGCGGCTATCTTTGAAACGCCTCTCGGGCAGTTCTGTTTGAATGGGGAAACATCAAATTCTCCAAAATTGCTTGCCAAACTTAAGATTGAATTTCATATTAGGAATCACCAAAAAAATTAAACATTGACTGACTCTTTAGTTTCATTTCTAAACGTCCAAATCACACAAAATCTGTAGAAACTAATACCTGGTCTGAGCTCTTCCCCTGGAGTATCGTCAGTCTATATCGATCGATGATTGGCTCTTGTACTAGAAGGCGGGCTTTATTTTCTATATAGCGATTGATGATTGGCTCCTGAAATAGTAGGCAGGGTTTTATTCAGCAATTGATCGTTACACTTTTCCTTATTCAAAAAGATACGAGTGACCTGTCTTGTGTATTCTCATAGATATTTACATTAGATGTCGCCTGCCCTGTTGTTGTCTGTTGGAAGGAATGCTTCAATAGAGCCGCCATTTTAGTACAGGGTAGCGATCCCTTGAAATGAATGCGGGACAAAGCTGTAGTGGAGGACTGTGGCCATCCAGAGCCAGAGATATACACATATACACATATATCTATGATCGGGAGTTTTCCCGATAGTCAGTAAGCAAATATATCTATTTTTTATTTCGAAAATTATAATTTTACATCACTTTTCTATATTGATGGATCAGTGACTGCACTGGCATTGCTGACAAAGAGCGTGTGTTTGTGTGCATGTAAATGTATTATCCTCCCTCCTGTTAGATTTGATCTAATCCGTGTCCTGAAACACACCACCTCTCCTACTTTCACTTCTCATTCCGACGGAAGGAGCGATTTGTTTGTGAATGAATCTCCGTTATGAATAACTCGTTCACTGAGCCAGTAATAATACAAGTTTCTGGCACTGCAGTATCTCGTTGTCATATTTCTTTTGCATTGTTTGCTTATTTTATTCAACAAAACTAGCATAAGCCCAGTATTTAGTGCAAGTTGGTGCTACTTTGCCTTATGGTGAATGCAGTAAGTGTCTGTATTATCATCAATACTTGTTGAGCACAGAAGTTCATAACATAAAAACGTAAAAAAATTTAATCTTACCTATGAAATGTTCTGCCTTTGTGCTTTGTTTCCATTGTTTGCTCATTACTACACCCGTTCGCATCACTAAAGTCCAGCATCTTCATATTGGCACACTGTCTTGACTAGTGCGGTTGAATGACATTTGTGCTGGGAGCACTGTACAAATGTGGCGGCGCTATTTACGCATACACAGGGTCCGTATGCAATATCTAGTGTATATATCTATGGTGTATTCTATAGTCTTTGATGGGAGTGAATCGACGCAACTGACGCAGGTAGGTCACATGACTATGACAGAATGGCTCACATTCTTACTGTATAGAACAGGGATGGGCAAACTCGGTCCTGGAGGGCCGGTGTCCTGCACAGTTTAGCTCCAACTCTGATCAAACACACCTGCTTATAGATAATTAGTGATCTTGGAGGCACTGATTCGCATGCTCTGGTGTGTTTGATTAGTGTTGGAGCTAAACTATGCAGGACGCTGGCCCTCCAGGACCAAGTTTGCCCACCCCTGGTATAGAACGTACTTTTCTTTGCATTGCTGATCATGATTTCGAGGATTGTTATATCTGTCCTTCACAACACATGCAGCGATCTCAGATCAGTTCATCCAGGCATTTTAATCTGATTTGCGAACTTGTCTGAAGAACCAAATTAGCCAAAGATCAGTTATCATGATTAAAAGAGATTAAAAAAAGGATCTGCCAAATCATCTTAGATCATTTAAGCGAGGTACGAAGAACGGACCCCTGGAGAGGATCTGCAAGGAGGAATGGCAGAGGATCCCCAAATCCAGGTGTGAAATACTTGTTGCATTTTTCCCAAAAAGACTGTATTGCTGTATTAGATTCATTAGGTGCTTCTACTAAATACTGAGCATGATACTTAGACACAAATATTTTAAAACAAAAGTTTATTTGAAAAAAATTAACTATAATTAAATGCATAGATTTCAAGTGGGTAATTGAGCTTTAGAACTGAATTCCCTCATTCACTTCACTCATTCAGTCTTGTTAAAAAAAAAACTGGAGCTGGTTTTCATGTCATATGCCATTGCGTGTCCAGCAAACGTAGAGCAGAATTATCTGAGGGGGTCAGACTCAAAGATTGTAGCTGAGGGAAAGTCAGAAAGAGTCCTTTCCCTTGTGCCAGTGCAGAGGAAAGTTCACTGATGTCTGTGGATTGTTTTGCCGCCTCTGGCTCTGTATGATGTGAATGTGTGCATTGCATCGTGAAATCAGACAAATACAAAGCCAATTTAAAGCATTAGGTTTGCCATGGGTCATTCAGCAGGACAATGACATCCGAGAATTTTAAAATGTGTAGTCTGTGACAACAGGGAACAAATATCAAAATCACAATTAATTAAAAGAATAATAATGAATAAATAAATGCACTCTTTCAACCCTATCATGCATCACTGGAAGTTGAGTCTTTGGCTAAAGGCTGTGCTGAAAAGTATAATATGTATACGCTGGGTTTGTTAACACCACATTTGACAACTGTAGTGTAATATGCATGAAAAGAACACACTTTTTGGGGAAATAGGTTCATTTTACATCCCCTTAGAGTTAAACAGTTTTACCTTTTTCAAAACCATTCAGCCAATCTCCGGTTCTGGTGGGAGTCCTTTTAACTTAGCTTGGCATAGATCATTAAATCGAATTAGACCATTAGCATCAATGACCTCAAAAATGACCAGAGTTTCATACATTTTCCAATTTAAAGTTTGACTCTTCTGTAGTTACATCAGGGATTACATTATGAACATTTTGCTGCCGTACCATTAGGGCTATGCAAAAATATTGATACATCTATCACAATAATTTATTTTACCATAGTGTATTGATAGTTCAACCTCAAGAATTGATTCAAGTTGTGCCAAACTACCTCCTCCTCCGCTCCTGTAGATGTCGCTAACTCGCGATCAACAAAACGCAAAGTAGTACGGTATCAGAAGTAAGCAAGAGTGAGCATGGCAAAAAAATATAAAGGTGCCTACAGCTTTTAGAGCTGACGTGTGGCTGCACTTTGGTTTTGACACTATAGCAGGGAGTACTGAATTAGACAAAAAATATGCCATTTTTAAGCTTTACAATATATATAGTTCTCTGTTCAATCACACTGTGACGTTCTAATGAATTGGAATGGATGGAAAATAAATTGGAATTGGAATTTTTATTTGTCTGCCGACTTTATCAAGTTGCCAATATAATGTGACACACATACTAATACAAACTATTGCAATATATCACAATAATTATTGTATCACAGTATATCGTGATATATTGCAACGTGACCCATGTATGGTGATATGTATCGTATCGTGAGGCCGTTGCCAATACACAGCCCTATGTACCATAGCTGCAATAATACTATGCTGCACTGTTACCTAGTTTCCTAGCTGGGGACTATTTTTAAGCACTCCAAAATATCACTGCTCCTGCTGCAGTCATGGTACAGCAACAAAGTTCCTAGTGTAGTTCTTAGACATATTAACCTAATAAAAAGCTATTTTTAATTGTCTGTCGGCCTTAGTACACAAAGACGAATCAAAATTATTATTGAAAATTATTAAAAATGTCTTTGGTTATTTTTAAATTGGAATGCTTAATAATCTATCGTTTGACTCTATTGTGTCTCTTTAAATGCAAATTAGCTGCTGCTCCCGCCTCCTTTCCAAATGCCTTCACAGCTCATGACTCAGTTACTACTGTACATCGACAACAAACAATGGACGCATATTTTAATACATTGTTATTTAAATCTACACTATTTTCTGAGCACACAGAGTGGACAAACTGAAAGCAGGTGGTCAGTATTCATTTATTTATTCATTCATTTTCTTTCGGCTTTTTAGTCTCTGTTTCAGAAGTCGCCACACCAACTATTCCAGCATATGTTTTAAGCAGCGGATGCCCTTCCAGCCACAACCCAGTATTGGGAAACACATTCACATATAAATCACATTCACACACACTCACTACAGACAATTTAGTCTATTCAATTCACCTGTAGCACATGTCTTTGGACTGTGGGGGAAACCGGAGCACCCAGAGGAAAAACACGCAAATATGGGGAGAACATGCAAACTCCACACAGAAATGCCAACTGGCCCAGCCGAGACTCGAACCAGTGACCTTCTTGCTGTTAGATGACAGTGCTAACCACTGAGCCACCGTGCCACCCTGTCAGTATTTATAAGTTTTGCAATCAAGACAGTTATCAATTAGTCATTTTAAAACTAGCTGTTTAATGTTAAGTTAACTGTATGTTAGATATTATCTTATCAAAGGCATATAATAGAGATTTCAGATAGAGATTCATGCCTCTGTTTAAAAAAAATGTAGCAATAAATGAACAGTGACAAAAAAAATAATCACAATGAATGCAAGCAGTGTGTATATTGTTGTTTCATTCTTGGATTTTATCTAGACTTCAACTACTCTTAAACTCTGCAACTCCAAGAAACCCTTTTCCACAGCAAAATGCAATATAAATGAAGCAATATTGGTAGAGCATAGATCACATATTATAAAATATGTAACAGTTTTTAAAACTCTGAGCTCAATGTTTCCTTTCAGCTCATTTTTCCTGCATTCCAAACAGAGTTGCTGTTTGTCCAAACTACTTATTAAAAATGAGCTGTAACAACACAATTCTTGCTTTGTTTTTGTGACAACTTAGTTTTACGTTCAACCATACCTGCCAACATTTGTCTTTGAAAATCCGGGAGACCAGGGGGGTGGGGGGGTCGTTTGTTGGCGATCGGATTGTGAGCAAAGCGACCTGGAGGGGTTCTAGGTCTGTCGGCGATCTGGGGGTGTGTCAGCTTTAACGCACTGCATTGTGGCACAGCGATCTGATTGGCTGGCGCTTCCATCGGCGCTTCCGACCAACACCACTAAAGCGGCGCCGACGGAAGCGCCAGCCAATCAGATCGCTGTATGCAAATACACCAGTTCAGACAGTAGCCGATTGCTGACTAATTTCATTGTCTGACGCTGCTATGACAATCACGTCAGCCCCAACTTCAGACACGCCCTCTGTCAAGTGTTGACGCTAAAGCCCTGTGTGAATGGGGTGTTACAGATTATAACAATCACCTGAGGGCTGGGGAGGGGGTTGAAATTCCGGGAGTTTTCCGGGAAAAAAAACAAACCGGGAGGTGGGTCTGAAATACGGGAGACTCCCGGGAAAAACAGGAGTGTTGGCAGGTATGCGTTTAACCTACTTGCATTTGTAAAAACTAATAAGAATAATTAATTCCATTATGTTGCCCCAATACAAATTGGTGTGGAACCCAGCAATTTTTACAGTGTGTGTACAAAAAGTGGTGCTTTTATGTGTTTGACTTAGTGATTGACTTATTGATTTTTAAAAGAAAGAAATAAATAAATGAAGGAAGAAAAATCTTTACAACAGGTGTAATGTTAGACTCAAGTGGATCTCAAAGGTGGATCTCAAAGGATTCAGGATGATCTAGCGCCTGTCATTCAGGGAATTCAAGAGGATCTGGTGCCCGTCATTCGAGGAATTCAGGTGGATCTGGCGATCGCCATTCGGGAGGATCTGGCAGCTATGGAGGATCTGGCACCCCTGGAGGATCTGACAGCTCTTGCAGTGGTGGAATATCTGGCAGCTCTGGGGGTGGTGGTGGTAGCTCTGGCAGTAACAGCTCCAGTGATGGCAGCAGCTCTGGTAACTCAGGTCGTGGTGGCCATTCTTGTGACTCAGATGATGGTATTTCAAAGACAAGAACCATGGCATAAACTAGAACATGATGAGATTCAGGACAGGAAACCATTTTCTGAGCCAGCGGCGGACTGGCGGTGACCATGGACTGAGCTGGCAAACTGGCTGCGGCCATCTTGTGAGCTAATGACCTGGCAGCCATTTTGTGTCGTGACTGTGTGGTGGTGAACAGATTAACAGGAGACAGGAATGATGGTGATGCCAGCATTAATGTAGCGGTGGGGTATGCGGATCCAACTGGTTTATTAGAAAGCTCAGGCAAGCAACGGGCAAAAAAAAAAAAAGTTGTGGTCATTAAACAGGCAAACGGTCAGTACAGGCGGCAAGGTGTTGTAGTGTTTACAAAGACAGATAAACAAGCCTCCGCAAAGTCTATGTGTTTGTGTGCTATATAAATAGTTCAACTAATTACTCTTTGAGCAGCTTCAGCTGTGAGTTTAATCAAATGAGAATCATGAACAGGTGTGTGTGGTGTATGACTGGAACTTATAGGCTGCATCCGAAACCTCATACTTCCATACTATACAGTATGCTAAAATCAGTATGCGAGCCAAGTAGTATGTCCGAATTCATATAATTCAAAAATCAGTATGCGAGAAGTACCCGGATGACTTACTACTTCTGGCGGGATTCTGAAGTGTGCATCCCATGATGCCGCGCAAGATAATTCAAGAATCTCATGAAGCGACGCAACTGACGTGGGTAGGTCATGCTACCATGACAAAATGGCGGATGTAGTATGTCCGAATTCCATTCATACTGCTCACATTCATACTGTATAGAATGTACTTTTCTAACAGCCAAGTAGTACGTTTACATTCAAATGCAGTACCTTCTGATTAGTAGACAGTTCGGACGCAGCCAAAGTTCTTGAAATGGTGGATTTGTAGTCCGTTAGCGATCTGTATTTATTCCAGCGATCTACACAGGCTGAATCGCTGGTGACTGTGACAACAGTTTGAAACAGCAAAGTCCCTTTATAGCTATATTTGGACGATGCAAACTTCATCCTGTCAATCAAACCGTGTAACTACTGTAAGAAGTTAGAACGTACTTGTTATTCATCCTCTGAATAATGCCATGTTCAGGTCTTCTGAGGTAATTTCTAATTGCAACTTATTTCTGACAGCCTCATGCTCTCCACTCCTCCAATGACCACCACAGCATCTGCTCAGGATACGGCCTGGCCTGGAAATCATCAGTCTGGAGAATCATTGTCTATCGCGATCAATGATTGGCTCCTTTACTAGAAGGTAAACCTTCTTATAGCCTTTCTTATAGCCTTTGTAAACAGTGCCTCAGCTTCATTAATCTCAAACTGTCAGGATTTTGTATCATTATCATCATTTGTTGCTGCTTATATCACCGAAGTTGAACCCTGCACATATAATTGCATACTTTTATGCTTTTTACCTAAAACTCAATACATACCAATCACAGCTTATCCCATGTATCTCACCTTTAATTATCGATCTGCCAAAAAAGGTGTGTTGCCTTATGTGTGTTGTTTACATTGCTTTTTATTTAGAGACCATGCAAACCATATCTTTGTGTTTGCAATGTGAGTTATAAAGCTATAATTTGCAATGTGCTCCAAATGCAAAATTGTTCCTGTGATGGAAAAGCTTTAATAAGCATTTCTTTTGCACTTCCACATCAGTGTCACACGTTTCTTTGTGACTGAATCACAGTGTGTTTTCTGTTTTGCGAAAACAGGAGGCAGCAGAACAGTGAAAATTAGGGATAATTACTAGTCTACGTAACTGTGTTGGTCTGCATCGCTGCATCAGGTGTTCAAGACTGAATCCTGTTTTACAGAATATACATCATTTTCGGGTCGAGAGCATGATTAATCACACATTCATTAACTCATTTTACTTTTTATAATTAATCACACTAGATTAATGCATTAAAGTAAAACCAAGAGTAAACACAAATGAATCTAATTCTGTTCTTAGAAACAGAGTTTAATCTGTTGGTCAGGAATACTAGAGAACAGAATAATCTGGGGAGAGAGAAAAAAAAAAAGAAAGGATGCGTGCAAAAGACAGAAGGAAGGTGGAGGGGCTTGTTGTCCTCACTTACACTTTACTCAGTGTCCTAAGATGTCAGAGTAATCCTAGATAGAAAACCGAGCTTTATTTTTACCTTTAAGATCTTTTTCTTGGTCAGAAGATTTATGTAATTATTGTAGGACATGTGTGTGATACTATTAATCAGGCAGCAGCAGCTTCTTGGCCTGCATTCACATTATTAGAAAAGGAAACAAATAAATGAACTAATTATGCTTTGGGAATAGATCAGTTTCAACAGACTTTGTTAAAAAATATTTCTACTTTTTATTGTAATAATAATAATAATGATAGTTATTATTATTATTATTATTATTATTATTATTATTATTATTATTATTATCATTATTAGTTATTATAATAAATAAATGGACTCACTTTTTGCCATCAGAACTGCCTTAATCATTCATGGCATAGATTCAACGAGGTACTGGAAATATCCCTCAGAGATTTTGGTCCATATTGACATGATAGCATCACGCAGCTGCTGCAGATTTGTCGGCTGCACATGCATGATGCGAATATCCCACTCCACCACATCCCACAGGTGCTCTATTGGATTGTGATCTGGTGACTGTGGAGGCCATTTGAGTACAGAGAACTCATTGTCATGTTCTAGAAACCAGTCTGAGATGATTCACGCTTTATGACATGGTGTGTTATCCTGCTGAAAGTAGACGATGCTCAATTGATACTAATAGGCCCAAAGTGTGCCACAAAAATATCCTCACACCATTACACCACCACCACCAGCCTGAATCGATGATACAAGGCAGGATAGATCCATGCTTTCATGTTACTGATGCCAAATTCTGACCCTACCATCTGAATATCACAGCAGGAATTGAGACTCATCAGACCAGGCAACGTTTCTCCTATCTTCTATTGTTCAATTTTGGTAAGCCTGTGTCAATTGTAGCCTCAGTTTCCTGTTCTTAGCTGACAGGAGTGGCACCTGGTGTGGTCTTCTGCTGCTGTAGCCCATTCACCTGAAGGTTGGACGTGTGTTTAGAGATGCTCTTCTTTATAACTCGGTTGTAACGAGTGGTTATTTGAGTTACTTTTGCCTTTCTATCAGCTCGAACCAGTCTGGCCATCCTCCTCTAACCTCTGGCATCAACAAGGCATTTGTGCCCACAGAACTGCCGCTCGCTGGATATTTTCTTATTTTCAGACCATTCTCTGTAAACCCTAAAGATGGTTGTGCGTGAAAATCCCAGAAGATCAGCAGTTTCTGAAATGCTCAGACCAGCCCGTCTGGCACCAACAACCATGCCACGTTCAAAGTCATTAAATCACCTTTCTTCCACATTCTGATGCTCGGTTTGAACTGCAGCAGATCGTCTTCACCATGTCTACATCAAGGGCGTAGATTTGCTTTTGACATTGGCAGGGACCTAATTTGACAACAACCCCCACACCCCAATAGTAAGATTAAATATAGCTTTTTGTAAGTTAAAGGAATGTCTGACAAAAACGCACTTTAATAAAGACTTCCGTTTACTGAGAGCTTATTTGTGCATAATCACCTACTGCCACATCTGAACACATTTTTGCAAGTAAACATTTATAAACATTAAGCTAAAAGATGACTTTACATGTCCATGTTCTGTTCCTTCTCTGAGCATGTAAACAGAATAACACGTTCAATTTCGTGCTTAAAAAATAAATAAATAAAAATACATTTAGAAATAAAAACAACATTAAATCAAGCATGTCTTATGGTGCAAAAGTAAATTTACATGATTTTACTTTGACAAGTAATGAATGTAGACTTCTGTAAAGGGGGAGGCATATGACCATACAAGCCAACATTCCTGTTTTTCCCGGGAGTCTCCCGTATTTCAGACCCACCTCCCGGTTTGTCATTTCTACCGGAAAACTCACGGAATTTCAACCCCTTCCTCTGGTCCTCAGGTGATTGGTACAATCTGTAACACCCCATTCACACAGGGCTTCAGCGTCAACACTTGACAGAGGGCGTGTCTGAAGTTGGGGCTGATGCGATCGTCATAGCAGCTTCAGCCAATGAAATTAGTCAGCAATCGGCTACTGTCTGAGCTGGTGTATTTGCATACAGCGATCTGATTGGCTGGCGCTTCCGTCGGCACTTGAAGAGTTGAGAAAGTTCCAACTTCTGCATCGATCAATGCCACTGAAGCGGGGCCGACGGATCCACAATCGGACCCCCCCGGGATTTTCATAGACAAATGTTGGCAGGTATGCATATGACACAATAAACATTTTATAGCGAACTTGACTTCAAGTGACTTACACTTTTCTTTGAAATGTAGCTGCTTATGTCCATGTCTCACACGAATCTTGCACAGTCAGCCTGATTGAAAATTTTCGACAAAGCATTATTTTATTTTGGAGGCGACTAAATAAAATTATTGGTGGGGACATTTCACTATTTGGTGGACCTTGGTGGGGACACGTCCCTTTCATCCATGCTAATTCTACACCCTTGGTCTACATGCCTAAGTTGCTGCCATGTGATTGGCTGATTAGAAATGTGATTGGCTGATTTTTCCCTCAGCTTAATCTCTATTCCAGTGGTCACAACAGTGGAATGAACCACCAACTATTCCAGCATATGTTTTACGTAGCAGATGCCCTTCCAGCTGCATCCTAGTACTGTAAAACACCCATACACACTTATTCACACACATTCAAACACTGGGGACAATTTAGTTTATTCAGTTCACTTATAGCGCATGTCTTTGAACTCTGGAGAAAACCGGAGCACCCAGAGGAAACCCATGCCAACACAGAGAGATCATGCAAACTCCACACAGACATGCCAACTGTTTGTGAAGCGACAGTGCTAACCCATGAGCCATCGTCAACCCTTAAACTCCTATACAGTATATATATATATATATATATATATATATATATATATATATATATACTAGGGGTGTGACGAGACGCCTACTCCACAAGGCGAGACGAGACACGAGATTGGGTTCATGAGAACAAGACGAGATGAGATTTTTACACTATTTTAAAGAAATCCTTAATGATGAATATCAATGGAATAATCTTAGAATTCAAATATTTAGCTAATATATGAATGGAAAATAGATTTTTATAAAAAAAAAAATCACAAAATGCAAAACAATTTAGGTGTTTTTTAATTAACTTGTAATGAATTTATTTCCTTTTTTATGTATATAATTTCCATAATTATTTCCATAATTTTATGTATGCAATAGTTTTATATTAGTTTAAATTGAATTCTAGGCAATGAAGATACAAACAATGCAAAACAGGCTACTGACAGGCTTTTCTCCTATAGCATTTCAACGTATTAACATTGCAGACCTTGGTGGTCAATTCGGATTTCCTGACAGTGTCAGATTTTTTTGATGACCTGCTTACATTTATCATCTTTTAAATGTGACTCGGACATGATTGACTGCAATTACACAGCACATGACAAAAGTCGCAATGACCAGAAAAAAAGTGGACGCTGACTAACAGCTGATAATAAAGCGCTCTTTTTTTCTCCATTCCTGTATTTATTCAGTTCGCATAATTTAATTTTTTTATTTTCTTCTTGACAAGTTGTTTTGCTGTAGTTTATGACAAAAAAACGTTCTCATTTGGCCATTTTCTTTTAATCTAGGCCTTTTTAATGTAATTTTTATGCAACAGTATTATATTATGTTGGTTATGATGCAGATGGTGCGCTCTCTTTCTCTATCATGAACATGCTTAAAAACTTGTGCTACATCATACATATAAAAGCTTTTTTAGTACCTGTGTGGAATTTTGAACTAGGAAAAGAAAACGTCCGCTTTTCACGTACAGCATAAACGTGTTTGGTAATGATGAAGGCAGGTGTGTTGAGTCTCCAGCAGTTCAGTATGTGTGTGCGTGCTTAGAGATGTGTGTAGGTGCCGAGAATATTGTGTCAAACGATTGTGTGGACTGTCCTGTCGCAAAATGCGGCTAAAAGCCCTACACGATAATAGCCTAATAGTTTGATTTCGGTGTTTACATATATGTACTGCACTTTAATAATGTGACTTTCAGCACATCTAAAGTAACATTCCATGGCGTGGTAATGTCCATGGTTGATTTGAGTGGCTATAGTTGCAACCTCTGCTTGGACATGAATAACACAGCAGCCTTTGGCCGGTGAGAAAAAAAGCGGTTACGTCACACCCACCCGCCCAACCGAGTGACATGTGCAACACAGAGGCCAGCCTTACCAGGTGTCTGCAAAGCACTTGATTTGCGGTTTAAATTCAATCTTGCTTCCAATCTCCAATGCTAATGTTACCCTCATGCTCCATCATGGTAACATCTACTCACGAGACAACTTTTCACCTCGACGAGAAATCTCGTCGTGAATTGATCTCGTGAGATCTCGTCCAACGAGGTCTTGTCACACCCCTAATATATACCTATACCACCCTTACTATTTAATCAAACTATTATAATGGTGCAATACTAATGACATGACTTGTCAATAACTGTCCCAAACACACTGTCAACTGTCATCCACGATAACACATAATATGAAATAAAACTATAGATTTTTAATGCTTAATGTAAATTACAAAATCCCCAAGTCAACCTGCATCATGCAATAGCTCATGCCAAAATCGGGCTAATATTTTGTACTCCAAATCTGGCTTTAAATATTTTGTGTATACAAAGTTTAATGCAGAATAGCCAAACTATGTGTTAGTTCAATAACTCTTTATGTTAAAAACTTGTGCGTAGAATACAAAAGGTCTGTCCAATACTTAGTTCATTATAAAAAAGAACTTTTTAAAGCATGCAGTGGACGAAGTCAGGCCATTTTTCTGAAGGTAAGCTAATTTATACAGCAGCAATTGAAAATCTAATTAAAAAGACAAAATTAAACGGAGAGAAAGAGAGAGAGTGGAAGACAGGGGCGGTGTAATTTCAACTTAATGTGAACTAGTCTGCATTGTCTTTATTCCGATGTGTTAATGAGTTTTGGACAGCGGCACGGGGCAGTTCCATCATGGATATTGTCTTTCTAGGCCGCTGAGGAGAATGAGCTGTCACAGGCTTTTAACGGTAACAGTGTCACCGTGCAGCACAGGATGTATATCTGGCCATGGATTTAGTGCAGAGGTCACAGCGCAGAGTAAGCAGTGACAGTGGCAGATCTGTGACATGCAGACAAATGATGGGGGATGGGATGCTCTTGTCTGATTGTGTGTTAATGCTTGCTAAATAAATGGCATCGCAGTGGAGGAAAAGAAACGAGAGATGAGAGTTGAGCGTTTCTGTTCCTCCACATTTATTTAGGAAGCATTTACACACAATCTATCTGTCGCATGAGTGTGTGGCTGCATCCGAAATCGCTTTCTACTCGAGTATTGCTACATTTGAATTTAAAATTACTGCACAAATGTTCACTACACAAAACATATGTTCTATATAGTATGAATGGGTCATGATCACGTAACCTGCCTGCATCAGTGGCATCGATTCACTACCATTCGTGAATTCTCTCACATGGCATTATGGGATGACATAGTGTTCATTAAATGTGCACTTAGTAGTAATAGGTAATCCGGGTACTCCTCGCATACTGTTTTTCGAATGCTATTAATTCGAACAAACTACTTGGCTAGCATACTGTTTTTAGCATGCTACAGTATATAATTTAAAAGTATAACATTTGGTACTCTATAGTATAAAGTATGCAATTTCGGACTCTATAGTATAGAAGTATGCAATTCTGTATTCTATAGTATGAAAGTATGTGATTTCTGACTCTATAGTATGGAAGTATACGATTTTGTTTGCAATTTTGTACTCTATAGTATGGAAGTATGTTATTTTTAACTTTATAGTATAGAATAATGCAATTCTGTATTCTATGGTATGGAAATATACAATTTCTGACTATAGTGTAGAAGTATGTGATTTTGTATGCAATTTCGTACTCTATAATATGGACGTATGTGATTTCATACTCTATAGAATGGACATATGTGATTTCATACTCTATAGTATGGAAGTATGTGATTTCATACTCTATAATATGGACGTATGCGATTTCGCATTCTATAGTATGGAAGTATGTGATTTCGTATTTTATAGTATGAAAGTATGTGATTTTTGACTCTATAGTATAGAAGTATG
>CAIGQZ010000427.1:30094889-30106324 GCA_903798205.1 Danio tinwini
AACAACTTGATTATTTGTATCAGCTGTGTTTGATTAGGGTTGGAGCAAATCTGTGCAGAGCTGTGTCTCTCTAGGAATTGAGTTTGAGACCCATGGCTTAATGTAATGTTTTTATTGTTTATTGTTAGTAGTTTTATTATCCTTATATTTTATCCTTTAGAACTACATTTAAAAAAATAAATAAATTTACAGAAATTATATGTAATTTCTTACAGTCATTTTCTGTTAATTCAAAATATACACGATTGAGTAAAATTACAAACTTTATTAGAAATTACAAATCTGTAAACTAACAGCATGACTTTTATTTTATTTAATATCATTAAAATAAACTTAGTCATTTTTCTTTTTTTATACGGGGACTTACTGTATAATTTATATTGTATTTTTCCTGATTTTTTAATACATTTACAACTGTAAAATTACAAACGATATCTATAAATTAACAACATGACTTATTGTCAGTACTACCATTGTTGGGCAAGCTATTATCTACTCTACTTAAAATGTAGCTTAACTACACTAAAAGCTACCCTGTGGGAAATGTAGCAAGCTAAGTTACTTGGCAAAAGTAGCTATACATCTAAGCTATTTTTGCAATTTAAATTTTTAAATCAAAGCAACTTAAATCCAAGTCAATTATATCTCAGTGATCAATAAAACTGTCAATGAAATACAGTAGGTGAGAGTTTAAAATGGCCTTTACCGCCGGACCATGTACCGCCGCCGCTTTGAAGAAAAAATTATGTGTTTTTTAGGTGTTGTGGTTTTCATATGCGCACATTTAAGATTTGAGGTAATACCATCGCCATGATGGTCAAAGAAATAGAAACATTCTTTTTACCGCAATTTAACAGGGCCTTATAAAGGCTAAAGAACTAATTCTTATATTTGCTTTTTGCAGCCTAGGGCTATACTTCTCACCATGTATCTTTTCTAAAACAAACAGTATAGTGTAAAAGCATAATTATTACTAAGAAAACAAAAACAAATTTATATTTTAATTGAATACATCACATCACATAAGGTACACATACAGAACTGTCTATCTAGTGTTAAGTTACAGAAACCTACTGTAAAATAACAGACATTAAATTACAGAAATGTCCTTAAAATTAAATTTCTGGTAAATTTCTGTAATCTAACAGCCGTTTTTTTTACATTTTTTTCAGCACCCCAGCTGCCGGAAATAAACCCTAAAATTACGGATTGTTTTTACAGTTTATAGATTTACTTTTATCGGCTAGACACCAGCCTCACAGCTCTGTGAATGTCGGTGCCATCACTTATTAATCCGCGATCTGTAAATGTGGCATGTGTGGATGCTACTGGGCTACTTGACTAAAAAAAGAGCTTCACTACTGGAAAGCTATTTGATTTAGACAGTAGCGCCTACACTACCGCCACACTACTGAGAAAAGTAGCTACTGCCCCACACTAAGTACAACATATTCAAAATCAAATTGCAGATATTTTTATACACAGGGAATTACTGTTTAATTTATTCTGTATTTTTCCTGTTATTTTACATTACATTCAAACATTATATTAGCTTTGTAATATTACAAACAATATCTGCAAATTACCCGTTTGACTGTTACTTATGTGTTATATAATTAATAACAAATTACAGTGAGTTTTTGTAATATTTATACTGTTTTTTATATCGTATTTTTACTGTTTTTTATTACATTCAAAACTGCAAATTGTGAACAAAGGATAAAATCTTCAAATGCCTCAAAAACCACTATCCACATTCACAATCACACACATATGGCATATGGTTATCCTAAAATGGTATAATAATCCTGTTTAAAAAGCTTTTCCAATATAACACCCTGAAGAAATGCAATTTAATGAATTTTTAGCATTCGCTTTTCTTGTTTTGCATTCTGGTTTGTTATTTTTCAATTGATGGATTACTGGCACATCTAACCCACACTGTTCCTGTAAAAATATACAGTAACATACTGGCAGCAGTATATACCAGTAACTTACTTTCATTCATTAATCTATTTTCTTTTTGGCTTAGTCCCTTTGTTATTCAGGGGTTGCCACTGGAATGAACCGCCAGCTTATCCAGATTATGTTATACACAGTGGATGCCCTTCCAGCCGCAACCCAACACTGGGAAACACCTATACACTCTTGCATTCGCACACATACACTACAGCCAATTTAGCTTACCCAATTCATCTATAGCACATGTCTTTGGACTGTGGGGGATACCGGAGCACCTGGAGGAAACCCACGAGGAGAACAAGCAAACTCCACACAGAAATGCCAACTGACCCAGCCGGGGCTCGAACCAGTCACCTTCTTTCTGTGGGACGATCATGCTGCCCACTGCGCCACCATGACGCCCACAAGTAACTTAAAGTAAATCAATTACAGTAAAAATACTGTATTTAATTGTGTTCTCTCCCCACTGCTCTTCTCCCTGTACACAAACGACTGCACTGCAAAAGACCCCTCCATTAAGCTCTTGAAGTTTGCGGATGACACTACTGTTATCGGCCTCATCCGGAACGGTGACGAGTCTGCATACAGACAGGAGGTGGAGCGGCTGGCTTTATGGTGCAGATACAACAACCTGGAGCTGAACACGCTCAAAACAGTGGAGATGATAGTGGACTTTAGGAGAAACCCCCCTGCACTCCCCCCACTCACCATCATGAACAGCACTGTGGCTGCAGTAGAGTCATTCAGGTTCCTGGGCACCGCCATCTCTCAGGATCTGAAGTGGGACATTCACATTGACTCCATTGTAAAGAAAGCCCAGCAGAGACTGTACTTCCTTCGTCAGCTGAGAAAGTTCAACCTGCCACAGGAGCTGCTCGTACAGTTCTACTCAGCTGTCATCCAATCCATCCTCTGCACTTCAATCACCGTCTGGTTCAGCTCAGCTGCCAAAACCGACCTCCGTAGACTACAGCGAATAGTCCGGACTGCTGAACGAATCACTGGCACTACCCTTCCCACACTTCAAGAACTGTACTCTTCCAGAGTGAGTAAAAGGGCTCGTAAAATCACTCTGGACGCCTCACACCCAGCACACTACCTGTTCGAACTGTTACCGTCTGGTCGGCGCTACAGAGCACCAAGCACAAAAACAGATAGACACAGGAAAAGTTTCTTTCCTCAGGCCATCTACCTCATGAACAGTTAAATATTCCCCTACTGTGCAATAAACGTGCGATACTTTCTCATACGCACTTGTACACAGCACCTTATAACCTGTATATTTACAACATATCTGTACATACATTCAACATCCAGATCTTTTTGACTAACTGCATCTCTGTTTAATGTTTATTGCCTTTTCTTTTCTTGTATTTAATTTTGTGTTGTCACTCGTCACTTTATGTACACTGAAAGCTTCTGTTGCCAAAACAAATTCCTTGTGTGTGTGAAGCACACTTGGCAATAAAACTGATTCTGATTCTGATATATATATTTATTTATTTATTTATTTACTGTAAAATATACCCTCATTTTCAAAATGTAATTTTAAAATACGTTAACATACCGCAAAACTGTCCCACAGTGAAATACAGTTCATATTACAGTTAAATACGGTATAATTTTCAAAAAAATGTTAACAGTGCATGGATAATTCACTTCATTCTTTGAGGTTAGAACACTGATATACTGTATGGATAGCCAAAAATCGTTTTTTGATTGTAACTTGAGAGCTTTTCAAAGTCATCAAACTGGAATGTCATCTTTCTGGTTTGAACATCTCGCATTTCACTGAATAATTATCCTAGCTGTTACACTTTCCCAACAGAGACGCTTGATTTATAGAGTGATATCTTAAATGAAGCCCAGGGATTTTGTTGGTATTTGTTTTATTAGATTTTGTTCGGCTGTTATTATGGCTTTGGTCAAAGATGCGAAGGTCAAATAAATTCAGGGGGCAATTTCTGAAAGTGTACATGTCCTCAGGCCGCTGTGTTTATAATTCTGTGTGTATATATGAGCAGAAATGCCTTGGTTTTTATACAAATGGATTCTCTGCACGTCAAAGCGTCTGAAATCTATAAAAGATTCATTAGTGCTCTATTCCTGCTCCTGTGCTATAAAACATTCATCCCTCTCTCTCTGTGTGTCTCTTTCACTATAAGCAAACACACAATAGGGTTTACTTAAGTATACACTTTTTTTCCCCCTTTAATTTATCAAGCTTTGTTTGAATAAATATTGGGGCACAACAGTGCAATTTCACTATTTTACGTATGGTCAAACAAGTGGATAATTACTACAGATTCATGATTTTATTTGTCAATAAAAATATTTTTAAAAGGAGGCGTGTCCTCAAACCCCACCCCTAACCCTCATTGGGTGATGAGCAAATCATTCTCAAATGTACTAATAAGATCATATAACACGATCTCATGACAATTCGTAACTTTTTTATTTAGTGGCTACTTCGAATGAATTCGTACAATCTCATTCATAGAATTTAGTACGATTTTGCTCATCACCCAGTGACGGTTGGGTTAGGGGGTGTGTGTGTGTGTGGGGGGGGGGGGGGTTAAAA
Source organism: Danio tinwini (assembly GCA_903798205.1). Lineage (NCBI taxonomy): Eukaryota > Metazoa > Chordata > Actinopteri > Cypriniformes > Danionidae > Danio > Danio tinwini. The sequence goes on from CAIGQZ010000427.1 coordinate 30,099,433, forward strand.
TCGTGCATATTTGCACGACTGAACTCGTACAAATTTGTACGAATTAGCCACTAAACTGACAAAATGTAAAATAGTTATGTTTCCGCATAAGATTAGGCTCATACAAAATAATACAAACTAGCCTCTAAACGGTAAACTTACCCAGCACATTTTACACAGGAGATGCCCTTCCAGCTGCAACCAAGTACTGAGAAACACCCATGCACACTCATACACTACGACCAATTTAGTTTATTCAACTCACCTATAGCACATGTTACTGGACTGTGGGGGAAACCAGAGCACCCAGAGGAAACCCACGCCAACACAAGTAGAACACGCAAACTCGACACAGAAATGCCAACTGACCCAGCCGGGACTCAAAACAGCAACCTTCTTGCTGTGAGGCGACAGTGCTAACCACTGAGCCACATGCCATCCCTGTTTTAAGTCAGTTTAATGTAATTTAAGTTCAAATGAATGATAAAGTTAATACAAAAAATGAAGGCAACCAGTATTGTTTTTTAACGAAACACATACTTTACCCAGTTTTTATTTTTATTTATTTTCAAAATAAAAGTTGATCATTTTACACTATTATTAAGGGGTTAACTAACTGAATTCAACCATCTTAAGCTAGATTATGACAATTTAATGAGACACCTTTGAATTTCAGAGTTTCAGAGTTCTTGCTATAATCTAATGCTTTCTTTACCACTGTTTTTTTTTTTCATTTTAGTAGTGCATTTATGCAGTAAATGGAAAAAAATATATATTCTCTAAATGCTGCTCTCAGAACCTTCTTCTGGATGTTTGTTATCAGTACATAATGGCAAAGGTATTTCCAACTTATTTTACTTATAATTCAAGAGTGCACAGATATTGCTTGACGCTATTAGGTTTGATTTAGTAGGAAACTGAACTCGGAGATAATTTAATCCAGGGCTTCTGCCAGGTCAATTAGCATATAAGACGGTCCGAGATCAGGTAGTTCTCAAGAGCTCCCCTGGTAAATGAGGAGATGGGGTGGAAGGGGGATTCTTCCAGAACAAAGATAAGGCAGAAGGATGAAATCAGTCTTTTTATAGGCTTGGATCGATCTGGTTGGATTATTGCTGAATACGGACGTCCAAGAACAGGCCAAAACTAGACTAGTCATCAAATAAACAGAAATGAATGACTACACATATAAAGTCTGTTTATTCTTAGATGTCTATTAGATTTTCACTTACAGCCCAAGTTTAGTCTTGTTTTAGCCTAGCTGTCTACGTTTAGATGTCTATTAGATGTCTATTAAACACAATTGTTTGCTGGGTAATCTGTTTACAACCAAGTGAAGGTGTGTGTGTATGCGTGTGTGTGTGTGTGTGTGTGTGTGTGTGTGTGTGTGTGTGTGTGTGTGTGTGTGTTGACATCATTTTCAATTTTGGTTATACTTGTCATTTAATGTTGGGACCTATGTTGGTGGCATTGAGATACTTTATTTTATTATGACTTTATATTATTTTTTGTCTGTTTTCATTTTAATGTGAAAGTTGCAGTTATTTTATTGTGTTTTTGCAATTTTTAAAACATATTTATTATCTATTTATTTATTTGTTTGTTTGTTATTTTTAGTTAATCTAGTAGGCAACATTCAGATAGTTTAAATGAATATGAGAAATGCTTCTTTAAACCAAGATAATATCACTACTGGTCAAAGGTTTGAGGTCATTCTTTTATTTTTTTATTTTTTAAAGAAAATTCTTATGTTCATCAAGGTGCCATTTATTTAATGTAAAAAAAAATCTCAAATTGTTAAATATTTATTAAAACTGCTTTCTTATTGTATTTGGAATGAAATTATTACTCCAGTCATTAATGCTTTATAATAATGAATATTAGAGTGATTTCTGAAGTATCATGTGACTGAAGACTGGAGTAATAAAGCGGAAAATGCATCATTAAAATCACAGGATTAAATGATTAAATTTAATTATTAACTATTTTTGAACAGCTATTTTATAGTGCAATAAAATTTCACAATTTTACAATTTGTAGTTTTTTTTATTAAATAAATGCAAAGTTGGTGAGCAGGAGAAGCTTACTTTAAAACATGTAAAGATTCTACTGACCCCAAACTATTGACCGGTAATGTAGCATATGTAAGAGAATTAAAAATATATTGTTTTGTCATTCGTATGATATTGTTTTGAGACTTTTCCATATATTCATATTTTTGTTTAAGTTTAATAAAATGTTTCAAATGTACTTAAATGTTGTATTTATTACATTTATTAATTAAATACTGTAAAAAAAGAGTGAAGTATTATATGCAAAGAAAGCTTGATAAATGAGGGGAGTTTCTGTAAATCCCAATTATTCACCAAGTTATTGTTGTTGACAATGTTTTTATATATTTTTTAAGAAATGTCTAAACTACTAAAAGTACAAATAATAATCCACAAACCAAACCTCTTGCTCTCTCTCAAAAAAAAATAAAAAAATAATAATAAAATTTGTGATGTTTTTATGCTAATAGTATAAATTAGCATAAAATAATTGTTGATTATTAAAATATTTTTAAAAGCCTCTCTCTCAACACACACACCTCTCTCTTTCCACACATCTCTCTCTCTCCCTCTCTCACTCACACACACACACACACACACACACACACACACACACACACACAGACACGAACACGGCGCCACAGCCTCTTTCCGTTCCTCCCGCGCGGCTGCACGGACACTCGTACCGTTGGAATACTTTCTGCGTTCACCGGAAATGTGGCATACAGCCGATTTGGATTCACCCCGACTGTAGTTCATCCCTGGTCCCAGTGTGACTTTCACCAGCTCTCGTCAATCCTCCGGGCTGATCCGTCCGCGTCGGCAGCGAGAAGCAGATCTCTTGAGTTTGGATGTTACTGTGATTGTGTGTCTGCCCAAATGACTGAGAGAGGAACCACCGGGAGACGCTGCTCTCCGTCCCGCGCCCGCACGGCCACCGTCGGGTAAAGTTTGATCGGCAGGGATGACGGTGGTTCATCTTCCGTGAGATTTGCAAATTAATAAAAAAAGAAATTACACAGTGAGAAAAACACCGTCTTCTCCAGTTCAACGGGGACCTCTTTCTGGGATTTACTTATTTACTGGATTTATTAATAAACATGAAGACTTTAATCGTGGAGGGTAAGTAATGGACATTATATTTTTGTAAAAAAGTTATATCTGTCGAATTCGCTATTGTTTGTTTTATTTATATAGTTTAACTGCCGCATCCATACGCCGCGCGCATCCCCAAATGTCTGACACGGAAAACAAGGGTGTTATTTGCTTGAGTGAATGCGTGATTAGCAAAACATTTTATCGGTTTGGTCATAAATTGAGAACTCTTTGCTGAAAAAAAAAAATCACTGCCATCACTTAGAAATGACGCGCCGCAGACGCTACACCGCGAGCGCGATGCAGTGTTTTGTTTAAAGCGCGTTCCAGTTTGTCCCACTCTGTGAGAAAGAAACTGTTTGCTTTGTTTAGGCAAGAGCTGGTAAATCTCGTCCAGTTATGCATGTTTCTCAACATTGCTCTCGGGCGTCCGGACTCATCGGTTTGTGGGTAGCCTATTTTGTTGCGCATGGTTAAGGTTGGTTAGTAGTTTTCTATCAGGAGGCGAGACTCTTCCTGCCATCGATGCAGTGAGAAAACAGAAGTTTAAATATGTTGTGTTTTATTAATTTTGAAATACGCTTTCCTATTCAGGCTGTACCAATATAAGGCGTTTATAACGCACACTCTGAACTGTTTCACCTGCGTTCCAGTCTGCGTATTTGCATATGGCGTTTGGGGGAGTGGTCGTTTGCTTTTACACCTGAATATTTAATTACGTATGCTTGGACGATGAATGAATGAACGAACGCATAACGATTTCAAGTAGTTGTTGGTAACTGATAGCTTCGCGTACTTCTGTTTATTCTGTTTTGCGTCCAGGTATTATGTTTGATTTGATTTATCTCTACAGTGATTAAGTATGTAATATACGAGCACATATCACAATCTGAAGAAAGACACATTAATCTTATAGAGCATCTTTCTAGCAAAATGTGAACAGGGATACATATCTGGTTGGCAGTTCCAGTATGCAACCTGTGTATGTGCATTTCTGTACAGTGGAATAAACATGATGTCTGATGAATATAGTCCTGAATTCAGCTTTTTAAATTAAAATAAAAAATGTTAAGTTCTTAATAGACAACTTAAGTCTTTTTCAGCATGGCAAATCAAAAAGTCTTACATTTAGAGTCTTGATTTTATTAGGATTATTCATTCACTCTGCATTAAGCATTGACTCAGATATATGCTGTCCATGGTCCTGAATTCAACAACATAAAGCCTAAGTGCTGAGTTCAGCTTCCTGTGTTTCTGTTTTCAACCCAAAGAGGACAGCAGAGCTTTATTAGGGCACAGTAGAAAACGCATTATTTCTGGTCTAATTAGGATCTAACAAAGACTGTGAGCATATTTATTTTGTCTCGCACCTGCGAGTACGTGAGCAGGTCCAACTAAAGATGGCATCGCAGGATCTCAAGAAGCTTTGGGAGGTGCTAAAAAACAGCAGTGCTCCACCCTTTACAGCAGTGACTAAATCCGTAAAGCTTTAAGGATGGAAACAGCTCACTGCACAACTCTTATCCCCATGCACGCTATAGATTCATCCCTGCTCGCAATGCAAAAGGTATTGCATGAATTGAAGTAACAACAACATAAAACAGGGTTATGTGGTGTTTCACGCATGACCGTCCTGTGCGTTTCCTCATGGTGTGCTTCCTCAGAGGAGTTGTGAGGTTGTTTAGGATGCCAGATGGACATGTACTTCTCACTGTTTAGAGCCATTGGGTATCCGACGCCCCTCCCGTCTCGCTGAGCTAACCTGATTGAACTGAAAACACATTAAATATTCCATCACAGAGAGCGTTAAGGATGAGAAAGAGCTGTAGTCTAGTCGCACAGATGGATTTGCTAAAGTAGAGAGAGGGAAGAGGAGAGGAAAATGAATAAGACGTCTTCTTCTGCTTCTAGTGTGTTGTAGGGCTGCACAATATATCGATATCGCAATGTGTGCGTCCGCAATAGTCACGTCGCAAGATAGGCAGCGTTAAGTAAAAATTATAGTTGACCCGAAACCACAGGTCAAAACACAGGATTTTTGTGGAGACACTGCAGAACTGTGTTAATTTTGACAGCAAATTTTTATTTAGTTGCAGTGTGAGTCTGTTGACTTAAATTCCATTTTAGTTTTAGTCATATTTTAGTCTTCTGAATTATTTACATTTTAGTCTAGTTTTAGTTGACAGAATTTCATAAGATTTTAGTCGACTAAATCTACTTGTTATTTAATAGACTAAAATATATTTGGTTTAAAGTAAGTGTAATTTAATTAAATATTGTATTCATTTATTTATACAAAATATTGTAACTTAAGATTAAATAAGGTGGCACTGTGGCACAGTGAGTAGCACGATCGCCTCACAGCAAGAAGGTCGCTGGTTCGAGCCCCGGCTGGGTCAGTTGGCATTTCTGTGTGGAGTTTGCATGTTCTCCCTGTGTTCGTGTGGATTTCGTGTATGCTCCGGTTTTCCACAAAATGTGGTATAGGTGAATTGGGTAAGCTAAATTGCCCGTAGTGTGTCTGTGAATGAGTGTGTATGGATGTTCCCAGTAATAGGTTGTAGCTGGAAGGGCATCCGCTGCATAAAACTTATGCCGGATAAGTTGGCGGTTCATTCCGCTGTGGCGACCCCAGATTAATAAAGGAACTAAGCCGAGAAGAAAATGAATGAATGAATGAACATTTAATAAAACAGTCTAATTAAAATATGGAATATAGCTTTTCCATAGAAGACCAAAAATTTGATATGCATTGATTATTTATATTATAAGTAATATGTAAAATTATGTGTCGGCAATCAATACACATGTAAGAACAGTAGGCATCTGAAAGTGCTGGATTGTGCAATTATTTTGCGAGCCCTTAATTTTAGCATGGTAAACTACTAATCTTAAGCTAAAATTGTTTGTATGTGTATGTGTGTGAACGAGTGGGTATGGATGTTTGCCAGTGCTGGGTTGCAGCTGGAAGGGCATCTGCTGCGTAAACCATATGCTGGATAAGTTGGGGGTTCATTCCGCTGTGGTGACCCTAGATTAATAAAGGGACTAACCCAAAAAGAAAATGAATGAATGAATAAACTACTAATCTTTTATAGTCTGTTGAACAGTTTCAAACCATTAAATCTTTGAAAGAGCTTCAAATTGTTTAAGTTCACTTTGCAATGTCAGTCTATACAAAGCTTTACTGTTGTAGTTGGTGTTACAGTGCATACAGTACACTCCGCTATAAGCGGAGATTATGGCACTACAGTATCATTGTATGATGATGTCCTGAATGATGTCCTGAATAGACCAGTTTTTGTTTTGTAGTACAGGCACACTGTAAATGGCTGTTGTCATGATGATCGCGGCAGACGCAGACAGCACATGAACCTAGTAGGAGTTAGCGGGTTAGCTAAACTGTAGCCGCAGCAAAAAAAAAAACATAAGGGAAACAACTCCTCACAGCTCCTCCTCAAAATGAATACCATGATCATATGAATTTAAGACTGACCGATTTAATAATTTTTAATGTACAATCTAACTGAGTAAATTCTTTGAGTAAGTTTCAGGCACACACTCAGGTAAATAAAAAAGATCTGAGTTTACTTTTGCATGAATTTTGGGATGCTGGTTACAGGTTAGTTTTAATTTTAGAGGTTTAGTTAGTTAATTTTAGAACAAAAATGATCCACGTCCACACTGGCGTTTCATCTAGCATTTCTGAACAGCCCTGCGTCCGCTGAAAACGCATATCACGTGACCCAAACAACCCCCCCCCCCCA
>CAIGQZ010000427.1:30122243-30135527 GCA_903798205.1 Danio tinwini
ATAACAATAAAAAGTGCAACATTAATGATAAATGAAAATAAGCACACAATAACTACACAAACTGGAAGAAATGCTTCTAGAGCAGTGTTTTCCAACTCTGTCCCTGAAGTCACACCAACAGTACACATTCACAACCTCTTCCTAATCAAACACACCTGAATCAACTTATTAGAACATTAGAAGAGACTCCAAATCCTGAAGTGAATGGGTCAGATAAGGGAGACATCCAAAATATGTACTGTTGGTGTGCCTCCAGGAACAGGCTTGGGAAACACTGTTCTAGATCACCACCAGAGCATGTTTGGTTTCCAAAAGGACCAACATTTCTGATCAAAAATTAAAAATCAAAACAAATACATTTTTAAATGTAAAACTCTTGTCCATGTGATGACCATTGGCTTTATTTTGACCGTGATGCATTAAAAAAACAGCTACTTCCAAAACATAAATAACATAAACCATACACATACATACACATTATGCTTAACTAAATCTACAATTCAAATGTAGGACTGGTAAAGCAAAGTCGACACAATTTCTCCATTACACTTTATATATATACACTGTATACATTATACCGTCCAGCTGTGTTCAACATAATTACATTTCAGTTTTAATGAGTGCTCCTCCAGCACAGGTACTGTACGTTTGATCATCAACTTTTGTCTGCACTCAATTCTACATAAACTGTAATATGTAAATGTATTTCTGATCGCGCCTGGGAGGAGGACCTAATTGCAGCAAACACACCGCCTCGAAACTCACAGAGTAATTGACAAGAGGTGGACATGCAATAAAGCGTCCCTCTGAGGATTAACTCCAGACAAACACTACTTTCTCCCTTTCAAAGCAAACATGGAGATCTTTACGCTAACAAGTGAGCCAGGCTGCACTCGCCATTCTGAATCAGAATCAGAATGAGATTTATTCGGCAAACATAGGAACTTTTGGTGTTGTTTTTTTAGGAGCTCAGGATACATAAGTACATGCATACTTACCAACACAAGAACACCGAATGACTTAAAATAAGTGGAAAATACAGTATAAGTTATATACAGTGCTCAACATAAATGAGTACCCCCCAGTTTGAAAATTAATATTTTATGCATTTCTTAGTTAATATAGCTGATCTATTTTGGTGAATTTGAACAAAACAGATTTATTAAACTAATATATTTACTAAAATAATATTTTAGTCACCAAACATCTTTAGAATTAGAAAGATAATACATTTAAATTCATGCTAAATATTAGGAAAATATGGTGGGGTGGGGGGGTGACACGGTGGCTTAGTGGTTAGCACTGTCGCCTCACAGCAAGAAGGTCACTAGTTTGAGTCCCAGTTGGGCCAGTTGACATTTCTGTGTGGAGTTTGCATGTTCTCCCTGTGTTTGTGTGGGTTTACTCCGGGTGCTCCGGTTTCCCCCACATGTCCAAAGACATGCACTATAGGATGTTAAAAAAACTTAATTAGCCGTAGTGTATGTGTGTGAATGAGTGTGTATGGGTGTTTCCCAGTACTGGGTTGCAGCTGGAAGGACATCCGCTGTGTAAAACATATGCTGGATAAGTTGGCAGGTCATTCCGCTGTGGCGACCCCTGGTGAATTAAGGAACTAATCTGAAGGAAAATGAATGAATGAATGTGAATGGGGTGTTCTTGTATATGTTGAGCACTGTAGATACATCTAGATGTTCAATATGTGCGTTGTTGACGTTTTGAACTGTACAAATAAGAAATAAAAAAAATTAAGTGGCTTTATTGGCTACAAAAATACCATAAACAGTAAGGGTCCTGTATGTTTATTACCATAAAGAAAACAGGTAGCAACTGATGTTAAACTGTTTAAGTTGGAGATGGCCTGAGAAAAAAAAAAACACTGAGTGTCCACTGGGTCTTTAAAAAGTCTTCATTCATTTATTTGTTTTTGGCTTAGTCTCTTTATTAATCTGGGGTCGCCACAGCAGAATGAACTGCAAACTTATCCTGCATATGTTTTACACAGTGGATGCCTTTCCAGCTGCAACCCATCACTGGGAAACATCCATACACACTCATTCACACTCATACACTACAGACAATTTTAGCTTACCCAATTCACCTGTACTGCATGTCTTTGGACTTGTGGGCGAAACCGGAGCACTCAGAGTCAACCCACGTGAACGCCGGGAGAACATGCAAACTCCACACAGAAATGCCAACTGACCCAGCCGAGGCTCGAACCAGCGACCTTCTTGCTGTGAGGCGACAGCACTACCTACTGCACCAACGAGTTGCCTAAAAAGTATTCAAAGTTGATAAATTTATTCAGGGAAATTCAAGGCCCTTATAAAGTATTAAAAAGTCTCAAATGCTACTTTACATGGTATTCAATCTTGAATAATTTTTGATTATATAATGTCTAGTTGTATGCTAAAGTTTGGCTGAATTTAATCTGCCAATGGGATGCTGGGTAGTTAATGAATTCCATACAATTCTGCTAGATTTGACATCATGCTGCTTGGTTTACAGTAGTAACCAAGACAACACTGTTATTACTGCTGTTCTATTGGCGCTATCTGCTGGATTCACATTTTCATTCAATAAATAAATAATGTTTTACTTCAGGATTAGTTTCTTAAATCAAATCAAATCACTTTTATTGTCACATCATCAGCAGCACGTGTGCTATGATGAGTGAAAAGCTTAGTACAATCAGTATTTAGTAAATATACTGTAAGTTACAACACAGGCTCCTTGTGAACCTGTGACCCCTGTATACATTTATGAAGAGAGTGAATTATGTAGCTAGAGCTATGTACGGCTGCAAAAACGAGTTCTGTAAGGCGGTATGACGCTGCCGATAGCTTCTGTTTCTTTTTGTGCTACTAGCTGACCTCTTACCTCTGCGTGGATAGCTTGTCCGCTGTTTCCAGTTTTCCCAGCTCGCCACGTACGTCGCCAGACCTTGCAAAAGGCAAAAAAAAAATATAAACAAGTAAATAGCAGGGTAAGATCTGAAAATGTGGTAAAAATCAGGTGGTCTGTATTGCTTTTGAAAACACTATTGATTGGGTTAGGGGAAGGAGGAGGGCACTGGTCAATCTGTGCTTTTGAAAACACTATCAGTTGGGTTTAGGGAAAAGGGTGGGTGGGGGTATCAGTCAGTCAGCCGACAGCAGCCTCTGGTGGATTTATGTAAGAACAATAGTCACGAATGGCACTCGTGAGAGAAATTTGAAGTCGCGTACACAGTGGCTTCTGGTGGATTCGCAAAACCAAAAACGGCAAAAAACATACATCAGGGGACATATTTGGCGCTTTTTAGAAATGTATACAGGGGTACGTATCAATAAGGAGCCTGGGTTGGTAAGTTAAAATGTCACCAATGTTAGCGGTTGAAACCCAAAGTGGCGACGAAGTCTTAAAATGCATGGCAAGAGTCTTAAAAAAGGCCTTAAAAGGTATTGAATTTCACTCTTTGATTCCTGTATGCACCATGTTTTAGTGCACAAAGCTTTCTCAGCAAAGAAAGATTAATTAATGGTGATTCAACGTTGCTTTTTTCTCATTACAAAACTCCAATATGAACGCTACATCTAGCGGCCGTTTTTAGCCGAACACACGCCCATGGTAATGAAACATTTATCCTTTAATCTGGAGAGGAGAGTAGCTGAATAGAGCTGGTGATGGATGAGCTGGTAAATAGTTAATTAGACAGAGCCCAGGACGACCTTAAATTAGGTGCATGACTGGAGCCTTTGTCTGGACGATAAGTCAGTGTCGTTTCTCCTCCTCTCACCATTCCTCTCTTCGCGTGTCTTTGTTTGGTCCTCTCCAGCTACCCTTACACTCTGTTTCTCCCCACTCGCTGTCACTTTTTTATCCCTCTTCCTTTTTCGCTCAGACAACAGTAATGTTTCAGACCTTTAACACCACGGATCCATTAGTGACAATCTTTCAGCATCTCTTTTAGACATCAGCGCTATTAGTGCGAGTGCCTCGAGCCCTCTGATTCAGACTCTGACAGACGCTCTTTATGATATAGATTTAGTTCTTTTGGTTTTAAGCTAAACACTGTTGTTAAATCCAATGCAATCTGAGAATTGGAGTGTTTGTGTATTTATTTTAGATATTTTTTTTTAACTAGTCAAAACAAAGATGACTTGGAAAATGACCCAAGTGGATACTGTGAAAATATAAAACCTAATTTTAGCGTTTGGGAGCTTGCCAGGGGAGGTTTTGCAGTTCTGTTTAAAATTGTTTACCAGTTTGTTCTGTTACTGCTAGGATGTTCTTCATGGTTGGTAGTCAACATGTGCAATGTTAAAGGGATAGTTCAGCCAATGAACTGTAGTGGTGTAATGGATAACAAATCTCACGGTTCGGATCAAATTACAATTTTTTTGTCACGGATCAGACCAATTTTTAGATCAGCCAAAAAGGAGAGGAAACAAATGTAATATGCTTTCCATTTATTACAAAAACATATTAAAAATGTATAAAAAATAAAAGGAAGCAATAATTAGCTAAATAAAAATAAGTAAAATATTCAGTACTGTGAAAAATTCACTGCTACTACTACTGTTGCTGATAACGCTAATTGTAGAAATCTAACATTATACTTTGTACAACCCATAACTATTTTTATTCTCATTTTCAATAAATGAGTCAGTTATTCACTCATAAAACTTCATGTTTCATTGCTAAATGTGTCATTTTTGAATAATTATTCAGTGGCATATTATTGAGGGCTGGTTGTCACCACCTACTAGTTAAATAATGTAATTGCTGCCTACAACTTTCATTCCTGAGCATCAAGTTAATGCATATGATGGTGATTGCAATCTTTACTATAAACATCAGTGATTATATCTAAAAACTGTTATCCCAGTACTTCTGTGTTATTTGACTGTTTGTAACTTCATAATTAACCCAAATGACTAAAAACTGAATTTCTTTCTTGATTTTTGCATTTTTCAAACACAGATTTGAATCCAGCGATTCGAAAAATTAATTAAAAAAAGATGCAAATTACCATCATTTATAATTGATGTATCGTGGATGTTGAGATACCGATTTTTTTATGATTAATCGTGCAGCCTACACTGAATGCATTAATCCAGGCTAAACAATTATTGATAGAAAACACCTTTAATAACCTAAGAAACCCACCACATCCGGAATAACCTACCACAACTTCTTTCGTCATCATTATATTTTACAGGACAGCCTAAATGCTTTCATACATGTGATTTGAATTACATGAGAGGTGATCTCTCTGTGATAGCTACAAATGTAAGATTAATCTACAAGTAAAAAAATGTATTAATTTGCTGGTCATATGTGTTTCGAACTGTGGGTTGTGATTCGTACAAATCACGGATCAATCATGATCCGTTACATGGACATTATTCTGAGAAAACAACTGTCTGGATGTACTTTTCTGCTTATTACATGCTACCTGTCACAAAATATTGTTCTAAGACTTAATAGTGTATTAATACTTAAATTAAATGCAAAGCTGGCAGAAACAAAAACTACTGAATGGAGTATACACTAACCTACGTATCATTTAGTCACAAGATGGCGCCAAACAGTTAAAAAACAGCAGCTGAACATTTGTATGGATATAAACATACTCACCAATGGCCAAGATCATTCGACATACCCCAATGAGTTTGTGTTATTATTTCAGCAGTAATTATCTGGTAATAACATAACCTTAGAATGCCATGAATGACCAATGAATGCTAATGTTAAATAAAATGGTAATGCTGAAATTGCTGAAATTGTATGGCCTGGTTTGGGCTTGTCATGATTAAATAAATATCATACTTGAAACTGCCAGCAGGTGTCAACTTAATGACTGATTCATGTAATCATTAATTCCAGTGATTCATTCAAAACAGCTGAGTCATTTGGAAATAAAGGTGATGATTAATGCTTGAATCATTTATCATTGACTGATGATTCATTCAAAAAGAAATTCATACTTTTACTAGTATGTTCTAGGTGGTTGCTAGGCTGTTTATAAAGGGTTCTTGGTTATTCCTCAGTGAATCCTAAGGAGTGCTAGTTTGTTTGTATGGTCATTGTCATGAAAACTGTATAACATACAAGAAGTCTTGATTTCCATTCATTCATTCATTCATTTTCTTTTCGGCTTAGTCCATTTATTCATCAGAGGTCGCCACAGCGAAATGAACCGCCAACTTATCCAGCACATGTTTTACGCAGCGGATGCCCTTCCAGCTGCAACCTGGAAACTTGGGGAACACTGGGAAACACACATACACTCTTGCATTCACACTCAGACACTACGGTCAAGTTAGCTTATTCAATTCACCTATAGCGCATGTCTTTGGACTGTGGGAGAAACCGGAGCACCCAGAGGAAACCCATGTAAACATGGGGAGAACATGCAAACTCCGCACAGAAATGAAAACTGACCCAGCCAGCTGTGAGGCAATAGTGCTACCCACTGCGCCACCATGACGCAAGTCCTGATTATATTATTCTAAATGTAATACATTTTTGGTGTCTTTTGATTTTGGGGTGAAAAGTGACGTGGAAACGTTTTATATTAATACATCCATCTGGACCTCAAGGGTGTGAGGGAGATAAGGCATAAACACACTATAATTTTTCTGTAGACTTCAAAGAATTTGCTGAGGTTTGGATCTGAGACTATCATATGTTTCATATACATCCCTAAACAAACACACTTCAGATATCACACATACCCTTAGCGTATTACACTGAAATCGATTCATGCTGTGTTAACTGATACCACTGAATCACACTGGAAATTGAATGAAACATGGACAAAAGGTGCATTTAAGAGCTGTATTTATCTTTTATGCTGCTTTCTTCAGGCTTTAAATAATGTTCTCTTTAGGTGGGGAACAAAACATTCTCTGAAGAAGCAAATGGTTGTTTTAAACAGATTTTTTTTTTCCTGGAACAACAACAACAAAGTACTGATTCCTTTTACCCAGCTTATTAATAAATTTCAGAAGTGCAAGCATTGCTCATCTTAGACGTTTTTCTTTTCTCCTTCGAGAAAAGAAAAATCAATGAGTAAGATAGAAAAAAGAATCGCAGACAGATCGACAAGGAGAGAGACAGACAGATCGCTAGACAGAGAAACAAAGCCACAAAGTGAATGGTTGATATACCCATTGGGGAAGAAAAAATACCATAATAAAATGAAACTACAGAAGGCGTGAAACAGAATAGAAGACAAAAGATCTTGTATTTCATCATAAGCGTCGTTAAGAACAAGCAATGCATCTACATCAAGAGTCAGGCCTGTACGGGAAAAGATATTTAGACACTCATTTGTCTGTTTGGGCATGACCAAAGTGTGGCAGACAGTGAGAAACAACATGGCTGTTTCTTGGACATGATCATGCGGCGCATATGGAGCATATCCTCACCTTTACAGAACGAATGGCATTATTGTTGTGGGTAATTTTTCATACACTGTGCACAAGGTGAAGGGTGTTTAAGGGGAGTGAATGAGGTGAACTGAAGCAGATGTTCTGGTGCATGGTAATGGAGTTTTCTGGGCCATTCCAGACCTAATAGTGCATATGCAACCCCTCCTGTTCCAGGTGGGATTTAATTTTACATTTCCAGCATAGTGTGTTGAACATACTGAAGACTACGGACTCTAGTGTCAGTCGCTAGTGCACAACATCAACTACCACTTAGCAACCATTCAGTGCATCCTAGCAACAGCATAACATCTCTTAACAATCACCCAAAACACCCTAATATGCAACAACATGAAATCTTTATCAAACTACCCAGACTCCCCTAACAACCACTTATCAACCAACCAGAACACCATAGCAACAACATAACATTGTTTATCAATCACATAAAAACTCACTAATTGGCAAACACCATAACATCATCATCAAACAACCCAGACTACCCTAACAACCACCTATCAGCCAACCAGAACAACCTAGCAACAACCTAGCCTCTCCTAACAGCCACCCAAAACACCCTAATTTCCCACAGCATTTATCAAACAACCCACACTACCTTAACACCCACTTATCAACCAAACATACCTACAAACTAACCAGAACACCCTAGCAACAATAAAACATCTCTTATCAATCACCCAAAACACCCTAATAAGCAACAGTGTAACATCTTCATCTAACAACCCAGACTACATTAACAAGCACTTATCAACCAAACAGAACACCCTAGCAACAACATAACATATTTTATCAATCACCCAAAACACCATGTGTCCAACAGCATAACATCTTCATCAAACAACCCAGACTATCCTAACAACCACTTGTCAACCAACCAGAACACCCTAGCAACAACATAACATCTCTTGTCAATTACCCAAAACACCCTAATAAGCAACAGTGTAACATCTTCATCTAACAACCCAGACTACATTAACAAGCACTTATCAACCAAACAGAACACCCTAGCAACAACATAACATATCTTATCAATCACCCAAAACACCATGTGTCCAACAGCATAACATCTTCATCAAACAACCCAGATTACCTTAACAACCATTTATCAACCAACCAGAACAGCCTAGCAACAACATAACATCTTTTACAATCACCCAAAACACCCTAATATGCAACAGCATAACATTTTCATCAGACAACCCAGACTACTTTAACAACCACTTATCAACTAACCAGAACACCGTAGCAACAACATACATGTCTTATCAATCACCCAAAACACCCTAATATGCAACAGCATAACATCCTCATCAAATAACCCAGACTACTTTAACAACCTCTTATCAACCAACCAGAACACCCTAGCAAAAGCATAGCATCTCTTAACAATCACCTAAAACACACTAATATGAAACACCATAACATCTTCATCAAACAACCCAGACTATCCTAACAACCACTTGTCAACCAACCAGAACACCCTAGCAACAACATAACATCTCTTGTCAATCACCCAAAACACCCTAATATGCAACAGCATGGAATCTTCTTCAAACAACCCAGTCTACATTAACAACCACTTGCCAACCAACCAGAATGCCCTAGTACCATCATAACATCTCTTAACAATCACCCAAAAACACCCTAATATGCAACAGCTTAACACTGTCATCAAACAGCCCCAACTACATTAACAACCACTTATCAACCAACCAGAACACCCTCGCAACAACATAACATATCTTAATCACCCAAAACACCCTAATATGCAACAGCATAACACTGTCATCAAACAACCCAAACTACATTAACAAACCACTAATCAACTAATCTGAACACCCTAGCAACAACATAACATCTCTTATCAATCACCCAAAACACCCTAGTATGCAACAGCATAGCAGCATCTCCATCAGGCAACCCAGACTACCTTAACAATCAAAATACCCTATCAACAACATAACATCTGTTATCAATCATCTAAAACACCCTAATATAAAGCAGCATAACATCTTGATCAAACAACCCAGACTTCCTTAACAACCACTTATCAACCAACCAGAACATCCTAGCAACAACATAACATCTCTTAACAATCACCTAAAACACCCTAATATCCCACAGTACAATATATTTACAAACCAGACTACCTCAACAACTACTTATCCAATCAGATTACCCTAGCAACAAATCTCTTATCAGTCACCCAAATCACCCTAATACTATGTTAATTGTTGTTACCGTCCTGTGTTTTGAGTGGTTGTTGGTGTTGCTAGGCTGTTGTTAATGTGTTCTTAGTTATTTGGGAGTTTTCGTCATCAACAGAGTTATATTGTTATATTGTTGCTAGGGTGGTCTGAGTTGTTGCTAAGCAGCTGTTCATATAGTCTGGATGATTGACAGAGATGCTATGCTGTTGCTATGGTATGGTGTGTGGTTGTTAAGGTGTTTGGGGTGTTTAATATGTTACTGTACAACCCTAGTTTGGATGACTGGTAGAGATGTTATGGTGTTGCTATGATGTTCTGGGTGGTTGCTAAGTGGTTGTGAAAGTGTTTTGTGTAGTTAACATGCTGTTGCAGTGTTGATTTGGGTTGTTTCTAAGCTGTGGTTATTAGGGTGTTTGCGTCATCAATGGAGTTCCATGCTTTTGATAGGTTGTTTTGTGCAATTGCTGTATTGTTGTAGGGAGAACCCAGAATGTTTTTTTTTATTGATTTTTGTAGTTATGCTGTTGCTATGGTTTTCTGGCTAAATGGTTGTTATGGTGTTTTATAGTCATGATATGCTAGGGTAATCTGGGTTGTTGCTAAGCAGCTGTTAAGATTATTTGAATGATTGAAAGAGATGTCATGTTGTTGCTTGTGTGTTCTGGGGGTTTGCGATGGAGTTGATAATGTTTTTGGGTAGTTTATATGCTATTACCTTGTTGAACTGGGTTGTTGCTGTGAGTGTGTTGGAACTGTTGTTAGTGTTGTCATGCTGTTGCTAATGTGTTCTTGATTATTTTGGACTTTGTGTCATCAATGGAGTTGTCATTATTTTACCAGGGTGTTCTGGGTGATTGTTGTTTTGTTGATGGAGATGTTACACTCTAAACAATGCTGGTTGCTGTAACCCAATGTTGGGTCAAATATGGACAAATCCAACCTTTGTGTTAAAAGTGTAATTTAATTGTAATTTCAAAATGAACCCCACATTGGGTTGGTCCATATTTGACCCAAGGTTGGGTTACAGCAATCCAGCATTTTTTAGATGGTATGCCATTGCTAGGCTGTTCTGGCTGATTGATATGTTGTTGTAGGGGGATTCTTGGTGAGTGTTGCTAGTGTTGCAGTTACGGTTGCTATGGCTTTCTGGCTAAATGGTTGTTAGGGTTTTAAAGAGATGTTATGCTGTTGCTAGGTTGGCCTGTGATGTTGCTAATCAGTTGTTAGGAACAGTTACATTATTGATAGAGATGCTGATCTGGGTTGTTGCCAAGCAGGGTGTTTGGAGTGATTGTTGGTGTTGCCATGCTGTTGCTAGGCTGTTCTTGGTGATTGCTGTGTCGTTGTACGGGATTCTTGGTGATTGTTGATTCAGTTGCGGTTTCTATAGTTTTCTGGATAACTTGTTGTTAGAGTGCTTTATAGAGATGGTATGCTGTTGCTAGGGTAGCCTGAGATGTTGCTACAGTAATCAGTTGTTAAGAACAGTTGGATTATTGATAGAGATGCTGATCTGGGTTGTTGCTAAGCAGTTGTTAAGGTGTTTGGAGTGATTGTTAGTGTTGCCATGCTGTTGCTAGGCTGTTCTTGGTGATTGCTCTGTTGTTGTAGGGGATTCCTGGTAATTGTTGATTCAGTTATGGTTGCTATGATTTTCTGGCTAAATGGTCATTATAGTGTTTTATAGAGATGCTATGCTGGCCTGAGATGTTGCTAATCAGTTGTTAAGAACAATTGAATTATTGATAGAGATGCTGATCTGGGTTGTTGCTAAGCAGTTGCTAGGGTGTTTATAGTGATTGTGAGTGTTGCCATGCTTTTGCTATAAGTGTTCATGCTGATTGCTGTGTAGTTGTAGAGGATTTTTGGTGATTGTTGATTTAGTTATGGTTGCTATGGCTTTCTGGCTAAATGGTTGTTAGTGTTTTATAGAGATGTTACGCTGTTGCTAGGGTAGCCTGAGATGTTGCTAATCGGTTGTTAGGAACAGTTGGATTATTGATAGAGATGCTGATCTGAGTTGTTGCTAAGCAGTTGTTAAGGTGTTTGAAGTGATTGTTAGTGTTGCCATGCTGTTACTAGGCTGTTCTTGGTGATTGCTGTGTTGTTGTAGGGGGATCCTTTATGATTGTTGATTCAGTTATGGTTGCTATGGTTTTCTGGCTAAATAGTTGTTAGAGTGTTTTAAAGAGATGCTATGCTGTTGCTAGGGTGGCCTGAATGTTGCTAATCAGTTGTTAAGAACAGTTAATTATTGATAGACATGCTGATCTGGGTTGTTGTTAAGCAGTTTGTTAGGGTGTTTAAAGTGATTGTTAGTGTTGCCATGCTATTACTATGGTGTTTTTGATGGTTGTCATGTTGCTGGTGAGAAATTCTGTTCTGGGTGTTTTTTAGGGTGTTTAGAGGAGGTTGATAGCTCTGTTGTGCTATTTGTAAAGTGTTCTTGGTAGTGTTTTTTTGTGCTGGTGTAGTTCTAGGTGGCTGTTAGTGTTGCTATGCTGTTGTTAGGGTATTCTGAGAAGTTTTTAGTGTTGCTTTGCTATTGCAAACATCTTCGCCTGATTGCTTAGTGATGGCTGGGGTATTCTTGGTGGTTGTTAGTGCTGCTGTACTGTTGTTAGGATGTTTCGAGTGGTTGGTAGGGCTGATTGGTTGCCGGCTAGAGTCAATAGTAACAACCCAGTGGATAAAAATTGAGCACAAAACAGTCATCTAGAATGCCAGCTTTCAGTAAATAGAGAATGCACAGTGGAGAAGCTGACTACTGTCACTAGCCTTGAACCAAGAAAAGCCTTGACAGTGTACAGACTCCACGAACACGGCCTTTGCGGGGAGACAGACAGGTACAGACAGATCCGGACAGGCTGAGCTCTTTACTGCACACAAATTGAGGTAGAAACAGAACTAGACTTTCTGACCTTATGCCCTAACCGCACACAAATTAAGGACACATTGTTTCCTGGTTTGTAAAGGTTCTTGGTAACCCATAAGTCTGCTGGAGGTTTCAATGTGCAGTCTTGCTTTCTGGGAAAAGAGCAACCAGCAGAAAGTGACTTGCATATTATATAAAATACACTTTAAATCATTAATTCTGACTAGTGTTGCACAATATATTGGTACTAGAAAAGCAGTGTGATACAGCATTGTTAAAAGTGGTATGATTCCTCTTTTTTAGGATCAATACTTCAAAAATAAGGACAGTTTAATAAGGGCTGTATTTCTTGAGTTTCTTGAGTGTCACAGCTCTGAAAAATAAAAGGTTTTTCATTGGTTTTCTGGATTTGCTATTATTAGGTTTCTGTTTTGAGTAAAAAGTTTATATTTATATTGGTAACACTTTACAGTAAGGTTGTATTAGTTAATGTTACAGTATTTATTAACATGAACAATATATTTATTACATTATTGCTTTTTGATGTTATTTGTTCATTGTTAGTTTGTGTTAACTCACTGTGCATTAACTAATGTTAACAAGCATAGATTTGGAATTTAATAATGCATTAGTAACTGTTGAACTATGATTGATAAATGCTGTGCAGGTATTGTTCATTATTAGTTCATATGAATGCACTAACTAACTTTATAACTTTAATATAACTTTAATATAAATATAAAAGTTGCACTTTACA
>CAIGQZ010000427.1:30140527-30150878 GCA_903798205.1 Danio tinwini
ATATATATATATATATATATATATATATATATAATACAGAGCCAT
The DNA here is from genome assembly GCA_903798205.1 of Danio tinwini. Taxonomy (NCBI): domain Eukaryota; kingdom Metazoa; phylum Chordata; class Actinopteri; order Cypriniformes; family Danionidae; genus Danio; species Danio tinwini. The sequence goes on from CAIGQZ010000427.1 coordinate 30,140,573, forward strand.
GGCCAACAGTCCTGACCGCATTCACAGAGGCTGCACAATATATCGTTTCAACATCGATATCGCAATGTGATCATTCGCAGTAGTCACATAGCAGAATATGCTGAATATGTTAAGTCTGGATGATAGTTTATAATTTGCATGTATTTTTGAAGCCTGTGACTGTATGAGGATTTTAAAAGCATTCAGGCCTATGAAACTGTACAGTTTGTATCTTTAATAATGAAATAAAGTGTTTATTCCTAAACCTTGGGCTAACATCTGAATTTGCTTATTTGTGGTATTTACAAAAATTATCAAGCATAGCAAATCCTCATATTATAATACATTAACTACAGCTAACAATTTATCTATCTGATTCAGGGCTGGGCCAATAAACACTTTTATATCAATTCACGACAAAATTTATGTCATTAACAATGATAAGCTTTTTTTTTACTCTACATTGATCTAAGAGCCAATCACACAGTAGAAATGTGCAACAATGAAAATCTAAGGTGTGTTGATATTAGAGATGTAGCAAATTTTTGGCCACCAAAAATTTATCGACCGTAAATATGTTATGCCATTTAATGGACCCTATAATTTTTGTGGCTTCAGTCTTGTTGGAGTACTCTTTTAAATCTGGAAACATTAAAAACTTATACCGTAATATATATCGTTATCAATCAATGTGGAAAATAATTATTGAGATTACATTTTTGCCATATCGCACAGCCCTAATCTGGAAAATGACATAAACTCTATCCCAAGCCTAGCAAGACAATTTTCAAAGGATGTCACTCTTTTATATCATTAGTTGTTTCATATTTTTATAGTTTGTGAGCAGTTTAGTGCTTCAGCGGTTCTTATTACCATTTTTTTCTACTTAAATTCATTATTAGATATATGAAAACTGATTATTTGTTTAATTTAAATGGCTTTTTGGTGATAGTTGGCAGAAGAGTGAGTTTATTTAGTTGATTGATTGAGTTCTGGATTAATTTCTTGATCTGGTTAATAATTTAGTTGACACCCTCTGCCAATGCATTGATGAAATGAACAGTTGGATGTGCAAAAACATTTTTCAGTTAAACAAAGAGAAAACTGAAGTCATTGCATTTGGGAACAGAGATGAGGCTCTCAAGGTGAATGCGTAGTTTGGCTTTAAGGGTCAAACAACAAAAAATAAGGTCAAGAATCTTGGTGTGACTATGGCTAGTTTTAATAGTCATGTCAAAGCAGTTAGTAAATAAGCATACTATCATCTGAAAAACTTTGCAAGAATCAGATGCTTTGTTTCCAGTGTAGACTCAGAGAAACTTGTTTATGCTTGTTTATACTTGTTTATGCTTCCCAAAAAGACAGTCAGACAGTAGCAGCTCATCCAAAACGCTGCGGCCAGGATTCTGACCAGAACCAGAAAATCAGAGCACATCACACCTGTCCTCAGGTCTCTACAGTGGCTCAGTTACATTCAGAATAGATTTTAAATTATTATTACTTTTCTATAGATCACTAAATGGCCTAGGACCTCAATGCATTACAGATATGCTCACTGAATACAAACCTAATAGAACACTCAGATCTCTAGGATTATATAAACTAGAAATTCCAAGAGTTCAGTCAAAGCAGGGTGAATCGGCTTTTAGGTACTATGCCCCTCGCTGCTGGAATCAGCTTCCAGAAATGATCAGATGTGCTCCAACATTAGGCACATTCAAATCAAGACTGAAAACACATCTGTTTAGCTGTGCCTTTACTGAATGAGCACTGTGCGACGTCCGACAGATCGCACTATTATGTTTTTCTCTTCTTTTTCATTCCTTTACAAGCTATTTTAACACATTTTAATCTGTTTTATCAGTTTTTTTATTATCTGTTTTTATTTTTCTTACATTTGTCTTTTTATTATACTTGTTTATGTAAAGCACTTTAAATTGCCACTGTGCATGAAATGTGCTATATAAATAAACTTGCCTTGCCTTGCCTAAATAAGCATAGCTGGAATTTAATAAACCTAAAAATATATATTTTTGTTGCTTGTTCAAACTAAATATTTAAAATGAGCTAAATCAACACAATTCCTGAGGGTTTTTTGGGATAACTTAATTGTTTTATGTTCAATCCACTTAAATTTGTAAAAACATTTAAGTTACCTTAATCGATTTATGCTGGGACAACATAAAGGAATTGTGTGGAACCCATCATCTTTTACAGTGTACACTTTCCAGCATCAACATGTTCTTTTCTTTTAAACATTATCAGTTTAGATAGATATCCCAGATTTATTGCCAGTCTAATTTCTGATTATATTTTCTGTGGCTTTGCTGAAACGTAGTCTACCAATAACATTAGCATTTTGTAACATTGCTTTACCCAGGGTTAAAGGTGGAGTTAAGTTCAGTACTGAAAGCCCTTTAGAAATTTAGATTCTGGGCCTCATAATTTCGAGAGTTATATATTTTTTTCTCCTTGGACTGATAGAAATACTAAAAGCAATCCGTAATTGTTACTGTGACTGGCACCCATTTTTTTTAATAATAAGTGAATGTAACATAATTATTATTCATGAGCCAGATTCATACATTTTATAATCTGTCCCTTTTACCTTTTTTAATTGTACCTACACCCTCGCTTGCGTCTTTGTTGGTTGTAAACAAGCAAAACACAAGTGTCTGTAGCAAAGTTTAAATAACATCCTTTGGTTGTCAGGTCTCGAATGAGTTCCGCCAATTAAAGTGAATATTTTATTATAGACGTGCAATGTTTAAATGACAGGTTTTGTGTTTCTGGCTTGCTGTGTCTGATATCTCCCAACTAAAAGGTTTAAGCAGCTTGAATTCATTCTGCATCCTGCTGCGTTGTTTTTAAAGAGACACAGATATGAGGCCGGTGAACACCTGTCCTACTAAAACACACACACACACACACACACACACACACACACACACACACATATATGCACACAGGTTATTTATTGCGAATTCTGGAGACATTCCATATGTTTCTATTGATTTAACACTGTACAAACTGTATTTATTTTTGACCCTCTCCTATGCCTAAACCTCAAGAAACACTCATTCTGTATTAGTGATGAACAATTCTAGCGTTATGGATGTGACGTTTGCTGTGAAAATTCTAAACATAAATTCACACAGAAAGTATATGTTTACATTATATTAAACCATCTGTTTATATTTTTCAAAACAACTAAACAGAGAGTTATGGGTTCAGAAAAATATCAATCTGTAAACATTTTATACCCTTAAAATGAGGAAAGTAAGCATGTGTTATGGATGTGACCTAAAAAGTTAGTGAGTAAACAGCAGGGGTACCTAATACGTCGATCGCGATCTACCGGTTGATCACAAAGGTAGTGGGGGTAGATCGCATGGCACTAAAAAAATAGACGTCAGCCTATCATCCTCACTGAAATATGTTGCTTGATTGACGTACAGGGCAGCCAGTCTGATATCTGACCTTTTCAGATGCATGGGTAACCACACATGCATGTAACCAACTAGTTTTGCAGCACTTAGTTGGTGCGATCGAGTCTAAATGTCGTTCCACCATGACTGATGATCATTAGGTAGTGTGCTTGAAGCTGGCTATCAGCAGCTACTGTCCGGATTATGCTTCCCTGATTCCATTCAGTGCAAGTAGTCAAAGTAAGGTAATGGCAAAAATATGTAGAGTTGTAGGCTGTCTGCTTGTAAAGTGTGACGTCACGCGAAGCGGCTTCCAGGTCCAAGCGCTTTATCAAACAGATGGGGTAACTCAACAAATAGTAATAATAAACGTTTAGAACGCATTGTGATACTCGAAAATCAAGATCGCAATATACCATTACAGTTAATAGAGAGAAGATTTGTCCAGAGACTGTTGTGTACACTATGATATTATATGGAATTCACTTTAATGTGAGATATGACTAAAAAGTGGTCATAAACGAGTATTTTTTCAATTCAATTGAGTAGCAGCCTGGAAACAGTGTTTCATACGTCATGACTTAACAAGCGGATTGTGCAACATGGGTTCATACAGTTATTTAAGGTACATCAATATATGAAGAGTTCAGATGCAAAAACCTGAAAGTCCCATCTGGAATTTTCTTCTACAATGAGCATTTTTCTCAGCCCCTTATGTTTATTTTCAGTTATTTCAAGTTAAAATACATGAAAATGACCATTTCTTTGCCATAAAAGTGAAATTACTGAACCTAGACATAGAAGCTTGAGAAAAATGCTAATTTTAGAAGAAAATTTCAGATAGCACTTAGATGTTTTTGAATCTGAACTCTATATATTGCAGAAATACAGAATTCTTAATATGTTTATAAATAAAAATATGTTTTGCATTTTTATATTAGGTAGATCATTTTGACTTGGTCATTTTATAAGTAGCGCGCATGCTGAAACAGTATGCGCAACCCTGGTATGCAGTAGACAACCTACTTTGCAGAAATTATGTGAATTAAACCGCACAACCCAAAATAAATAATGCTCATCAAAAGGATACGAGTTGGCTTTTTTACATTTTATTTTATTTTATTGTACATTTTTGCATTAATGAGGAAAAAGCTTCATTATGGATGTGACAGACTTGAAATTGCCACTTCTGTAACTGGTAAATCAAATATGATAATTTAAAAACATTGACAGACACATTTTTGCATTTTGGATTTAACTATTTTGGTGAAAACTTTTTTTTCATGGCAAAGTTGACATTTGCATGAAATTGATCAGATGGGAATTTTGGGCCCTTTTACCAACTTAAACCTTTTTAATATGATTCAGCTAAACGAATGAATCAATTCAATTTGCCAAAACAAAAAATAATAATAATAATAATTTAGGCGACGCAGTGGCACAGTAGGTAGTGCTGCCACCTCCCAGCAAGAATCTCGCTGGATTGAGCCTTGGCTGGGTCAGCTGGCGTTTCTGTGTGGAGTTTGCATGTTCTCCCTGCATTTGCGTGGGTTTACTCCGAGTGCTCTGGTTTCCCCCACAGTCCAAAGACATGCAGTATAGGTGAATTGGGTAAGTTAAATTGTCCGTAGTGTATGAGAGTGTATGGATGTTTCCGAGAGATGGGTTGCAGCTGGAAGGGCATCCATTGCATAAAACACATGCTGGATAAGTTGGCGGTTCATTCCTTTGTGGTGACCCCCAATAAGTAAAGGGACTAAGCCGAAAAGAAAATGAATGAATGAATGAATAGTAATTTGAATGTTATGAGTTGCTTCCAAACATATCTAGAACTAGCTCAAACGTTGAAAAGGGTATAAACGGAGGTCGGAGCCAGCTCCATGTGGGTGGCACTTGAGCTCCAAGCTCCAAAATTTATTTAATGTCTTGTACATGAGACAGAGTCCAACATTGTGCTTTATGAATGTCTACACCTACCCCAACCCTAAACCCAACCTCACAGTAACATGTCTACTCCACCTATACCACCTAAACCCAGACCACCTGCGGCATAAATCCCACCCACTTGGAGGTCTCCAGGCTAGAATAGAAAATGTTCATTAATTGTTCACCTGTTTTTTTTTTTCTATGATTAGCTCAGCTTACTGAGTATGGGTGGTTCCCAGTGATAGGTTGTGGCTGGAAGGGCATCATCCACTGCGTAAAACATGTGCTGGATAATTGGTGGTTCATTCCGCTGTGGTGACCCCGGATTATTAAAGAGACTAAGTTGTAAAGAAAATGAATGAATGAATGAATGAGCTCAGCTCACCTTTTCTGACAAGTCTTCAAGTTTGATTCATAAGTTGTTAGTTCATAAGCTGAAAGAACCCATGATTAATTCACCTTTCGAGTGTTCGTGTTTTTGAGTGATTTGTTCATCACGTGCAGCAGATAAAAAGACAAATGACTCAAATCGATGACTTGAGAGATGAATTAATCAAATCTTTTTCAAATCTCTGACTGCATATGATTGACTTCTGTCTTTCATCTAATGAAGAATGACTCAAACCCAATAGAAAGCTCAACAAATGAACTAATCTTCTCTCTGAACAATGTGTGCATTCGCAAATGAACAAATCACTCCCAGAGAAGACTCATCGTTCACGAGTCACATTAAAGATTCACTCAAAATAAAACCTTATAACTATTCGATATGATTCATAAGCTTTCTGAGAAACAGAGACATCAGCAATGTCCACATAATTCACCAGCTCTTTTTAATACCTGTGTCACACCCATACACATTTGTGTCCGGATGTCACAAACACACACACACACACACACACGTACACACACGCGCACACACACACACACACGCACACACACACAATTTCTCTCTTTCCCTTGAAACCTTGATACAGAGAGCAAAAGAGAGCGAGAGATGCGAGTTGAAAAAGAGAGATATTGTAAATGCAAACAAGAACACCTACGACTGTGAATCTCAGATGTTCTTAGTCATCATACATTTCCTTTTTTCCTCAGGCTTCCTTCATCTCTGCAGTTTATGTTATTGGCTGTTCGTTCTCATATGAGCAGTGCAAAAAAACAAAAACAAATCAATAGTACCTTCTTTTCTTTATGGTGACCTGCAGCACTGTAGAGTATAACAAGTCTTAGTGTGATAGATACAGTGGAGATCAGACTTAGAGAACAATTATACAGTAGTATAAACACTGTATTTTTTGGGGGAGAAATAATGTCATTTTCATCATTCAAAATTTGAAGGAATTTTAGATGTGGGTATTAGACCTGTCACAATAATCAAAATATTTGCTTACCATGCAATACATGGAAAGTCCTCAAAAATATTTGGTGATGCAGTATATATCGGCCATTAACAATGCTTACTAACAAGTGAAGAAAAGGAGAATTTTAACATTTTTCTGAAAACTACTGATGATTTAGAAGAAGTTGTCTAAATGACTTCTGTTACAAAGTGCACTAGGGCAGTGTTTCCCAATCCTGTTTAAGGAGGCAACTTTAGGTTTTAGAGTCTCTTGTAATGTTCTGATGAGTTGATTCAGGTGTCTTTAAATGGGAAAAGGTTGAAAATGTGTCTTTAGGAACAGGGTTGGGAAACACTGCACTAGGGCATATAGCATCATTGCATTTTGGTGTCCCAAGTTTGAGTCCCAGCTTCCAGACCTTTTCCGATACCATCTCTTATCTCTTTCTCTACATATATATACACTCACCGGCCACTTTATTAGGTACGCCTTACTAGTTCCGGGTTGGACCCCCTTTTGATACAAGGCAGGATGGGTCCATGGTTCATGTTGTTGACGCCAAATTCTGACCCTGCCATCCAAATGTCGCAGCAGAAATCGAGACTCATCAGACCACGCAATGTTTTTCTAAACTTCTATTGTCTAATTTTGGTGAGCCTGTGCGAACTGTATTCTCATTGTCCCGTTCTTAGCTGACAGGAGTGGCACCCGGTGTGGTCTTCTGCTGCTGTAGCCCATTCGCCTGAAGGTTGGATGTGTGTTCAGAGATGCTCTTCTGCATACCTCTGTTAAAACGAGTGGTTATTTGAGCTACTGTTGACTTTCTATCAGCTCAAACCAGTCTGGCCATTCTCCTCTGACCTCTGGCATCAACAAGGCATTTGCGCCCACAGAACTGCTGCTCACTGGATATTTCCCCTTTATCTGACCATTCCTTTGTAAACCCTAGAGATGGATGTGCATGAAAATCCCAGTAGATCAGCAGTTTCTGAAATACTCATACCAGGCCACTTTATGACCACAGTGCACCCATCTTCTGATGGCTACTTCCAGCAGGATAACGTGCCATGTCATAAAGCGCAAATCCTCTCAGGCTGGTTTCTTGAACATGACAATGAGTTCACTATGCTCAAATGGCCTCCACAGTCACCAGATCTCAATCCAATAGACAACCTTTGGGATGTGTTGGAAAAGAAGATGCACATCATGGATGTGAGTGTATATTAATGTCTGTATTTAATAATGATATAATAAATGATTAAAGGCTTCTGATTGGCCAACATGACTCAACAGAATAATATTGCCACCTCCTGACAGTGCCTTGTAGAGAACATTTTTGTGTTTTTTGGGGGGTCAGATTTTTTTTTGGGGGGGCTGGGCTTTTGTGGATGGGACTTTTTATAAAAAAAAAAAAAGAAAAGGAAAAAGGTGGCAGCATGGTGGCGCAGTGAGTAGCACAATTGCCTCACAGCAAGAAAGTTGCTGATTCGAGCCCCATGTTGGTGTGGGTTTCCTCCGGGTCCTCCGGTTTTCCCTGCAAGTCCAAAAATATGTGGTATAGGTGAATTGGGTAAGCTAAATTGACCATAGTGTATGTGTGTGAATGTGTATGGATGTTTCACAGTGATGGGTTGCAACTGGAAGGGCATCCGCTGTGTAAAACATATGCTGGATAAGTTGAATTGAATTGAAAATGTAATAAGTTGGCGGTTCATTCTGCTGTAGCAACTCCAGATTAATATAGGGACTAATCAAAAAAGAAAATGAATAAATGAATGGATGAATGAATGAATGAATGAATGAATGAATAAATGAAAGAAATAGGAAAAAGTCTTGTCTGTTAAAATACTCATGTACAAGTATTCTCCAATTTCAATCAGTGTTCATTTCAAGTACACTCAAAAATGACTTTTGCTGCTTGTTCAAACCAAAACGGTATTGTTTTATGTTCAATGCACTTACATTTGTAAAAACAATGAAGTTAACTTAATAGATTAGTGTTGGGTCAACATGAATGAATTGTGTGGAACCCTGTATTATCATTCATATGTTAAATACTGTGCTTTACAATATGTAACTTATGAAATACACTTTTAAAGCTGCTCTTTTTTTCCTGTTACTAAGGCATTGACCTTGTAGGAAATTGTAGGTTGTTCTCTAATTTTGATCTCCACTGTAGACAGACAGATAAACAAAAGTTGGATTTCCAAGTAATTTGCAGTACTTCTCCAAATACTTCAGGACATCTCATTATTATCCAACCATTTGCCATTCTATTTAAATCGTTATCAATTAGCAGCAGATCAGACCTTCCTTCATGACTAATTAAAGCAATTAGAGAAAGCTTGAACTAATGCATTTTATACAGATAGGAGCACCAAAGCGACTCATTTCCCTCACAGGTCAAGAGCACAGTAATTAACTGGTGATTACACCCTCAGTCTAGTGTGCTTGAGAGGAAGAAAGTGTGTGTTCATGCCAATATCTATGCCAGATGTGTGCTTCAGTGTGTGTTTGTGCATATACAGCATGCGTGATTCTGTTTTGACCTCTGAATTGAGAAATATATATTTTTTACTTTATTTGATATTGTAGAGACATATTTTGTGGCAGAACCTGTCAGAACATTGTTTCATCTTTGAAAAGGCATAAGTATAATGTTTCCCTCTGAAAATTTGTTTTCTCGTTTAAAAGGAACGCTCACTCAGAAATGACAGTCCTGTCGTCTTTTTCTCATTCTCAAGCTGTTCCAAACTTGTCTTTGCGTTTTGATGTGAACGTTTTAAAAATATTTTCTTTCATGTCCCGCTGAGGAAAGGAAGTCATACAGGTTTGGAACAGCATGAGGAGAAGTAAACAATCCTTTATAACCACCGAAAATTGTCAACATCTAAATTAATTACAATTTTGTCAATTGAATTTGGTGGTGTTTGTCATACATATTTTTTGTTCCTTTGAGTAACACCAGTGAAAGTAACTCAATCTGTATCTTTATTTGTCTATTATATATTTTTTCTTTGGCAATTCAAATTACATTTAGTGATAAAACAGCTATTAGTAATATATATATATATACAGACAAAATACATCCCACAAAAAACAACACCTTTCCCACAAAATAAATAAATAAAATAAATACTACTACTACTACTACTAAGAAGTGTGTACTAGAAAAAATTGCACATGATCGTATGATGGACAAATTTGTCAGTATGATAAACCACGATTGTCATCCCCTTTTCGATACAGTCCAAGCATGTGCAAGCTCTTTTAGCTCACGATTAATTCAGCCCCGATGTTACAGGGAACGATACAGGTTATTTTTACCAACAGTGATTGCATAACCAAAGTCATACTAAAATACTCAGAATAATTATACTGATTGTAATAGCATTAATACTGTACAAATGGACTAGTATCTACTCGTTGTTTAAAACTAAGGTGTGCAGCATGAATGTAATTGTATTAATTTTTTTTTCTTTTAATATATGCAAATTAGTTTAATTATCTTACAGTACAGAGAGATGAATTTCCCTTTGGGATTAATAAAGTGTAAACAAACGAACGAACAAACGAACGAACGAACAAACAAACAAACAAACAAACAAACAAACAAACAAACAAACAAAC
>CAIGQZ010000427.1:30195412-30215958 GCA_903798205.1 Danio tinwini
TACATACATACATACATACATACATACATACATACATACATACATACATATATATATATATATATATATATATATATATATACAAGGTTTGTATAATGTAGCCAGCCATGGCTACATTACAGCTTCTCAATTAAAACATTAAGTGGGTTTTTTTAATAGCAGGTTATAATGGCACCAAAACGTATTAAATGGTAAGTGAACTATAACAGCACAAACTTTTCTGTAACTGTAGTGCTGTGCGGTATTTGTTTAATGCTTTAAGGTGACATGCTGACTGATTGACTGACTGACAGGTGCGTGATGCGTGAGGCCAGCAAACACAACGCTTAGCTTTCAGTTAGGATGAACACAGTTTCCATAATTATACTTTTAATTATAGATTAAGGTCTATGGTTCTGCATACAACAAAAAAAGACTTTATCTTGCTGGAGTTTATGGTTGTTTCACTTTACTTCAGGACGCATGCCTCTCTGTAGGTCTTTTGGAGACATTCATAAATATTCATAAATGTTGGAGACTTACTACACAAACGGGCTAAATTGCACTGCAGCGTTTATTTGAGTGCGCACAAGAAAATCTGCCTTTGAGCAGCGTATCTATTTGAGGGCATGCAAGAAGTTTTGTGCACGAGCAGAGGAAATTGGCGCAAGCAAAGAGATTCACATGCTCGTATTACATAAATATGCGATCTCAATTTGTAATACTGCGCTCACGACATTTGTCATTGAAATAACATCATAGGTAGTTGGTAGATCTCTGTAAAAGACCTGCTGCTGCAGCTGGAAAAAATCCTAAAGGAAACACTGTATATATATATACAGTTGAAGTCAGAATTATTAACCCCCTTTAAATATTTTTCTTTTTTTTTTTTATATTTGCCAAATAATGCTTAACAGAGCAAGGACTTTTTCACAGCCTGTCTGATAATGTTTTTTATTCTGGAGAAACTCTTATTTGTTTGTTTGTTTTGGCTAGAATAAAAGCAGTTTTTAATTTTAAAAAACATTTTAAGGTCAAAATTATTAGCCCCTTTAAGTTATTTTTTTCTGATAGACTACAGAACAAATCATCGTTATACAATAACTTGCCTAATTACCCTAACCTACCTAGTTAGCCTAGTTAACCTAGTTAAGCCTTTAAACATCACTTTAAGCTGTATAGAAGTGTCTTGAAAAATATGTAGTAAAACATATTTACTGTCATCTTGGCAAAGATAAAACAAATCAGTTATTAGAAATGAGTTATTAAAACTATTATGATTAGAAATTTGTCGAAAAAATATTTTCTCCGTTAAACAGAAATTGGAAAAAAAATAAAACTATGGGGGAGGCTAATAATTTAGGGGGGTTAACAATTCTGACTTCAACTGTATATATATATATATATATATATATATATATATATACAATACTGACTTCAATACTGTAAATATAATATATCATTATTTCTATTTAAAGTATATGGCATAATTGTAACAAAATGATGCTATTTTCATTTGGTCCAAACTGTATCTAATAGTTATTTGCACCTACTGTAATTAGCATCTATCTATTAGGGGTAGGAATCTTTAAAGACTTCACAATCTGATTCAATTCCTTTCCAAAACAATTCTCGACCTACTTTTTTTTTTTTTTGCGATTTCTTCGGCTATGCAAATGCAACTTTACAACTCTACCTTTTTAACCAGAATTGGAGTTTCTATGTTTGTGTTTATGAACTATTTGAATTGAATTATTGTATTAACACTAATTGCCAGATTACAAAAAGCGATTATAAAGAACAAACATTTCTTATTCCAAAAAGAGAGCATTACAAGTTGTTTTGTTTTGTTTGTTTATAACTTTAAACAAAGAAACATGTTCAATGCAAAAATATTTATATAAAAATGGCAGTCCATGCTTATTGTTTTCTGTTTCCAGCTTGTGCCTGCTTGTCACAATTTAATTTTAACACGAAATAAATTCTCAACTTTTGAGAATCGCTTCAGAGTCATTAGAGAAAGAATGGAGCAAGAATTGTTCTCCTACTACGACTATCCATACTAGTACTGGTAAACAACATTTATTAAAAAAAAGTGCTATATTCCCTGTGTGTACATAGATTGTAAATAGCTTCTATATATTGATAACTGTCTAATAAATGTTTTCTGACCTGTTTATTCCATTCAATTTGAGCTTTATTGTCATTCTGCTACATGTTTTGACATAAAGTGAAATGTCATGTCTCACAGCACCACGGTGCTACACACTGTCAATAAACATAATCATAAATATGAACACAACACTGGACACAAGAGCTATTTTAAACCTATACATAACATACTAGAGCAGTAATCTAACTACACTAACTACTAAATATACACATACCACAAATACTTAACTATACACATAGCCTAAGACAGACTATACAAGTACTTTTACATAAGACAGAACAATAATCTGCAAGATATTGTGCTAAAGATGTATTTAAGGTTGAGGAAGCAAGTAGTGCAACATGATTTGTAATACATTCACAGTTAAATTATTATTTTTTTTTTCTTATTGAGTCCGTGCAAGATGGAGTTTAAGTAAAGTGTCCGGTGCATATATAGGGAGTGCATAATTATTAGGCAAATGAGTATTTTGACCACATCATCCTCTTTATGCATGTTGTCTTACTCCAAGCTGTATAGGCTCGAAAGCGTACTACCAATTAAGCATATTAGGTGATGGGCATCTCTGTAATGAGAAGGGGTGTGGTCTAATGACATCAACACCCTATATCAGGTGTGCATAATTATTAGGCAACTTCCTTTCCTTTGGCAAAATGGGTCAAAAGAAGGACTTGACAGGCTCTGAAAAGTCAAAAATAGTGAGATATCTTGCAGAGGGATGCCGCACTCTTAAAATTGCCAAGCTTCTGAAGCATGATCATCGAATAATCAAGCTTTTTAATTCAAAATAGTCAACAGGGTCGCAAGAAGCGTGTGGAAAAACCAAGACGCAAAATAACTGCCCATGAACTGAGAAAAGTCAAGCGTGCAGCTGCCAAGATGCCACTTGCCACCAGTTTTGCCATATTTCAGAGCTGCAACATCACTGGAGTGTCCAAAAGCACAAGGTGTGCAATACTCAGAGACATGGCCAAGGTAAGAAAGGCTGAAAAACGACCACCACTGAAGACACACAAGCTGAAATGTCAAGACTGGGCCAAGAAATATCTTAAGACTGATTTTTCTAAGGTTTTATGGACTGATGAAATGAGAGTGAGTCTTGATGGGCCAGATGGATGGGCCGCGAGGCTGGATCGGTAAAGGGCATAGAGATCCAGTCTGACTCAAACGCCAGCAAGGTGGAGGTGGAGTACTGGTTTGGGCTGGTATCATCAAAGATGAGCTTGTGGGGCCTTTTCGGGTTGAGGATGGAGTCAAGCTCAACTCCCAGTCCTACTGCCAGTTTCTGGAAGACACCTTCTTCAAGCAGTGGTACAAGAAGTAGGCTACATCCTTCAAGAAAAAACATGATTTTCATGCAGGACAATGCTCCATCACACACGTCCAAGTACTCCACAGCGTGGCTGGCAAGAAAGAGTCTAAAATAGGGGTTCTCAACCCTATTCCTGGCAATCAACCGTCCTGCTGATTTTAGCTCCAACCCTGATCAAACACACCTGAACCAAATAATTAGAACCTAAGGAGCACTTGATAATTACAGGCAGATGTGTTTGATATGGGCTGCAACTGAAAACTGCAGGAAGGTCGATCGCCAAGAACAGGGTTGAGCACCACTGGTCTAAAAGAAGAAAAACTAATGACATGGCCTCCTTGTTCACCTGATCTGAACCCCATAGAGAACCTGTGGCCCATCATCAAACGTGAGATTTACAAGGAGGGAAAACAGTACACCTCTCTGAACAGTGTCTGGGAGGCTGTGGTTGCTGCTGCACGCAATGTTGATGGTGAACAGATCAAAACACTGACAGAATCCATGGATGGCAGGCTTTTGAGTGTCCTTGCAAAGAAAGGTGGTTATATTGGTCACTGATTTGTTTTTGTTTTGTTTTTGAATGTCAGAAATGTATATTTGTGTATGTTGAGATGTTATATTGGTTTCACTGGTAAAAACAAATAATTGAAATGGGTATATATTTGTTTTTTGTTAAGTTGCCTAATAATTGTGCACAGTAACAGTCACCTGCACACACAGATATCCTCCTAAAATAGCGAACACTAAAAACAAACTAAAAACTACTTCCAAAAATATTCAGCTTTGATATTAATTGATTTGAGTTTTTTGGGTTCATTGAGAACATGGTTGTTGTTCAATAATAAAATGAATCCTCAAAAATACAACTTGCCTAATAATTCTGCACTCCCTGTAGAGAGAATGTCAGTGTTGCTGTTTTAAAAGCCTACTAGTGACTTATTAATATTTTACTCACATTTAAAAGTAGGCAAACAACTAAACACTAAAGCACTTGTACTTGTGATCTCACCTTTGACCCATGATTCTTTGCCTTTAGGGTATTTGAGTGTTTCTGTGCCTTGAGGATGAAGAACACTAATGATTCAGAAGGTCACAGACAATTTCTTCGTTCATTCATCACTGCTTAACAAATTCCGAATGTCTACAGGCTTTGGGAATTTCATTAAACAAAAAGGTACAAGAGGTAGTATATTGTGAATAAAAATTATGTTGTTGGAGACATGAGGTGGAGGGTGTAACCTTTCAGACGTGACTAGTTTGACAATTTAACATGGCCTACAGCACCTTATTAATTTTGAACAACTGCTGAATGAGAAGATAGTATAGCATTATATTACACGGATCAATTATCTTTCACCAAAGTTATTGTTTACAAGATTCAGCAAATTAATCACAAGAATACGTTATAAATTGAAATATATTAAAATAGAAAATATGTATATTAATTAATAGGATATCACAAAATTACTGTTTTCATTGTATTTTATCTTGAATATTATCTAAGCTGTTTTGTTTTGAGCAATTCCATGCAAATGTCAACCTTACCATGATTTTTTTTTTTACCAAAATAGTACGTTATTTTGTGTAGGCTTGTATTTGACATTACTGTAAAAATAATCAAAAACGTCTCTATCAATTTTTTCAAAACAACTTGATTTACCAAAATCACACAAGCGCCAAATTCACACCTGTCACATCCTTAACGGAGAGGTGTCACATTCATAAGCAAGCGTTTTCCTCATAAATGTAAAAGATTCTTTGTGAAACATGTTTGTTTTGCTTTCATATTCACAGAGCATGTTTATTTTTCTCATTTTAAAAATGTTTACACACTCTCAGAAATAAAGGTACATGAGCTGTCACTGGGGTGGTACCTTTTCAAAATGTGTACCTAAAAGATCCATATTAATACCTCAAGAGTACATATTAGTACCTAAAAAGTACAAGTGTTCCTCAAAAAATTTTAGGTACTAATATATACTTTTAAGGTACCAATATGTACCCTTTATTTACAAACATGTACCTTTTGAAAAGGTATCACCCCAGTGACAGCTCACATACCTTTATTTCTGAGAGTGCAGATTAGGGCTGCACAATATATATCATTTCATCATCGATATCGAAATGTGATTAGGGATGTCCCAATCAGGTTTTTTTTGCCCTTGAGTACGAATAATTTGATTTTGTGCATCTGCCAAAAGCGAAACCTCATCCGATACTTCTTTAATACATTAAAAAAGAAAAAGAAAAGCGAAGAAACAGGATGTTCCTTATTTTTTATTTAATTCACCTCATTTTAACAAACACAGCACTTCTTTGAGGTAGCTTAATCAATCAAGTAATAAATAACATCAATTCTTCACTTTTGGACTTTAGTGCAACAGTAAATATAAAAAAAATGTAATATAAAAACAAATATCTCCTCAACTAAAAATACCTGGCAGGCAATCCCAAGTGTACATATCTTACAGTTTGCTCTGGCAATGTTGTCGTCATCAACTTTATAATACCTCCAGACCACAGACAAACCCACACTTTCCACTTCAAGCTGCATCTGTGTTTTACTTTGCTGGCATTTACCCAATAGAAATTTCAAGAAGTGTGTTGTTTCAGCTTATTTTAAATAAGTAGTTTCAACGAGCAAAAAATAAATACAATTTGAGTGCACACACACCCCAGAGAAAGAGAGGTCCTATGGCTGAGAGAGACACTGCTCACATGAAAAATCGCTTCAGTGTTCTTAAATAAAGTAACATACATTTTATTGTCAGAAACAGTAACGACGTTGTAATTCATTTAATTACTCATTACTGAAAAACGTACCGCTGTTAGTAACACCATTTATTTATAGCGCCATTATTCCCATCCCTCGTTTTTTATCTTCTTTTACACACAAAATAAGATATTTTAAAGAATGTTTAAAACAAGTAGCCATTGACTTCAATTGTATTTTTGTTTTTTTCATTATTATGAATGTCAATACCAACTGGTTTTCAGCAGTCTTACAAAATAAATATGAATAAAACATGAACATGAATAAATATTATATAAACACTCAAAAATTACATTTGTTCAAACTACTTATTTAAAATGAGCTAAATCAACACAATTCTTGACATTTTTTGGACAACTAAACTATTTTATGTTCAATATGTTCACTTAAATTTGTCAAAACTGCTTGAAGGGTGAGTAAATGATGAGAGAACTTTCATTTTCACTTTCAACTTTTAATGTTGTTTTTTTCACTGATTGAAATGACATGTTAAATTAATTTAAAGGTGTCTCTTTTCAATGATTTGTGTCATGTTGGATCTTGACAGCCTTATTTACTTGAAATCAACTGACATGGATGTTCAAAAAATCCCATTTTGTGTGAAGAATGGAAATTAAGTCTGTATAGGTTTCGAAAGAAGAGTAAACAATGACATATTTTTCCAACAACAACAATCCCTCCTTTAAGAGTACAACATAGTGATATTCAATATAAACAAGGTAAGAGAGAAAACACACAGGGTGGCAGAAAAAAAAAATCAATAGTGTATAGGGGGAAAAAATGAACCTAAACAAACAAAAGCGAGTGTTTGCTCTTGCGTGGTGTGATTAAAGCCACAGTCGGGAATGTTTGCTAACCTTCTGCTCAACCACAGACTTTTATTCTGGTTACACTGCTTCCTAGAAGAAAATGTGGTATAGGAACCATTTTCTCTCATCAATTGCTATTGTTTTTTTTACAAACAATTACAAAGGAACAGTAACACTGAAATGCACTACAATAATCTTGTTTTTATTTACAGCTTCAACCAGTACTTGTAGACAGTATTTGTAAATCATGTGAAACCTGCACCAGAGACTTTCTTACAATCACTCCATATATCAAAGAAAAAAATAATAAAACATTGTGCGATTCTGAGCGTGCTTCACACAGGTGAGTGGGCTTGACAAACCATCTGTAGAATCACTCTCTCTTTCTCCATATGCACAAGACGCTAAACTTAATCTTACAAGGACTCAATAAGAAAAACAATATTTACTTGTGAATGTATCATCAATCATGTTGAACTACTTGTTTTCTTCAACCTTAAATACCTATTTTGCACAATATCTTGCAAAATATTGTTCTGTCCATTCAGCAATTTCAATTACCTGACTGGTTATTGTAAAATCTGTGGCAAGCCAAATTTTACCATGATTTCTGTGGTAATTTTCTGTAAAACTGAACTTTACGATAAAATACTCTTATATTTCATACAGTTGTATTATGTTTATTACGGTAATAGAATGTTAGTTACACTGTAAAAAATGGCCGTGATTACAACGGTAAAAAACTGTAAAAATGCTACAGTAAAAATCCATAGCCTGGTTAACAGTATGTTATATATATATATAACATACTGTTAACCAGGCTATGGATTTTACCAGAATTCCCTGCATGGCACATACTGTAAATTTTTATGCTTTTTGTTAACGTTACTATGGATCTTTTAGTTGTTTTTCCCTCAGTAATGTGCATTAGAGATTTATGTTACATCTAATGTTGAAAAACAATGTTTATTTCATGACTTCATCATTTTATGCGTGTTACCATACTGGTGTTTAGTATGATGTGTAAATGACACCGAGCACCTTCTTTACACTGATACACTTTTCTGCTTGTGGGAAAAGTTGCTTGTGATGAGCATTGGTTTATTATTTATGAATTTTCTCATCACCACCTGCATATGGCTGTGTTAATCTGTCCATCTGTGTAACAAAAGAAGTGTAGATGTTGGTAATTCAAAATACAGACATATTACCTCTACAAATTAATGAAATACAGCAGTTTACTGTAAAAATGAGGAATTACTTTTACGGTTTGTACCATATTTTTTTACGGTTAAATACTGACAAACACAACTGCCTTTTTTTACCGTAAATTTTACAGATTTTTTGTTTACAGTGTAGGTTTACAGTGTATTTATTGTACACAGTAGTTTACTGTAAGGGAATTAGCATTTACAACTGCTATTTTTAAAGAAAATTAATGTAAAAATGTTCACAATTCATCTGTTTTGTTTAACAGAAATGTACTATAAACAAACAGCTAAAATATATGGACTATCATAATGTATTCTGTAAAGAGTTGCACATTGTTACCCTTTTATTTTACCGTGAACTTCTGGCAACCACAGCTGTTGGTATTTTACTATATATTAGACCCGTGATTGTTTAACAGTGCATATACAATTACTTGTATAGTCCGTCTTCAGTTATGTGTATAGTTTAGTATTTATATTATATGTATAGTTGGTAGTTAGCACTGCTCCAATATATTATTAGTTTAGGTTTCAAATAGCTCTTACGTCCAGTGTTCATATTTATGATTTTGTACAGTGAATGACAATTTAGTTCAAAATGAACACTACCGCCATGTGTGACACCGCCCGCAGACAAAGGGATTAGTAAAATGTTTTTAGGTGTAACAGCAGTTTGCGACAATGCTTCCAGGGGGCACAATAGGGCAGGATGCAAACGAAAAGAAATATACAGCAGCTGTAAATACTCTGCTACTTGTAAATGAAGATGAAATAATGAAACAAAATATTTTTACTTTGATACTTTATTATCATTGTAAACTATAAGTGCCATGAGGATTAATTTTGGAAATTAAAACTAAAGAAATAAAAGACAACTAAATGAGAAAAAGGAAAGTACAAACATAAATCAATCAATCAACAAACAAATCAATTAATGAATAATGCAGTCTTTTAGCCTGAATATAAAGATATGCACAGTTTTTGGTATTTTAAAGTTATAGGACTAAGACAGCCAATACATTTACATTTTCTTTGTTTATTCTATTTTACTTGTTTATTTTGTGAATTGATTATTGCACATAAATAATTAATGAATAATTAAATAAGTCTAAATAATTACTTATGTACAGTACTGTGCATCCACACGTTGCGGAATGACAATAAAGCGCAACTTGATGACTTGACTTGATCTGTTAGATTCAGTTCAATTCAATTCTTGTTTATTTCTATAGCACTTTTACAATATATATATTGTGTCAAAGCCGCTTAACATAGAAGTTCTAGATTTCAGAGTTGAACTTCAGTTTATTTCAGTTAGATCTTGGACCAACAAATCTAGTAAAATCATCAAATTATTAATCATAAACAATTTCTGTTTTATTCCAGCTGTTTGTCAATTGGCTGTTAAAATGACTTAATAATATAAATAAAAACTTTAAAAACATATTTACAACAATTTAAGCAAACCAAAATCAAATCATTTTAAAACAAAAAAAATTTAATAATTACATAACTACATTATAAAATATATAATTTTAACATTAAAAGGTACTGGCGGTTCATTCCGCTGTGGTGACCCCTGCTAAATCAGGAACTAAGCCAAAGAAAAATTAATGAACGAGGAATAAAAACTACACTAAAAATGACTTTTCTTGCTTGTTCAAAGCACTAATTAAAAAATTGAAACAACACAATTCTTAAGTTTTTTTGAGGACAACTTACATGTTTTATGTTCAAAGTACTTAAATTTGTCAAAACAATTAATCGACTTGCATTGGGACAACATGAAGGAACTATGTGGATCCCAGCATTTTTTTACAGTGCATTTAAATATTAATAAAAAACACTATTGATATCTGATTGATTCTCAAAAGGTTCAGACTGCTTCCTACAGTACAGTAGGCACCAGTGTACAGCTTCTTTTTTGTCATCTTCAGGCTGTAATAGTCTACATATCTGTTATGTAAGTCAGCGACTGCACATCAAACTGATTTTCCACTATCAAATTCTGGGTCAAACAAGCATCCATATTAGTTAGCATAAATCAAATTCGAGCCTGCACTTTCCACTGATTCTCATTGCTGTTACAGTACAACTAACAGCACTCAGCAGAGAAGTGCATGCTAAAAGTGCCCGCGTCTGCCTTTTTACTGCTGTTTTGCATGTCTCATTTCATGATGTGGCAAGCTTATTAAAATTATTGGTGAAAATAAGTTTTAAAGGCACATTTTATATGTTTAAGTGATAATCAAGTGCATCAGACAGTCTAGAAAATGTGAAAAAGAAAATGTGATTATGTTGTAGAAATAAGGTAAGCCTTTTTCGGCAAGCCTGTAAAATAGCATGGCGTTTAGATTCCACTACTTTAGCGATGCTGGAAATGGATTTACACTGGGAAAAAAAAAGCTTTCCTTACTTGGACATTTTGACTTGTTTCTAGTTCAAATATTTAATGCTGTGTTCACACCATATGCAAATAAATTGTGCTATTCGTGCGTAAATAGACGCACGATCATTTGCGCGTTGAATTCACTTAACAATAGACGCGGATTTGCATCATGGGCAGGGCTTCTGTCTGCTCTGTGACTCTAGCTTCGTTGTTAAATGGCTAACATGGATTTTATTGACATAATAGCTGTGTTTATGTGCTTTAGAAAGGCTGAAAAACAGCGTAGATCCATTCAGCACCATATCTGACTGCACTAGATCCTTTCAGAGGTGCACCCAGCTCTGTGAGTTTATCAACTCCTCCAGAAACTATACCTGGATGATGGAAGCTTTCAGCTGTGCTTCAGACTAAGGCCCTGTTTACATTAAATATGTTTTAGTTTTAAAACGCATACGTTTTGCTACGGTTACGCCATGCATCCACACTATGCCAGAGTTTTTGAGCGCCGAAAACTGAGCTTTTTGAAAATGAAAAAGAGGCCGTTTTCATTTTAAAATGCTGCTGCTCCATGTTAGTGTGGATGGGGGAAAACGGAGACATCTGAAAATGGCGGCATGACTGCAGACATTCACCTATCTGATTGGGGCTTTTTCCTCAATATTAAGGCCCAATCCCAATTCTACCCTTTAGCCCTTCCTCTTACCCCTACCCCTCGTTCTTACCCTTACCCCTAATTCTCTTTAGCTTGAAGGTGTAGGGCTAAGGGCAAGGGGTATACACCCCTTCGAACGAAGATTTTTCAGGAGCACACTCAAAACCAAGGAGTGAGAAAATTTCCCAGAATACACCTGCCACAATGGCAGTATTGCAGAAGCCGGAAGTAAGGAGAGCCACAAATTTGTATTTTTTGTCATTATTACAAATTTTTATGACAAACAAACATATGTTTGAATATATTTATAACAGCGTTCGTGTTTTACTGTCATGCTTTAAAAAAATAAAAAGCAAAAAAACTAGTAAAATGGTAAACATTGTGCGATCGCACAACATAGTAAAACATAGTAAAATTCACTATCTATAATCCATAATCATAACTCCTGTGCAGCAGTCCCACAACATTCTGACACTCGATGACAATAGAATACCCTGTCAGAAAAGTCTAGTGTCTATAATGTTAATGTTGTTTTTGTGTGTTTACATAGATGAATACGGCCACTTTGTAAATACACAGTACAGTTACGATCTTATTGCCACATTAGATCATTATGATAACATAATATATGCCTTCAGGGATTTCCTGAAGATAAATACCAAACAATAACACAACTGGAATAACTACAGCAGTCACGATCGTCTGATCTCATATGAAGCAAGAGATCGCGATGACATATGATGACGTGTGCAGGTGCTGTCCCAATAGTTAGGGGTAAGTTTTGAAGCCCTTCCCCTTAACCCTCGGTTGTAAGGGCGAAGGGGAAGGGGTAGGGGTAAGGGTACAAAAATAGATTGGGCCTAAGTATACACAAAAGTTCAGTCTTGCATCCCCTTCTTGTAAGTTCAGACTTCGCAAGTTTGACATAGAAAACAAACTCCTAAAGATACGTCAGGTAAAGCTTCAAAGGGAACAGTGTACTTTATAACCTTATTCATTGCATGTCAGAGTGTGCCTCAATCTCTGCCTCGGCTGCGTCCGGTAACAGACATGCATGAAGGAAGCAGATCTCATGTAACGTTTGTGAGCAATACTACAGTAAGAACCTCACCAATGATTATTTGACATAATTGTTGTGAAGTTAATTCAAGCCTTTCTGTAACGATGAGTCACATATAATGTTGTTACAATGTCATATGTTAAGTTGGTGCAATTCTTACTCTCACATTAATTCTGTTATTTATTCTATTTAATCCATACCGGTCAACATTGGGATGTGAAAATAAGGGATATGCCCACTATAATAAGGGATTCCCTCGACATTTTTATTTAGGACGAAATTAGTTGTGTTTAAAAAAAACCACCAAGATCAACATCTTTAGATATTATATATATATATATATATATATATATATATATATATATATATATATGTCTGTTTAAACACGCACCCAAAACCCAGAGCTTCGCTCCGTTTCAAATCGTGTGTACAGAAACAGCGTATATTTATCATTATGGAGCGCGTCAGCTGACAGTCACGCACTGCTATATGACTGTTTTGAGGATGGCATATGAAGGGGAGACGGCACCTGTAATAAAAGGAAAAGGGAATCCTGCCATTTTTATATTTATTTCAGAGTGTTTTCATGCCTAAACAAAGCGAAAGCACAGAACAGACTCACATTTAAGAGCAAACGGCGACCCCTGGTGGTTTAGCGTTATGGGTTGCATATAGGGAGGCTCTGCTCTTTAATGTTTATTGCCACCCTTCAGAGAAAGACTGAAAATATGGGAAAAATACAGGAAAATACCTATACGGGATGATAGCGGGATAGAACTGTAAAATACAGAAGAATCCTGCAGAAAACGGGAAGGTTGACAGGTATGATTTAATCTGAAACTATACAGTAGCTACAGTGCTGCATTTATATAAGGCTATCTAATTTTGTGTAATGCTATTTTCCTGGCAAATGCTTTTCCCTGCAAGTAACACAAAATGCAGAGGTGTGAATGCTACAGTAACGCTAGCAGTCTAGTTTACTCGCTATGTTGAGTAAATACTCAATTAGCAATGAATATTAATAAGACATTGACATGCTTAGCTTTGTTTCACGGCTCTCAGATGAACTGAAATTGCCTGACAACAAGCTGTTTTTGGATTTAATAACACATTTAACTTGTGAGTAGAGCAGAGAGCGACTGCACACAAACACTCAGATCACTGCACTGCTCAACCAGCCTCACACTGATCACTTTTTGTGCCATTTAGTCTTTTCTTTGTTTGGCTGAAGTGGAATTAGGATGGAATTTTTGTTTTATTAGCCAAGCAAGTTAAAGGTACTGTGATGTTGACTCTCTTAGCAATCTCTACTTGCATACTATGATAATTTTATTTTTTAAAACCTCAAATGATAATTTTTGTTGTTGTTCATTTGTTTATGTGACAGAGCTGTAATGGGGTGATTTTTTTTCTTGCAAAACATTTTGAGTCATTATAAAAAATTGTTGTTATTATTCATGCTAAAACTGTTTGGCTGTTTAATTGTTATTTTATTCAATCAATTAATAAATTAATAAAATCAATCGTTTATTATTTTTGTGGAAACATGCTATATTGTATTTCAGATGTAAATAAATATAAAAGGAAAAAAAAATATCACCACTTTCAATTGATTGTCATGCATCCTTGCTGTACAAAAGTAAGCTTCCAGGGTATCTACTCTATGCAAAATGTCAATTTTCACTGATTAAAAGATGCATTTCCATGACCTATCCTCCTCTATATTGTATGTAAGAGTGGCATGGCCAATAAAAAACTAAAATGAGTCAAGACTTTCGGTCTCATTTACTTCCAGTCATATCTACCAAAACAAAACAACTGCCGATTGATTGATTGATTTAAACAATAGAAAAATAGTATACTAACTACAACAGGCAAAACGTGAGAGGAAAAAAACATTTTGATAAATAGAAAGTCAAATTTAACAAAGAAAAATCCATAATATTTCATGACTTGGACAAAAAAAAAATTATATATATATATATAGGCTTTTAATGTCTGGACATTAATAGGACATATTCCATGAAACACTGGGTTTAACCTCATTTCTGTGGACTTTTCTTTTTCTCCTCATCTTGTTTTTTTACAACAGACTATATGCACAGCAAGTGTTTTTCAGCAACCGATAAACTTCCAGTCAAAGGTTAATGTGACTATTTTCAATTTCATAAGGATCCTTCTACAGCATAATGTATTTTCATTTAAATATAATCCGTTAAACAGACTTTAACATTCATTTAGTTGTTCAAGCGTAAAACGAGGTGAAAATCTATTTAAACGCAAGTGCCGTCGGGACATCAGGTGAGTGCTGAAACTTCTATTAAAAATACTGTGCTAAAGTACATTTGCATATTTTAAAGACACGGTGCGGAACAATGGAATTTTATTCAGTGCTTTTTGTCTGGTTGGAGACCCACTTTATTAAACTTATTCTGCAATGCGAAAGTGCGCTTGTTTTTGCAATTGTTTGAGAACTTCTGATTCAGTTGCCTATGGGAGAAATGACTATTATTACTCAAACTACTTGCACTACAAACAAATGTGTTTAAGGTTATACATAAAAAGAAGAAGAAAAAAATAAGAAAATATCAGTTTGAGAAAATGAGTAAATGAGACCAGAAGTATCCAAAAAGATTCCAATGGCTGTGCTCGCTCATATGTGAAAAACAAGGTCAATATCGTATCTCTATCAGGCATGGAAAATCATTGATTTTTAAAGGAACCAGATCCTAAACACTTTTAAAAGTGTGATTTTATAATGGCATGGCAGTTTGCCAGAAGCGCTTGAATTGAGCTTTACTGAAAATTAATAGTCCCTGCACATATACCCAATGAGCTATATACAAAGCTTGTCTTTTTTTTTCAACCAACAATAAACTTCCGGTAATAAGGTTAATGTGATTTTTTTTTATTTCATAAAGGGTTCCTTTTACACCATCCATGTTACAATGTAATTAAAATATAATTGGTTAGATAGACTTAAGCGTTTATTTAGTTGTTCAGGCGTAAAACAAGATGAAAGACTGTTACAGCACAAGTACCATCAGTAGCAGCATGCGAGTGCTGAAACCCCCTTGAAAATACTGGGGTAAAATACATTTTTATAAAGACATGGCATGGAACAAATGTAATTTAATGCAGTGCTTCTTGTCTGGTCTGAGACCCACTTTATATTGTATCTCAATCAGGCACTGAAAATCATTGGTTTTTAAACAAACCTGATCTTAAACTCTGCAATTTTAAAATGGCATGACAGTTCACCAGAAGCTCTTGTGCTGGCGTACAAATGAAAAGTCCCTGCACATATACCCCATTGCCACAGATAAAGTAGACATAGTGGATCAAGCTGGTATAATTAGAAAATATCAGTTTGCAACATCAAGAAGCTTAATGAGTTGTATTTAACATCTAAACATCAACTAGTCAAGTCAAGTCGGCTTTATTGTCATTTTAACAATATACAGTGCAGTACACAGTGAAAAGAAACAATGTTCCTCTAGGACCAAGGTGCTACTTTAAACAACATAAACTGACAACATAATACAAGACTACACAGTACTATAAAAACTTAGAAGAGTAAAATAAGATAAGAAAAACTAAAATAAAAATAAGAATAAGAGCACAAAGTGTGGTTTGTGCAACATTTAGTGCAAATAAGACAGGGCAGCCCAGACAGGACAGTGTGAATGTGACCAGAAGTCTCAAGCCAAAAATATTCCAATGGCTGCACCCGCTTGTATGTGAAACATAAGGTCTATATTGTATCAGGCATTGAAAATTATTGATTTTTAAAGAAACCAGATCTTAACTCGTTTATATATATATATATATAATGACATGACAGTTCACCAGAATCGCTTGTACTGGCTTACAAATTAAAAGTCCCTGCGCATGTACCCTATTGCCGCAGACAAGAATACAGATAGCTGAGCAAGCCAGTATCATCCCCAAATGTTTCTATCCCAACCGCTCTGTCTCGGCTGTGTTTTGTGCTGTTTATCTGATGGCCACCCGGTACCGCATTCCCCTGAACCGAGCTCATCCCTCACCGCACGCTCCTATCAGAGAGCACATCTGCCTCACCTCTGTTTCACTGTCACCGCCCAGATAAACACGCAGCTTATCAGCTCTCCGTGCACCACATATGACCTTTAAGAGAAAAGGGTGAGTGATCCATTGAGAGGACTGATAGAGGACGACCTCTTCATCAGGGAACAAAAAAAAGAGAGACAAAAAGAGAGGAGGAGGAAGAAGGGCACTAGATTCAGAAACAAGTGCAAGATGAGATTGTGTGGAGAGCAGAGAGGCTGATGTCAAGAGAGATAAACACTTGGAGGATGAAATGGGCCACTAGGAGAGGAATTAATGGGAGGAAGTGTACTGTAATTGTGTTATTTGGCAAGGAATTTGTTTTCTTGATGCTGGAAATTGAGAGAGCAGCCTGGATCCGATGCAAGTTAAAGGGCACCTATGATGCAGAATCGACATTTGAAAGTTGTTTGGACAGAACTGTGTGTAGTGTCTCCACTGTCATATTGGAGTGCGATATTCAGAGTTGGACACATTCCTTTGAAAGATTAATTAGTTATAGTTACTTCTTACAAATAGTAACTGAGTTAATAACATAATTATATAACTAATAATTAAGTAACTAATTACCAGGGAAAGTAACTATTGCAAAAGTAACTATTAAAAAGCCCCTATTTTGCATTTAAAAAGGTTATATTTTGGTTTTAGGGGTCTCCAACAACAGGCTGATATGCGTTGCCTAGAGACATAAAAAAGCGCATCAAGGTCCAAGGTAGTGTTAGTGAAACCAGCAGAGGGAGCTCAACCGGTGGTCTGTGTGGGTCCTAACGCCCCAGTATATTGATGGGGACTCTATACTGCTCAGTGAGTGCCGTCTTTCAGATGAGACGTTAAACGTCAGACCTTGGTTTAACGTCTCATCCGAAAGACGGCACTCACTGAGCAGTATCGAGCCCCCATCAATATACCACACAGACCACAGGTTGAGCGCCCCCTGCTGGTTTCACTAACACTACTTCCTGCAGCAACATAGCCTTCCCATGTGGTCTACCATCCAGGTACTGCCCGGGCGCAACCAGCAGCATTTGTGTGTGACTTAAACTCCCAACTATTGATCACAAATACATCAACCTTACTTCATATTTATGACTAATAATCTGTTTCTCTGCTTCATTCTTGTTTGTTTCTGTCACTGACTGCTGTCTGACATAACGCATCTCTCCATCCATCCATCCATCCATCCATCCATCCGTCTATCCATCTATCTGTCTGTCCATCTATCTATCTATCTATCTATCTATCTATCTATCTATCTATCTATCTATCTCTCTATCTATCTATCTATCTATCTATCTATCTATCTATCTATCTATCTATCTATCTATCTATCTATCTATGCTGTAAACTCTACTGTGCATTTTGTCCCAACACAAATCAAAGTCCACTTAATTACAAATTTAAGTAGTTTGAACAGAATTTATTCCAAAACAACTCAATATGTGTGTCGATTCAGCTCATTTTAGATATATTAGTTATACAATAGATATACAAGCAGCAAAAAAAAATTTGTCTATTCATCCATCCATCCATCCATCCATTCATCCATCCATCTTCATCTGTACAACACAGCAAAGTATAAAAACAATCAAGTTTCTGTAGTTTTTAATCATTTTTATGTGATACTTGTATTGAGAGTAACAATAGCTGCCATTTCTACATTTAAATCCTTCAAAAATTGCCTTATTCTTGGATTTTGCTTTTGTAATTTAATCAAAGGTGATTTTTTTTTGTAATCAACACTGTGCTTCACGTGATGTTGATTAAGCTTAACGTGTGAATGAGACATCACTTTAACAGTTAAACTGCAGCAGTGCGTAGTGTATCACATCATGATTAAAGATGAAGGATTATCAATGCATGAATCAAAGTCACTCCAGAATGACGATGATTTTTTTTTATTATGTCTGCATGGGGCCGAGACAAATCGTATATGGAACAGTGAAGTTGATTGCAGTTACATTAACATACTGCCTGCACAAATTATGTGAGACAAGTCAAAGTAAAAGTAAACGTTGTCATGTTGCCAACACTGCCATCACACCACTGAAAATTAAACTCTTCAGATCACTGGTTCACTTTTAATGTGAGTGGAGCTTAATGGCTAAAGACAATTAGCATTCAGATGACCAAACTGAATCGGAAAAGGGTTGTCCATGTTTATATCACATATTGCGGTAACACTTTACAATAAGGTTGTATTAGTTAATGAATTGAACATGAACAAACAATGAACAGTACATTTATTGCAGTATTTGTTCATGTCAGTTAACATTATTTAATGAATTGTTAGTTTGTTAAATCTCAGTGCATTAACTAATGATAACATCATGTATTTGGATGGTAATATTGCATTAGTAAATCGCTGAACTATAATTAATAAATGCTGTACAAATATTGTTCATAATTAGTTCATGTTAGTAAATATATCAGCTCTGAAGTTATTGTTATATTGCTTTATGAAGAACATAAGCATTGTTAAAATACATAAGCTTAATTCAATTACACTGCCAAAATCTTTCAAAACATCATTCAAATGTGTTAATGATACATTTTTGTTTGTTTGTTTCAGTTATGCACCATTTTATGATATCCATTTATTACATTATGTTTGAAATCTATTCATGTAAAGGAATTAGAAAAGCGAAATTAATCCAGGAAATTTATTTACCTCTCATCTAGCTAATTATTTTTAATTGATGACAGCAACAAAACAAAACAAAGCGATTTATTGGGGTTTATGTACTGTTTGCTGTACTGCTAAATAAGCACAACCAAATTATAGTACTGGTGATTTGATATGTGATATTGCAACACAATCTTATAGCAGTTTGCAAGGGGGTGGGATTAAGTGCCAAGCCTCCTTATTAAAATCATACAAATTCGTATGAGTTAGCCACTAAACTGACAAAATGTAAAATAGTTACATTTCATTGTGAGATCAGGCTGGATATTGATATATGATTTTAAGCTAAATGAACACACCCAAATTATAGTACTGGTGATTTGATATGTGATATTGCAGCATGATCTCATGGCAATTTGTAAATGGCAATTTGTAAATTTTTGATGTAGTGGCTTATTCGTATGACTTCGTACAATATCATTTGCATAATTTACGATTTGCTTAACCCTCAATGACGGTTGAGTTTAGGGGTGGGGTTGGGTACCACACCTCCTTTTTAAAATAGTAAATTTTTGTTCTTCATGGGATCAGGCTGAATATTGATATATGATATTTAGCTAAATAAGCATAACCGAGTTATAGTACTAGTAATTTGATATATGATATTGCAGCATAACCCTAGATTTACACTAGATTTAAGCCATGGGATTTGACTGTCTAATCTTGTTTGCTTATACATTTTCAGGATTTTCGAGTTCGAGTACCATGGTTAAGTTGGTTAAATATTTCCAAACATCATCATTTTTGTTTGCACAAATGTTTTAATCTCTCTTAAAACACTCACAGGCCATAAAAGCACATGCATATAATAAACATTTACCATATTATTGCAAAGATAAAATAAATTAGTTATTAGAAACGAGTTATTTAAACTATTATGTTTAGAAATGTATTGAAAAAAAATCCTCTCTCCGTTAAACAGAAATTGGGGAAAAAAATAAACAGGGGGCTAATAATTCAGGGGGGTTAATAAATCTGACTTCAACTATATATGTATTATAATAATAAAAATAATACTTAAAAAAATATTATATTTAACGATGAACAACTTGAACGGCAGTGTACAAGAATACACAATTTACTTTCTTCTGCATCATTTTAGAATGTAATCAGCCAGAAACTGTGGGTCAATTTTCATTAATAGGCTTGTTTACGACATAAATCAATGAAAAAAAGTATGTGGGATGTATACTTGAAACACAAACAAGGGTCATGAACCAAAATATGCTACTAATGCCACTCAAGATGCATACTTTCACAAAATTGCATATATATATATTATATATATATATTATGTCTCACACACAGGCCTAGTAAATATAACACATTGTAGACTACTATATACTTTGTAAATAAAGTGAAACGTTTTTAATATATATATATATATATATATATATATATATATATATATATATA
>CAIGQZ010000427.1:30219864-30235340 GCA_903798205.1 Danio tinwini
AGACAGACAGACAGACAGACAGACAGACAGACAGACAGACAGACAGATAGATAGATAGATAGATAGATATGCTCAACACACATCTGAAAAGCAGAGCAATATTAATCAGTTTGAGTCATGTACAAGTTCTCTTGAGCGTCTTTCTAAACTGGGTGATGTAGAGAATCATTCAGAGGCCTGTTAAAGGGATAAGAGAAGGAGGGCGGTGGAGGCTCATGGTGTTCCTGTCGGCCCAGTCCAGCTTGCCGCTTTGCCTTGTAATTGCTGGCTTACAGCGCGGCCGGCAGAAACATCAGAGGAGAGACAGATGGTTGTGCCTTTCACATCCCTCTCTGGAAGGGATTCAGCGCACAGACTGATTGAATTCAAGTGTTGGGACGTTAAGCCAGCCTGCTGCCTCCATGCCATTCCAGCAGAGGATCCGGGGTATTTTCACACGGCCATTTGTTTCTCCTTTTCCACTCTCTGTTCTCCTCGTTCTCACTGTCCATCATACTATATGGCTCTTGCACTCTTTATCACTGGTTTTATACCCTTCTCTGCCCTCTCTTCATTCCCTCACAGTGGCTTTTTTTCTGTCATTGATCATAGTGAGAGTTATTTAACAATCGATGCCCTCCTGCTTTCGTACATTATTCCTGGAGGGCAGAACGGCCACTGTAAAACATC
This sequence comes from Danio tinwini, assembly GCA_903798205.1. Taxonomy (NCBI): domain Eukaryota; kingdom Metazoa; phylum Chordata; class Actinopteri; order Cypriniformes; family Danionidae; genus Danio; species Danio tinwini. The sequence goes on from CAIGQZ010000427.1 coordinate 30,220,534, forward strand.
TATACTTATATAATGCTATCATTCTGATTTGTTTTGTATATACACACTAATGGGGTCAGTGCATTTATTATATTATATTTATAATTTATATCAGATATTTGCATTTGTTAAAGATACTTCAGAATGGTTTCAAAGAGATAGTAGATAAATATATCACACATGAATTTCACATGAAATATATCACATGAATTTAAATAATGAATTGAACAGATGACTTATTATGTCAAATAATAATGCTGTTGTTTTAAACTTTCTATTCATCATAAAGAAAAGTGATGTAAGAAGCCTGTATATACATAATTTTATATACACTCACCAGCCATTTTATTAGGCACACCCATCCAACTGCTCGTTAACGCAAATTTTTAATCAGCCAATCACATGGCAGCAACTCAATGCATTTAGGCATGTAGAGGAGAATGTCCACACTAGTTTAAGCTGATAGAAAGGCAACAGTAACTCAAACAACCACTCGTTACAATCGAGGTATGCAGAGGAGCATCTCTGAACACACGCCCAACCTTGAGGCGGATGGGCTACAGCAGCAGAAGACCACACTGGGTGCCACTCATGTCAGCTAAGAACAGGAAACTGAGGCTACAATTTGCACAGGCTCACCAAAATTGGACAATAGAAGACTGGAAAAATGTTGCCTGGTCTAATGAGTCTCGATTTCTGCTGCGACATTCGGATGGTAGGGTCAGAATTCGGTGACAACATCATGAAAGCATGGATCCTGCCTTGTATTAACGGTTCAGGCTGCTGCTGGTGGTGTAATGGTGTGGGGGATATTTTATTGGCACACTTTGGGCCCATTAGTACCAATTGAGCATTGTGTCAACGCCACAGCCTATGATCTGCATAATGGATGTATTGTTGCTGACCATGTCCATTCCTTTATGACCACACTGTACCCATATTCTGATGGCTATATCCAGCAGGATAACATGCCATGTCATAAAGCGCAAATCATCCCAGTCTGGTTTCTTGAACATGACAACAAGTTCATTGTACTTAAATGGCCTTCACAGTCACCAGAAATTAATCCAATAGAGCGCCTTTGGGATGTGGTGGAATGGGAGATTTGCATTATGGATGTGCAGCCGACAAATCTGCAGCAACTACGTGATGCTATCATGTGAATATGGACCAAAATCTTTGAGGAATATTTCCAGTAGCTTGTTAGGGCAAAAGGGGGGGGTCCAACATGGTACTAGTAAGGTGTACCTAATAAAGTGGCCGGTGAGTGTGTGTATGTATGTATATATGTAAATGCATTAAAATAAAAAAATAGATATAAAAATTTACTAATTAATAAATTGATAGAAAGAGCCAGGAGCGTTGCTAGACATAAAGCTGTATTGGGGCACAGCTTTCCCTCAAGAATATATATATATATATATATTATTGTATTATATATTATTATAAATAAATAACAGTATTATATTGTTATTATACAATTATTATTCTAAATAAATAACAGAAAATAATCCTAAACATAACTGAAATACAATCTAAAGACACAACTGGAGTGTTGCTAAGATAATTAAAGAAATCTTTTGCATGAATATTAATTTAATTTGAATAAAATTCTATAGACAACTTTATAGAATACAAAAAAAGATGTTTTATACAATTATCTGTTGTGTGTTGTCTGACTCGACTCATGGCCGAGAATTAGGTTTATTAAGTCTTACCTCCCCCTGACTCATCATCCCTCCTTTTTGTTTCATACAAGGAGCCTTACTTAGTCTAAATAAGATCACCATCATATTATTTAAACTTTGTTTTATCGATTTGCAAAACTCACTCCATCCCGACACCTCCACAAGACTGTTACGCTGGTTTTACAATGCATGAGTGGTGCATGGTTATTTTTCCGGCGTGCATGTTCGCAATCGGGACTTCCTGTACACCAGGAGCAGAGCAGCACGTCAGTGTCAAGCATGCAGGAGCGGTGTGTGAGGCACACGGGTATGTTTTTATTCTGTGCACATGCTCAGTTTGCTTTTTGATTAAACTACATTGCTTTCACAAGCGGTGGTTCAGTTGCGCGTCAGTAAATAACGTCTTTATTTCGAAATTAAGACTCTTAGTAAATACACTTTTCATATGAAGTAAATCAAATCTCAAAGCATTTACTGGGGCACTGGCGATTTTTACTGGGGCACGTGCCCCAGTAAATGGGGTCTAGCAACGCCCCTGGAAAGAGCAACAAGGTCTCACTGGCGGTTTCTAAAGGGGCTTATTAAAACTTAATGTAAAGAGTTTGACATGAAAATGACACATTTAAGGTTAGAAAAAATACCTTGCAAAGGTTAAAAAGCCTGAAGAAGTATCAAAAGTTATAGTCACTACTGAAATAAGCATTAGTATTTAGTGAATGAATACTAATATATATAAAATGTAATATTATATAACAAAAATAGCCTAATGAATAGGAACTATAGTGTCCATTTACTGTAATAGGCATTAGTAACCAACTAGAAAAGTAAAAGTTTGTAAACACATGTTATGGTGGCTTGAGAAAGCCCACTCTAAAAGTTTGCTAAGGTGTTGCTAGGGTGTTCTGAGTGGTTGCTAGGTGGTTGCTAAAGTGTTGTTAGGCGCTTGCTAAGGTGTACTGAGTGGTTGCTAGGCAGTTGCTAACATAAATTAGCATGGTTCTTGTATTAATTAGCATGTTTCTAGTATAAACAAGCATGTTGTTAGCATGGTTCTTGTATGAATTAGCATGTTGCTAGCATGTTTCTAGTATGAATTAGCATGTTGCTAGGCAACATGATTAGTATGTTTGTTAGTATGTTTCTAGTATGGATTGGTATGTTGTTAGTATGGCTAATGTAAATACAATAGCAGTTTTTTTTTTTACAATGGAAGTCTATGGGACAGTTGCTAGGGTGCCGTAATAGTTACTAGGGTGTGGCTAGTAAGCTGAAAGGTGATCAGTGATTGGCAGATTGGTAGTTTGGGTTAAATGAGCCTAACCTTAAGTCTGACAGTCTGGCACAAAGTTATGAGGTCACAAAGTTTGGTCTAATGTTAAGTCAATGGGACTTTTTAGAATTTTCCGGGTCAGTTTTGAAAAAACCTTAATTAGGATCAGTTGGAAAAAGATATTTAATTCAGTATAGTTTGGAGGTTTGGAGTTGGTTTGGTGGTTGTAGTATGAACGGTCTAGGAGGAGATGAGTTCTTAAAATAGTGTAAGAAGAAGAAAAAGAAGAATATTAAGTTTATGTAGTATAACAGTATGTTGGCTTTCTCAAGCCACCATAATGAATGACTACCAGTACATAATAAATAAGAACTAATGTTTTGTGCAATGGACTTGTACTTATAGTACTTATCTAAATGTTACCCTGGTGCACAAAACCAGTCATAAGTGTTAATTTCAATCACCTGAATTCAGAGTAAATAAGCTTTTCATTAATGTATGGTTTGTTAGGATAGGACAATATTTGACAGAGATCTAAGGGATTAAAACAAATATAAATATTGAGAAAAACACATTTAAAGTTGTCCAAATTAAGCTCTTAGCAATGCATATTATTAATCACAAAGTGAGTTCTGATATTTTACAGCAGTAAATTTACATTATGTCTTGATGGAACATCATCTTTACTTAATATTTTATTAATATTTGGCATAAAAGAAAAATAGATCATTTTGACTCATACAGTGATTTTTTGACTACTGCAAATATGGGTCAAAATGATCTATTTCTTCTTTTATGCCAAATATCAATAGACTATTAAGTGGTCCAGGGTCAAATGTAAGTATTAGTAATAAATTGAAAAAAGTATAAATGCTAGCATCTAAAACTATGTATTGGTAGCATGAAAACCGATCCTAGCATGTTTTGCAGATTCAATTGTAAAACAGCTTGCCATGATCAGACTTCAAAAGGCTGCATGATTTAAAGTGTTATTTGTATCCGTAGCACAAATGGTTTGGCAAAGTTTGCCACTCAAACTTTAAGGTTCAGAGCTCAAGATTTCACACTAACAAGCGCTATAATGATCACGGCATGCAGACAAACGCATCTGAAATCTCACACTCACAGCACGGCTCCAATTGTAACAATTCAAACTCGGGCACCACAACTGCGGCAAAATAGTGCAGAAAAGCACGGCCTGGGCTTAATGCGCCTTACAGCCTGTGCAGAAAACTGAGAAGAGATGAAAGGAGTTTGCTGTTTTTTCTCTTTTTTTCAGGTCAATTTGCCTCCAGGGTGTTTACGCCTGGTAAAGTGAAATAGATCAGCGAGGGCTGAGCTAGAAGCTATGGATGATAACAGTGTTTGGCTTATCTGTGCATCGGTGTCAGCATTGCAACATCTTCATAGCACAAGCAGGGGATCGCTATCTCTCGACTACTAACACACATCTTTGTGACTTGCCATGATCCACATCTGTTGCCTTTGATTAGCTGTGCGAATTTTTTCAAGCCTTGTTTTTTGATTTCCTCTAACCATGCATGATGCTGTGAAGTGCCAAGCGATAAATCTCTTGCATGCTGATTTAGTTTTGCTCTAATCAGGCAACTTTTGTAGGTCATTTGGTTTCTATTTAAGATGGGCTGTGTTGGTAAGCCCCGCCCACACTGAAATCTGATTGGTTTGCAGTCAAGCTCTGTTTCAGATTTGTTAGATCACCATCTCCTAGCCAGATAAATAAGATGCAGCGCCGGACGCCAGATCTTGTCAGGAAATGTCAGTTTCTCCAGGTATCTGGACAACTAGTCAGCAGAGTTTCCAAATAGCCAAACATGTTAACCAGTATCCAACTGAATTAACAGTCTACTATCAATAAAGGAGTTTACTGAGAAAACCATAGAGGAGCAGAAGCAGGAGACGAAGCAATGATGATAAAGAAAGAGCAGAGTTTATTGAATAATCTTAGTTGTGTATGACTCAATGCTCAGACTTCATCTGACCAGGACAAATTCAACAAGAGTTATTATACCACAAGCAACAGCAATGGAAAATTACTGCTTTACAACATCAGACCTTGAAATGGAGGTATATCTGACTCATGAAAACAAGTGTTGCTTGAATCCACACAGATATAAGATTATAACAATATGAAAACATGGAAATAATAATGAAGCAATAATAATAGGAAAATAATAATAATAAAAAAATTAAAATATAATAAAAAACTAATAATAATCAATAATCAAATTATTAACTAATGAACAATAAAATTATAATTATATAAATGACTAATGATCATTTGATTAAATTAAATAATTCAATAAAGAATAAATGAACATAAACAATTGAAAATAAAACACAACACAAATGAATGGTTGCTTTCTTGAACAACACAGAAGTTTGCTACAAGGATTCTCAGATCCTTAGTTAGATTCTTCATTTTGATCCTTTTTTTTTTTACAGCAGAATTAGATTTTAGTGTGTTTTACAGTACATTGTCATGTTGGTGACAAATTGCTCTGAATGTTTGTTATACAAGAGATGCCCACAAACAACCAATGATTGATAAATTGTCGATATTCCTCTAAATCGATGCACCAGCCACTGGGGTTGTGTTGTATTTTGTCATGATGATTTAGCATTATCAGATTGGTAGTATTCAATTCAATTCAATTCAATCCAAGTTTATTTGTATAGTGATATTCACAATAAATATGTTTAAAGCAGCTTTACAAAATGTGTACATTATTGCATTACAATCAAATTTGGAAAAGTTAAGGTTATTAATTACCATAACTTTATTAGTTACTAATACTTTTAACTAGTTACTAGTATCATTTAACAGTTAAAGTTATCATAAACATAATTAACCTGCAGTTATATATATAGATGATGTCTATGTGTAATGTTATTTTCAGATAATAATCTGAAATGGATTATCTTATCACCATAATCAACAAATTCAATTCAATTCAATTCATCTTTATTTGTATAGCGCTTATACATTGTAGATTTTGTCAAAGCAGCTTCACATAGAATATTATAGTGAATTGAAACAGTGTCAGTTCAGTTTTGAAATACGATCTAGTCAGTTCAGAGTTTAAGTTCAGTTCAGTTTAGCTCAGGTCAGTGTGGTTAATAATCACTACTGAGAGTCCAAACACTGTGGAGCAATTGCATCGATGCGCAGCTCTACAGATCCCGAACCATGCAAGCCAGTGGCGACAGAGGCGAGGAAAAAACTTCACCAATTGGTGAAAGTGAAGATTTAAAAAAAAAAAAAACTTGAGAGAAACCAGGCTCAGTTGGGCACGACCATTTCTCTTATGGCCAAACGTCTTGTGCAGAGCTGCAGTCTAGGCGCCGGAAGCTGGACCTTGGTGAAGACTCGTCTGTCCTTGGAGCATCACAGAAATCAGTCTCATGCTCTCACTCCACCATGACCACCACAGCAGCTGCTCAGGATACGGCCTGGTCCAGGATTATGAAGACCTTGGGATCATCTCGTCGCTGGTCTTGGATCGCATCAGTGGTGCTGCATAGTCGGAGGGCCTTGGGATTAGTACCCCCAGGTGGAAATAGAGAATAAAGAGGATAATTAGTGTAGCTGCTGTTCATAGTATATATAAACGAGATGCAAAAACCTGTGCGGGGCACATCATGTGTCATACCGCTAAGTGATGCACTGAATGTATGCTTTGCTAAAAAGGTAGGTTTTTAATCTAGTTTTGAAATGCGAGAGTGTGTCTGAGCCTCGGATATTATCAGAAAGGCTATTTCAGAGTTTAGGGGCCATAAATGATCCTAATATAAATCCCAAGAATGTTGAAAATGTATCCATTTGGGTTAGATGTACAATGTTTTCAGCCAAAAAAGGAAAACATTTTATATGCTTTGCCTATCTGTTAAGGGGCAACATTGTTATTGGCACTGAAAGTGATAGTAAAATGTGCAGTGAGTCCTGTGAAGTATGGTTTTGGTACCCATACTCGGAATTGGCCCTCTGCTCTTCAACCCATCCAAATCCACACATACATTTTGGGTAAGGAGTGAGAGCAGACACAGACACATACAAACACTCACTCACCCAATCTTCAATTCCTGCCAGGACCGGAAGTCTAGCTCCCTAACCATTAGGCCTCTACAAACATGCATACATTCAAATCAATGCAAAGTGGACATTTTCGAAAATGCCGCCATTGTCATGTCCATGTAAACACCAAAAAAGAAAGTATTTGGAATCCATGACATCATGCGAGAAGGTTCCAGTGTGGTGGAAAATCAAGTTCCCACTGGAATCGAGTTCACTTAGAACCCCAAGGCGACGTCTCTGGTGAATGCCTGATCAATTCAATCAAATATTGTGATATCTTATTATGTGGGTAACCAGAGCTTGTTGTAGCTAGGAGGCTAACAAGAGATGTATGATTATGCTAGCATATAGGCCAACTAAACAGTATGAAAGATAAATGCTCAATTTGATAATCCATGATTTTAATTATACATCAGTATATGAAAGGGTCAATAAAACGCTTATGAATGTCATTATAATGGTGAAATGAAATGGTCATCCTAATGCTTTTACATTACATAAATTAGAATGTGATTTCACAAAATTAATAGTTATAATATATAATTATATAATATAATATATAGTTATAATACTTTATAACCAGGTGCTACAAACTATACATATTACAACTCCAATAAACATAGGATCACTCAAGGAGGGACTCGATTTCTCATGACACTGGCACATTGCCACTTGCTTACTGATACTCTTTACTAATAAGCAGTACTGGTGCAAGCTTAATCGGTGCTCTAGGCAAACGATGGTCTTGCCACCCTCACGGTGTTCATGCCGCCCTTTCGCAGACAAAAGTGCAGTCCCCAAGATGCTGCCCTGGGTGATTGCCTACATTGCCTATGCCTAAAGCCTGGTTTATACTTCTGCGTCAAGTGATCGCCATAACCCACGGCGTATGCCTCGCGCGTAGCTGTGCATTTATACTACTGCGCGCTGTTTCAGTTTTTTTCCTGCAATATACTTCCGAAACACTAGCTGGCAGTAGGTGTTTATGTTTCTCTGTGTCGAGTTTCTTCGCTGGTGTTCTGTTTTTTCTGAACGTTTCCTTAATGTACAAGTGGCTCAAATTCGCTCATTTTGAGGCTGGAACCGGCGGACGTGCAACAACTTTAATCATATGGTAAACACAAAAAGGTCTCCATCCGGTGCTCCTTCATGGGACTCCACACTTGTAAACACTCGCAGCTTCGGGCGCACAGCTCTCACCTACGCCCACACTCGTCTGCGCTACCAAGCCGACCAATCACAGAGCTTGCGCTACGCCTACACGTTACATTTTTTGAGAGTGCGCGTCAACGTCACCGACGGTTATGGCGAGGGGCTATGCGTCCACGCGTAGGCTGCGCCGTAGCATACGCGTACGCTTGACGCAGAAGTATAAATCGGCCTTAAATCCGCCACTGCTAATAAGGTAACAGTGCTGGATATTGGACTAGCATACGTTAGAAAGTGGTTTTGGCCATTTTCACATGTGTAAAAGTAGACAACAAAAAAAAAACATTCTCATGTGGATGTAAAACCTTTTCAAAATTCAAGAGAAAAACATTACTGTTTTTGTCTATATCATTGTCATGTAAATGTAGCCTAAATGTCATTAGCCTGTTACACATTATCAAGATTCAAGTGTAAACATTGGCCTCTTCACATTCTCCAGATTTTTCTTAATATGCACAATATCCTATGCACATTAAGAAGAAAATAACACACAGCATTACAGTAAAAAAAAAAAGAAAAAAAAAAAGATTTATTCACATGGACACACACATGCATCAGTTGCCAGTGTGTACATCTGGGACTTTTTTTTTTTTCTATCAATCTGAGCATATCTGAGCCAAACACATCTGTCATTTCAAAGCCAAGCTACTAGATGGACACTGCAAAGTTAGAAAACATTGTCAGAATGCCTAAATTGTGTTATTCATTTATTGTAATATATTTTATATAGGACTTTTTTATGATTTTAACAGACCTCTGAATCAGTTAATTAATATCAAAGTTAAAACCCACAAATCTTTAAAAAAGTTTAATTAAAAGGTTAATTTTTATTTTATTTTATATTGGTTTACTGAGTAAATGTACTAAGTAAATCCAACATATTGTAGTTTGATAAAGCTGGTTCCTTCCGATTTTTTTTTATTTTTGTAGTTGTAGAGCAGTGTTAAGTGTTGTGTATATGTATTTTTATTATTATTATTATTATTATTTATTTTTATTATTCTTTCAACTATGAATATATGTGGACATGGTGGCTCAGTGGTTAGTACTGTCACCTCACAGCAAGAAGGTCACTTGTTCAAGTCCCGGCTGGGCCAGTTGGCATTTCTGTGAGGAGTTTGCATGTTCTCCCTGTGTTGGTGTGGGTTTCCACCGGTTTCCTGGTTTCACAGGCTAAACACAAGCGCTATAGGTGAATTGAATAAACTAAATTGGCCATAGTGTATGAGTGTGTGAGAATTTAAGAATGTATGGGTGTTTCCCAGTACTGTGTTGCAGCGAGAAGGGCAAGTAAATTAATAACTATGAAAATATGATAGTTAAACATAGAAATGAATTAGCATTTTGCAATACATGCTCCAATATTCTTAATCAGTTTATGCTATTCAACTTATTTATATTATTGTGCTCACGGTAATCAGATTAAATAAAGAACAAAGGTAGATTTTTTCTTTTTTAAAGACTCTCTCATCTTCTCAGCATGTCTGCAAGATGCAAAAACAACATTTGAATGTTAAAGGTGTTGTATGTAGGTTTCTGACTTTTCTAAAGCATAAAAATACCATAATATGTTTGCAGATATTTAAGAAATATGCTAAGTGAACATTCTTGTTTATCTGAAAAACAATGCTTTAAATAGTCTGCTTTAAAAATGTGAGATACGTGCTGGAATATCTGTCTTTGTTTTGGCCATTTAACCTGCCCAATGCCAGTTTAGCCAATTCAATTTCAGTTCCCCCGGGTTGCCTTGGTGGAAAACAGCGTATTGCATTGATTTAGTCATGAAGGCTCTCAAAGCATCCGTCCGTGACCAAAATTAAACCTCTGGTGGACAATAGCAGCCACCAAAATGACACTTCAGAGATCCACATGAGATGGTTATCAATTAGCAAATGATATAAATATTACGAGCTCAAACATTAGGTAGGCAGGTTACATTGTGACCCCGTGTCGCAATTAGGGTTGTTTGCACCAGGCAAAAGATGACAGGAGTTTAAATACAGCCATTCAGAAGCACAGAATAGTGCACTTACTGCACGTCAACAAAATGGTAAGACTTATAAACCAAGCAATACATAATGAGCATTTAACATTAATACATGTACATGCTGAAACACTGATATTTGTTGGCTTGCACTGAGTCACAGTTCTAAAGTTTCATTTAAAACATTTTTTTAATATATATATTTTTTTATTTTCTGCTGCTTTCAGTAGTATGGCAATGAATATAATGTAAAGTGTAATTCAAACTCGCATTTTTAGCATTTAACACCAACTAAAGCACATAAGGGTGTACCTTAGGAGATTGATAATTTTTTTTTTATTATTATTATTTATTATTTGTTGTTCAGCTGCAAGAAATAGAAGCATTTTCTTATATATCAATTCAAGGTGTTGGTTAGAACAAAAACTCATTTTAATATAAAAAAATATTCCTTATATCACGTGCCATTTATTCAGAACACGATTTAGATCAACCTTAAATCAGCCTTTAGACTCGATGGTCAGGCTTGTTCCTGTTGGTGTCCTCAATCTGACAACCTGCGCTTGCTTGTGTTTTGAACCAGGCTTGCAATACCTAGTTCAATCGCTGGGTGTCAAACTTAAATCCTGCACCTTTAACACAAAGATTTCTCACAAAATCTCCTCCAAAACCAGCAATAGTGGCTATTCTGTCCACAGTATTTGAAGCATTACTATTAACAATAGACTCATGTGTGTATATTGAATCCTCAAAAGACCTTTTAGGAGAAACATCTGAGATAAACTGTAAATTAAACCTGATCCAGGATGTAATTCTCTGTATGCTAATTATGACTCATCTCCTATGAATCTAGGAAAATTGACAACATGTCTATGTATTGCTTTAGGTTGAACGTCACACTGCTCTGAATCTGGCATTGCTCATGTTTCCTCTAATCCTAATTACGAGTTCCAATTTAAAGAAAGAAGCTTAATCTAGATTTTAGACATTTTTCGTACCAGATGTGCTGAAGGAGGACTCGACTTGTAACACATGCTTTGCTCAAGGGCATCTGAGTCAGTGGAGTGCTGTGTGCACTTCTGCTCTAGATCGTATTTCAATGTGAGCAATGCAGTTTCACATTTTTCATCTGAATGTGTTTGTATCCAAAGACAGAAGTGTTTGTCTGGGTGATACAACACTTTTGAAAGGAAACAGACTGTTTAATATTTCCACAGTCAGCCAGCAGAAAGTCCATATTTTACCATCTGACCTGTTTCCATTGAGGTAAATGTCATGGTTTGTCTTTCTAATATAACCAAGACTTGAGACCTTTTATGCTTGCTCCTTTACTCTGTAGTCCAAGCTAGCATATTGATGTGTAAAACCTCAAAGGAGGATTGGCGAAAAAATGAGACCGCGCCGAGTAATTGCTGGAGAAATGATTGCAAGTGAAGCATATGGACAGAAGGCTGTTTTTGAGGGTGGGCATGTTTACTTCTGGGACAGAGTTATTAATGGATGTTTGCGAGGATGATTCAACCACCTACAATTTGGATCCTTGTGTACTGGAGGACTTTTAAAAGGCAACAGGATACAGCATTGGCTGCTAGGGATGGGTACCAAAACTTGGTGCCAATATTGGCACAAAAACGTGCTTGTTTATATGAAGGAATCAAATAAAAGCGGAAACAGAATGTGAAGGGGTAGGAATGATAATATCCCCATTAGAAATGCAAGGCTACACAAGACATGTCACTTGTATAGTTTTAAACAAGGAAAGGTGTAAAGTAATTTTACTCGGCAGCCATCTTTGAAACGCCTCTCAGGCAGTATGCTCGGGCATTCTGTCTAAATGGCAAAACATCAAATTCTCTAAAACTGTTTGCCAAGCTTACGATTAGATTAGATATTTAGAATCACCAATAGAATTAAACAACAACTGTCTCATAAGTTTACTTTTTAAATGTTTTAATCAAACAAAATTGGCATTTTTTCAGGTTGACTGAGCTATTGCCCATGCACACTCAAAAGGAACTAGATCGAACACGAACCTCACTTACGGCCAGGCACGTGCACACATAGGGCTCAACCTGTGCAGTGTACATGCCCTTTAGAGTCTGGGATATAAAGTGCCCTTCCAAAATGAATGTAAGTGTCCCTCCCCTGCTTATGGCCATCCTCTGGATAATGCTTCATCAGGTCGTCATGGTCTTCTGAAGTAATTCACAATTTGGCCTTGATGGCAAATCTCTTGCAGAAATGACTCTTTGTTAACAAGTTTGTGGGCATTTGAGTAGTTGCTGTCATGTGATGTGCGTTTGACTGGATGGACTGTACCTCACAATAGTTTCATACAAATTTATTTGTGTAGATTGTCCATCTGTAGGGTTTTAGAGATGTACGAATCTCCATATGGGGGGGATAGGGGGGGGGGCATATGAAGTGTATTTAGAACACAGTTCTTTGACCACATTTCATTGTTATTGTTAATTTATTCAATTGCAACCAAGTTTAGAAACAACTTTGAGATTATTCTTTGCAATCACCAAACAAAATTACAAAATAAAATATGTAGTTGATGTCTTGAGTGGAGTGCCCTATGAGTCGACTCCTTTTTGAGACTGAATATCTTTAAACACAGTACACTTATACAGAAATAAAACTCAGCTGGCTGTTTTCATTCACTTAGAGCCGTGTTACACATTGCGTGAAAGGTAATTTTCGAAAACCTATAATAGGGGCACTTTAATAAATGAAAGTATTAATAAGCTGAGTACAAAATTACCAGGGACATTTATTCATCAAGAGAAGGATTTGATTTCATGTTGTGTACATGAGCAAAGTACAGGCTTGGAGATTGGAGTAAACACACTGCCCACGTGAACTTACCTCTGACCTTAATGTTTCCCTGGACACAAACACACACTCTCTCTCTCCACACACTGTCTTTGTCTCATTACGGAGATCACACTTTATTACAGAGGCTCTCTCTCAGTCGGTGTGTCTCATTAGAGTGGTTTAGGGCAGAGGCCAGCATTACTCAGCTGTTTGGAGATCATACACATTTGCTGCAGGTCTGCTTTATCAGCAGCACTTACAGAGAACAGCATTATGGAGAACCACTGCGGAAAGAACTGCACAGCTTTCTCTGACAGCCCTGCAATATAATGTACTGTACAGTATGTTCATTTTTTTTATTTTCTCTCTCTATATAGGTCATAATTATTAACCCTCCTGTATTTTTTGTTGTTGTTTTTTTCAAATAGTTTCCAAATGATGTTTAACAAAGCAAGGAGTTTTTTTCCCACAGTATTTCCCACAGTATTTCCTATAATGTTTTTTTTTTCTTGTGGAGAAAGTCTTATTTGTTTTATTTCAGCTAGAATAAAAGCATATCATTTTTTTAAAGACCATTTTAAGGTCAATATTATTAGCCCCTTTAAAGCTATTTTTTTTTTCGATTGGCTACAGAACAAACCGGTGTTATACAATGATTAGCCTAACTACCCTTGCCTAATTAACCTAGTTATGCCTTTAAATTGCACTTAAAGCTGAATAAGTGTCTTGAAAAATATCTAGTAAATATTATGTCATCATCAGAAATCAGTTATTAGAAATTAGTTATTACAACTATTATGTCCAGAAATGTGTTGATAAAAAGCTTTCCGTTAAACAGAAATTGGGGGAAAAGATATATAGGGGGGCTAATAATTCTGACTGCAATGGTATATATTAATATTCAGTAGGAATACATCACACTGATGAAATGTGCCAGACATGTATAATGTCACAGAATAATTATATTGAAACTAAAAGGTCTTGAACTTTCATTTCATCTATTCAAATGTTTTCAAAAGTGTTAATAAAAAGAACATGCTTCTTATGCAACAAAACTGCATGTAAATGGATTTCTGAAAAATCATCTAACTCTTGAGTAATAATGCTAAATATTCAGCTTTTAATCACAAGGATAGATTTGAAATTACAATGTAGTATTATGGAGAACACAATTTGACAATATTACATTTTTTAATTTATGTCTGATCAAATAAATGCAGGTGAGCAGTGTGATGGAAATGTTTAATATTGGTGATTGATAAATATATATTGATATTATAAATTGATTATGGTTTTGCTGAAGTAAAGATCAAATACATTATAATCACTGGGCAATACAGCCATGTGTAATCTGGTTGTTTACGAGTTAAGGAGCTGTAGAGAAATTCTTATCTAAAACATTGTAAGATTGTCTTTAAAAATGCCTGTCAGCCCATTCTTGTTATGCTTTTGCTCACAGAGGCTGTCTGTGTGTAAACTGATCATTCTCAGGAGAATTAAAGCCATTAAAAGACAAACATTATTTCATTAACAATAAAATTTTACATTTACCAAATTCTGTGTAAATATTTATAACAATATTTCATGACCTTCTAATAATTTTTCATAATTAACATGATTTTTCTCATCTATATAACACAATGGCAGAATACAATATATATATTTTTAATAGTATTGTTGTTGTTGTTGTTGTTATTAGTATTATTATTAATAATAATAATAATAATAATAATAATAATAATAATAATAATAATAATAATAATA
>CAIGQZ010000427.1:30286934-30304717 GCA_903798205.1 Danio tinwini
TTTTCTTTTCAGCTTAATCCCTTTAGTCATCAGGGGTCGCCTCAGCGTAATGAACCACCAACTTATCCAGCTTATTTTTTACGCAGCGGATGCCCGCAACCCATCACTGGGAAAGACCCATACAATCCCATTCACACACTACGGACAATTTAGCGTATTTAATTCAACTGTACCACATGTCTTTGGACTTGTGGGGGAAACCAAAACACCTGGATGAAACCCATGCCAACAAGGGGAGAACATGCAAACTCCACAAAGAAATGCCAACTCATCCAGCTGAGGCTCAAACCAGTGACCTTTTTGCTGTGAAGTGATCGTGCTACTCACTGTGGCACCTTTAAAGTAAAATATTCACAAAATAGTTTAAAACACCTAGAATGACATAGCGGTTCCATGCAAAAAGGCTGCGCAGCTGGATCAGAATTAGGGATGCTCATTCCGGTTAATTTTGCCAACCACTTGTTAACCGAATATTATAAGTTAACAGTTAACAGATTAATATTAAAATATTATTTAAAAAAATGTAAAAAATTCTTGACATGCCTTTTTTGCGTGACACAATAAATATTGCATTTTAAAATACTGATTTATTTTAACATGCAAACAGCATACAGAACATAACAGGGCATCTTTACGAACCTGCAGTGTTTTCAGCAGAATAGAAAAACAGAATAAACCACTATTAAACTATTGTTGGGTTTCAGAATTTTTGATTAATACTAATGTATACTAAGGACAATAGACTTAAGTTATCATGAAATTAACTGAATATAGCCTGAATGCTCAATGTTAGAACAGTGTTAAAAGAAGTGACCTTGATATTCTGTACATACTACAGCACATCCTCTCAAACAACATTATCCAATCATAAAATGGTCATATTTAAGATGTTAAAGCACCTACTCTCAACTTAACCAACATGAAACTCCCATGAGATGAACTCCACAGGTTAAAGCTGAAAATATAGTCTTAAGATGTTTCAAAAATGCATCGGCTGTCTGGGGAAACGCTCTGAGTTCTCGTTTGATGTGTTTCCTCTATTCTTTTCGAGAGTAAAGGTCACTGGTTTTGCAGTTCTGGCCGAATGACATTCAACGTTTTTTCATAGCTTGTGGCTGTAAATGAAATCCCAGAGTAAAAACCATCCATCCCTTATCACCCCCTACCCAAAAAAAAAAAAAGACCCTGCACTGTCACTACAGAGAACTTGCATCTTCCAGGTTTTAGGACTTCAGAGATCACATCAAAGCCTACATTTAAAGGTCTGCTGAAGGGCTTTGAAATGCGCAGCTTTGTTCGATGTGTGATGCCGTTTCAACTGATACATGAAAACAGGGTGGAGCACATCGAGTAACTCCTCCCCCATTAAAGAAAGTATAGTAAATACTGTAGCTATTTTGTTTTAAGAATATCATCACAGCTCTGTCATTCAGAGTCATTGAGCTGTTCATTGTGCTTAGTCTCCATTTGAGTGGTTGCCACAGTGGAATGAACTGCCAACTATTCCAGCATATGTTTTTTATGTAGCAGATTCCCTTCGAGCTGCAACGCAGTACTAGGAAACATCCATACACACTCATTCGCACACACTCTGATACACTACAGACAATTGTGGGGGAAACCACCACTCAAGAGATTTGTGCTGCCCATTACAGTACAAACCACAGGAGAGGGCAAATTTTTCTTACTTCAGCTTCCACATCAAAGTTCCTGAAAGCAAAGAAGGTCAAGGTGCTCCAGGATTGGCCAGCACAGTCACCAGACATGAACATTAAGCAGGAGGAGGCATTGAAGATGAATCCAAAGAATCTTGATGAGCTCTTGGAGTCCTGCAAGAGCGCTTTCTTTGCCATTCAAGATGACTTTATTAAGAAGTTATTTGAGTCACTGCAGAGATGTATGGATGCAGTCTTCAAGCTCATGGGAGTCATACTGTCACGCTGGTAGACAAGGAAGACAGAGATGGTTATCTTTTCACAATATTTATTCAACGTAAAGTCAATAATCACACAGGGAGTATTGCAGGCTGATATAGGTGCACTTGTGATCTTCGCTCACGGCATTGAGGGAGTCAACAATGGATGTTAACCAGCTTGCTAGCAGTTTGCTCACTGTAGACACAGCAGGTGAGTATATAGAAACAAAGTTCATCAAGAAGATCTTAGATCTTCGAGTAAAAACAACACAAGTGTAAGAACTCCTTTTTCACAGTGAGAAGGATCGTGAAGCCTTGTAAACAATCATCTGTTGGTGAGGATAGTTCATGTGAGTGAATACAAATCTTTTAGTGTGTAACGGATAAGTAATATCAGATCCCTTTGTCAGTGTGAAGAACTCAAAAACTCAAGAAGATGAAGGAGCGTGGAAAAGGACAACCATCTGACTTCAATTTCGGCCGAGGAATGGAAGGATAGAGTGAGTTTAAGTAGTGTCCTTGATGAGGGGGGAACAGGTGCAGACCATTAGAACTCTGGTAAGGGGTTCACAGCATTGGATGGCTGTGGTTTGAGATGGTGATTGATAATTGGGTGAGCAGGAACGAGCCGGGGATGTGACACATACACAATGGCTGTGTTCTTCAGCGTTCTTGCGTCCTCGTGTAACGTCATCATTAGCTGCCAAAGTTCAGTTCCAATACTCAAGACCGCAAGAACAGAGGACACGTGAAACTTCCCGGATGTGTTCCTGATATCAAGGACGCAGACTTGAGCGCTGATCTCGCTCTAGAAGTCCCAGAAGTCATTGCAACTGGAGGTGGGAAGCGCAGCATTTTATTTAGATTTATTAGTAAAGTTCAGAGATATCACTTATTTACCACAGGAGTTTCCCTAAATGAAACAGTGACATTACCATGGACATCTTAATAAGGGAATAAAAACATTAAGGGTGTTTGTTTGCTGAAATTCGTATTAAATCTGTTTTATTTGTATTGTGCAACGTATATTTATAATGTTTTTATGCAAAGTACATATTTTGAAACAGGGAAAAACTATAAATCTTCGTATGAATGTTGTAATGTTTAAATCATTTTTCCATTAAAAACGCGTGAAGATCATATGACCATCAGGAAAAACGCAGCATCTCATTCCTCACAGGACACGTTCTCTGTTTGTTCTTCCGAGGTGACCTAGCAAGACCAGTCTCCACAAGAACGCAAGTCCGTTCTCTGCGTTCTTGGAATTAAGAAACAGCCAATATTAATTATTTTTCCACTGCACCATGACTCTACATTCTATACTGTACATTATTTCTGTAAAGTGACAAGACTATTGTCTAAGCAAAGTCAGACCTTACTGACCTTATTAAATAATAAAAAATCAAGCCATGGTCATATTTTATCTTGGTAAAATAAACGTAATCTAGAGGCTTTTGCCTTTCATATTAGCCACTTCTAATATCAAATGGTCGACTGTTATTTGTTATTATGTTATGTTATTTTTGGGGTGATTAATTAGTTTTAATTTGGGGTTTAGATAGTGTTTTTTATTATTATTATTTATTTATTTATTTTGTGGGCCCTCTGGTATAGGCTTTGTTTATGTTGTAGCATAAAATGGTATATTACTGTATGTATGTGACTTAGAAAATGTACACAATTCTGTGTCAAAATACTCATGTTTGGAATGGTAATAATATTAATGTATTAATCTACAGTGTTACTCATTAATGATATTACATAGTAGCCTAGAAATAGTCTATTTAACTTCCAAGATGGCCACCTGCTTGGTCCCAGTTGCACTGTGTCATTCCTTTGCACCAGCTGCAGCCATGGTATAGCAGCAAAATTCCTTGATTAATGCACTGGAATGAGAGTACAGTTCATATCAGCCTAGAAAATAGCCACTTTTTATTTTCCATCAGTCTCAGTACACAATGTAACTACAGAAGAGTCTAGATTTAAATAGGAACATGATCAAAACTCTGTGGTCATTGTATTGAGCAAGATGCTAATGGTCCAATCCAAATCAATGATCTATGCTAAGCTAAGCTAAAAGTGCTTCTGGATTTAAAAAGTTTGAGGGGAGTTGTATTATGAACTTATTTTCCAAAAAAAGTGGAGTGCTCCTTTAACATATTGATACTAGCACCCATAAAAGTTAGATATGATTCAGTGGGACTTTATCCTGTATCAGCAAAGGAAGAGTGGCTCATGCCAGCCGTCTCCACACTGTGATGAGTAGGAAAGCAGTAAGTGATGACATCGGGGAAGGGGACGCGTCGCTGTCATAATGTGCAGTGGTAATTATTATCAGTCTTACTCTCTCCGGGCGCCGAGCCGAGGATCCTCTGTATTTACATCATCTGCCCCAGGCATCTGCCGCAGCCTTGTGAGAGTATGAAATTGAGTTTATTTACGCCACCCACTCTTAGCGGCGCACAATATCACTCATCACGATTCTCGGCAGGAAGAATCGCACCCGCGCTGGGCCGAGGAGAGTCCAACAATCAGCCCCGCTTTATGCGTTTAGATTGGATTGGGATGTAAATGAAACTCGTTTGATGTATTTTAATCAACGTCCGCTGTTAACCTGCAGATTCCTTTTAAATGTCTAGTCAGCTTTATTTCTATAGCCCTTTTTACAATGGAGATCCAGTCAAAGCCACTTTAGACGGATGAACAGAAAGAAGAGAATAAAAAGCCATAATATTCTTTCAGATTATGGAGCATGTTCAGCATATCAGGCAGGCAGCAGAATGGTGGTGGAATGCAACTATAAAAACAGGTGTGGTGTGTGAAGCCTTCAGATTGCAGACAGCACTGTGATCTCTTTCGAGGGAGGATGTCGAGCATGTTAGATTCTTTTTACTCTACAAACAATGTTACAAATTAAATAAATATATATATATATATTTGACATGAACATTCGCAAACTGCGTCATAAACTTCTGAGTGACTAAACGATTTTTTTCATTTCCTAATAAATAAATAATATTAAATTTCATGTCCTAATAAATAGCCTCATTATTTATTTATATGATTTATATATGATATTAGAATACATGTTCGCTTTTGTAAGTGATTTAATGTTTTAGAATAGAATATGTAATGTTCTCAATAATATTTGTAAAGCAAACATAGGCCCTATATGTGCTGTTTACAAATATTTCAATTAATATGGAAAACGAGTGCATGTTTTTACCAAAACTAATATTGAATTTTTTTAATGCGTGTGCATGTAAAACAATATAATTTGCACAAAGAAATTATGGGGTTCTTCTCTAAAGAAGTTGTTACCACCCCATTTAGAGCATCATTATGGGCGTTTTCTTTGTAACTAATGTGGTTCAAACGATGGGTCTGCGACAGAGAAACTACAGGTTTTGGGAAGCACTCGTCACTACACCGTTCTTTTCCCAAATGATGCATCATACTATGATAGTTCAGTCGTGAGTTATGTTGTTGTTTGGGAAACACACCCCAGACCAGCTTTAATTATTTTTCAAATATGTCCTAAGTGATGTTTAAAAGAGCAAGGAAGATTTCAGTTTTTTGTTTTTTTCATAAAGTCTTACTTATTTTATTTTGTCTCTAATAAAGTAAATGTTAATTTAAGTAATCTAATCTCAATATTATTATCCCCATTAATAAAAATATATAATTTTGATTGGCTACAGAACAAACCCATGTGGTCCAATAACCTGCCTAATTACCTTAACTTGCCTAGTTAACCTAAATAACCTAGCTAAGCCTTTAAATTGCACTTTAAGCTGAAAACTAATATCTTGTAAAATAACTAATCAAATATGATGTCATGATGATAAAGACAAAATAAATAAATTATTAGAAGAGAGCTATCGTAAATAATATGTTGAAAAAATGTGTTAGTATAATAAATAATAATAAAAAAGTTTATCCGCTAAACAGCATTTAAGAAATATATAGAAAATAAAAATTTCACAAGAGGTCTAATAATTTTTGCCTTTAAATGTAAGTCATCTGCCTTACAAAACAAACAAAATAATGGGATTATTTTATTGTGATTTAGTCATGTGACAAAACTGCATCTCATGCGATATTGCTTATATCATATATAAAGCTACTACAGTATATATGAAATAATATTAGTAAATAACAGGATGAGAATGTGGTAAAATCTGAAAACATGGTCAAAATCAGAAGAGGGCTTTTCTTTTTTCTAGATTGCTTTTGAAAAATGTCGGTTGGATTCAGGAAAGTGGGTGGGCGCTGGTCAATCTGTGCTTTTTAAAACACTTTAGCATAGATCATTGAATCGGTTTGGTTGGGTTTTGATCAGTCAGTCAGTCGACAGTGGCCTCTGGTGGATTTACACATACAGCAGGTGTGAATGGCACTTGCGAAAGAAATCTTAAAGTGCATACACAGTGGGCCTCTGGTGGATTTGCGAAAACAAAAACTGCAAAAAAAACGTACCCCCTTAGACGTATTTGGCACTCTACAGAAATGTATACAGTGGTACATTTTCAGAATGAACCTAGTTTAAAAATAAATATAGGTCTGGGGTGGGTGAGTTAAAGCATTAAAAATGTATCTGTATATTCAAACCGAGTCAGAATGTGCAAGAAAAGGGGATTGAAGTTAGTGCCAGACAAGCTGGTCAGAAACTGCTGATCTACAAGCATTTTTATCTACAAAAAAACCCCACTATCATAAAAAAAGATTATAATAAAAAATATTTTCAGTGTGGCCTCAAATATCTGGATCCCGCTGTACAAACACGTCCCCAAATATGCACTACTTCTATCTTAAGCCCCCAGTAGCAAGCTGTGGCTCTATATTTGCTGGTGGGAATCATCCACTGTAGATAATCTGCCCAAATTAAGAGAAGATCCTGTGGAAAATCCAGAGTTTATCTCACGGTGAACAAGGGGATTAAATGCGACTGCTTTGCAAATCCCAGCAGCTAGCCATTGTTTTCGATTAACCTTCAACAACAGAATAGCTTGAAGGAACGTTTAAAAGGCCAGAGGTCGAGAGATGGGAAATAAGTGAACAGTTCCCTAAGGAAAACCACAGAACATCACTGCTCCACATGTTAGATCTGGGATGAAGGAGACTTTATTGGCAATAGCTGTAATAGGGGAGAAGAGACTAAAGTAAGTCTTATGTATTACGTGATTGTGTCACCATTAGCAGCGGCCAAGTCTGGATAATGGTTTTCAAGTGTGATTAGTAATTATTATTATTATTTTTATTACACAATGCTAGTTTGTTTTCTTGCGTCACAATAATGATTAACCTACAGGTTATTTAGTGCCGTAACACATCCTCGAGTTTGCCTGGCTTGTGTTAAACATGTACACATAGACACAACCCAGGCTCATTCTAAAAATGTACCGCTATATACATTTCTAGAGAGCTCCAAATACATCCCAGGAGGTATTTTTATACACATTATAGGCATTAGCCGGCAGCTAGCTCTCTGCAACTCTCACATGGTCGCCCACTGAAGCTAAGCAGGGCTGCACCTGGTCAGTACCTGAATGGGAGACCACATGGAAAAGCTAGGTTGCTGCCGGAAGTGGTGTTAGTGAGTGGAGTTAGGTGTTAGGGGCAACCTGTGGTCTGTGTGGGTCCTAATGCCTCAGTGTAGTAAAGGGGACACTATACTGCTCAGTGAGCACCGTTTTTTAGATGAGACATTAAACCGAGGTCCTGACTCTCTGTGGTTGTTAAAAATCCCAGAATGTCCTTCGAAATAGAGTAGGGGTTTAACCCTAGCATCCTGGCCAAATTTGCTCACTGTCCATCATGGCCTCCTAACCATTCCCATATTATAATTGGCTTCATCACTTTGTCTCCTCTCCACCAATCAGCTGGTGTGTGGTGTGTGGTCTGGCACAATATGGCTGCTGTCTCATCATCCAAGTGGATGCTACACAATGGTGGTGGATGAGGAGATTCCCCCTAATGTATAATGCGATTTGAGTGTCTAGAATATCGCTATATAAATGTACGGAATTATTATTAATTATTAATTAATTTTTATTATTATTTTTTTCACAAATTCACCAGAGGCCGCTGTGTATCCTTTTTCAGATCTCAAATTTCTGTCGTGCGTGTTATTTGCACCTGCTGTTCTCACGTAAGCCCACCAAAGGCTGCTGTCTACTTACTGAACGACTGATTGACTGACCGATCGACTGACCCACCCTCATCCTTTCCTAAACTCAACCGATAGTGTTTTCAAAAGCATCGAATGACCCCACCAACCCACTTCCTTAAACCCAACCGATAGTGCTTTAAAAAGCAATCCAGAAAAAGAAAAGCCTTCGTCTGATTTTACCATGTTTTTAAATTTTACCACATTCTCACCCTGTTATTTACTTTATTTTATTTTTTGACTTTTGTTTTTGTCTTACCCTCTTTCTGGAACCGTTCTTTGCTGAACTTGAACCACATTGTCATGGTCAACTCCTCTCTGCGCCTCAAGTCCACCGACCTACATGGTGAGCTACTGGACAAACTGGTAACAGCAGGAAAGCCGTCCATACGGAAGTAAGTGGCCAGCCGGTAAGCGTGAAAAGACACGGCGTCATACCCTCTTAGTGTTCATTTCAAAGACGAAAAGCAGCCATACATACTTCTGGATACATAATTCGCAAGAAATATACATAGAGCTACGTTTTCAGAATGAGCCTATGCTGCATAGACATCCCCTATATGCAAAAATCGCAGGTTAACTCTGATTCTCTGTATATAATAACTTATTTAATTGTAACTTTAGGTTAATTTGATTGTAATGCAACAATGTACACCTTTTGTTAAGCTGCTTTGTAAGAATAATTATTGTAAAAAGTGCTATACAAATAAACTTGAATTGAATCAGTGATTAGCACTGTCGCCTCATAGCAAGAAGGCCACTGGTCCGAGTCCCAGCTGGACTAGAAGGCATTTCTGTGTGGAGTTTGCATGTTCTCCCTGTGTTGGTGTGGGTTTCCTCTAGGTGCTACGGTTTCCCCCACAGTCCAAAGACAAGAGCTGCGTCCACACTATACACTATGCACTATGTACTTATGCACTTACACACTCAACAGCATAGTATATGAATGTAGTATCATCTCAAATGGAACACTAATGTTTTTTTACTCTGCAGAGATTTAAATCGTTTCCCTGATGACGTTTGGCGGTTGCCAATTAGTGAAATAAATGACCAAAGTATCAAATAACACCTGCCGTGAGTATAACCGCATTCACCATAGGGAGAATACTGCTTTCACAATCCAAGAAAAATGAAGTTATCCAACATGTGCGCCCCATAGCTTCGCCCCTTCCGCTACATGACCAAAACTGCAGTCGTTGAGTGCGTAAGGTGTCCATCATGACACACTTCATTTTAACAGTTGAATGAGTGCATCATCTGGGTAATTAAAGTGCACTTATTATTTTTAGAGTTTTCAGTGTGAACGCACTACTTACAGTATGTCTACTTCAAAATGGCGTAGAATTGTGCATAAGTATGCGATTTGGGATGCAGCTATGCGGTATACAGTAGGTGAATTGAATGAACTAAATTGGCCGTAGTGTAGGATTGTGTGAGAATGAGAGTGTGTGGATGTTTCCCAGTACTAGGTTGCGGCTGGAAGGGCATCCACAGCATAAAACATATGCTGGAATAGTTGGCGATTCATTCCACTGTGGTGACCTCGGATAAATAAGGAACTAAGCTGAAGGAAAATTAATAAATTAATTTAATTTTCTGGTTTAAAAGTAAATTGTAGTGCCGGTCGGGACGAAAGTAACAGTTGTTGTTTTGTCCCGCTGCCTTAATTGACTATTATAATATTTTTGAAATGTTCTCACTATCTTCTGGAAATAGTCATACCTTGTTACGGGTTTCCACTTCTACCAATGAATCTGATGTTTTATAAAAATGAATAATGGAAAAAAAAATCTAGCTAACACTATTTTATTGTCTGATTACTTTTAAAACATTCTAAACTTAAAATAAAAATTGTCATTTTATTTATTAACAATACCAAAGCTATAGTCATGTATCGTTAATATATAAAAAAGTAACACAAAAAAAAAACAATAACAACAACTAGCTTACATTGTTGTTATGTGCCTGGGGTGTTGCTTTGTTGTCTTTCTATATTTATTTGCTGTCTGCTACCCTTCTAAAAACTAGGTGTTCCTATTGACTCGCTGAGATTTTAGGAGAGGACCAATGAAGAAAGGAAGAGGGTCATTTAAGCACTCCAGTGACGACTCACACTTTTGACCCACCTATATGTTACCTTTGTCCTTGCTGATGGGATCAAAAGTAACAGTAGTCTCCATCCATCTATTTTTATGCACATTTTGGATATGCACATAAAAAATGGTCTATTGAAACGCCAAGATGCACATACATTTTGAAAATGGGCATAAAAAAGCGTATGGACATAACTGGGTAGGATAAACTTTTTATTTGAAAAGAAAAAACGTACATTAACTACGATGGAAACACTTTTACCGAACAAATGCCAGTATGTGGATTAAAAAAAGGTCATGTGGTTTTGTTATAAGAGATCATGTGATGATGAATGTGTGTGAATGGACAAACCAGCAGGCTGAGCATACTGTAAAACATCTGAAATATTGTTTTGGTCATTCTAAAATGCCTTAACCGTTTTAATATTAGTGTTATTATATTATTAATTACCTCCAGAACTGTCTAGAGTGTCTGTGCTCCGAGTCTCACACCTTCAAACACCACCACGCACGCATTCATTGCATGTAGGCATTGCCTTTTGAGGTGCATGTATTTTATTAGATAAAGAAAATCTCCTACTGCAGTGAATACCGTTTTTACATTTAATATTTGGCACCAGTTAATCAGTAAGTGACAATCTTGTTCTCTTTGATTCATTGGATAGAAACGCTGCTTTATCCGCACATCTTTTATGCGATATTCACATAATCATACCTGTCAACACTTCCGCTTTTCCCGGGATTCTTCCATATTTTACTGTTCTTTCCCACTACAATCCTGTAAAGGTATTTATTTCTCCTGTATTTTCAGTCTTTCTCTGAAGGGTGGCAATAAACATTAAACAGCAGAGCCTACCTATACGCAACCTATAACGCCGAACCACAAGGAGCCGCTTTCTGTGCTTTCGCTTTGTTTAGGCATGAAAACACTTTAAAATAAATATAAAAACGGCGGGATTCCCTTGCCTTTTCATTACAGATGCCGTCTCCCCTTCGATAACGATACTGATACGTTACTTTAAAAAGCACGCACTTGAACCAAAATGTACTTTTTTTGTAGGGGAGAACAGTGTGACGATTTATAAGTTGAATTCTCTCCAAGCAGGTATAAATAAATGTATTTGTTAAAACCCAGGACAAATTTTAAACACTTA
Source organism: Danio tinwini (assembly GCA_903798205.1). NCBI lineage: Eukaryota > Metazoa > Chordata > Actinopteri > Cypriniformes > Danionidae > Danio > Danio tinwini. The sequence goes on from CAIGQZ010000427.1 coordinate 30,298,266, forward strand.
AGCCAAATAAAAACATTTTTATTATTGTAATGATCTGAATTTGCAAACACAAACTTATTACCAGAGAATAATTTTTTTTTTTTACTTTCCTTAGTCTGAGGTTTTTGTTCAGAAACAATAATATAATAACAAATCCATTTCTCTTTTAGCACTTCTTCAATGTCTTTAAACAAATAAATGTAAAACAAAGATGCATTTCAAATACATTTTTATTAAACAAAGACCACAAAATTATTACTGGCGAACAAATGTTTTAAAACGATTAAAACGTTGACCGTTTCGTTCAAAATAACCAAATTAAGTGTTTCTCTTTTATTAGACATTAAACATTGCCTTCCAGAATTATTAGAACACCTGTATTCTCACCAGCTAAAAATTTTAAAGTGTTTTACATTTTTTATTATTATTTTTTTTATTTCCTACTAACACACTACAGCAAAAGATAACTGACTTAAAACCATTTTTTAAGCTGGTGAAAAAAATTTACTGTTCTAATCATTTTGGCCACCACTGTTTATTTTTAAATTCCAAAGTAATTCATATAAATAGCAGGTATATATGCTGGCTATATAGGTTTTATTTAATCAGCCTGATGATGAAAGTAATAAGTTTAACAATGACCAAGTAATCTTTTTTTTGTTTGTTTCCAAATTGGCATTAACTAATACTAAATGTCCTATATAACTCAAATATAAATTTTACCACTGTAGCTAGCTACCTGGATATTCATTGCCTCTCCGAAACGACTCGGCCAGTGACCTCTGTCTCAGGGCTGGCACTGCTGGGGGTCTGTCTAGAGGATTTGCCTCCTCTTCTCTCCTTTTTTGCAGCTCGGCGTTCTCTTTTTTTGTGTTATTTTATGTGTTTGTGTAGACTTGAAGTATTACCACAGTATCGAATAGACTTTCTACAAACATCGCAGTTTGCAATATTTTTGTTTACTGTAGCAAAATAACACCAAATAGCGATCCTCTTTTTTCCGTCATCTCAGAACAGCCAACAGTGCTTGCGCATTGGCGCTGCTGAGTCACACGATGAAAGGACAACTAATAACAGCAGAGCAAGAAGGATCAATGGTGCATACGAGATATAAAAGGAGCGGGGTATTTAGAGACGTGTCCTCTTTTTTATGAAACAGGAGCAATGTACTTTAGCGTAAATTAGATGAAATGTAAATAAAAGTATCGATCTCGGAAGGCTACTATCGATTCGATATCAATTCCAACATTGGTATCGATACTATCGATATTAGGATCGATCCGCCCATTCCTAATTGCAAGAGCATTTGTGACTTTAATGTGCAAAGCAAGTCATCGACTTCCAGTTATTTTCCAAGAGACACTACAGGTAAAAAATGTGTCCACATTTTATTCTAACACACAATTGACACCACTATCAAACCATCAACTGAGACTTTTAGCTCAATTAACTACTAATTAGCTGCTTATTAATCGTTAGTCAGAGTAGTAGTTGGGTTTAGGTATTGGGTAGGATTAAAGATGTAAAATAAGACCATACTTTATAAGTGCTAATAAACAGTTAATATCTTATTAATAGACAGGTATTAAGCCAGTAGTAAGTGCTGTGAATTGTTACTTAAACTAATGGGTTTTTTATTCGCCTGTCAATTTGGATATATTGAGCTATTAGCTCAAAATATGCCACAGATAACTCTTTGAATCTGCCCCTTTTAGGCTTTGATTCCAATTGTGCCGTTTTGGTGACTGTCACTTTAAATTCAAATGAGATTCTGTCCTTTTCAAAACAGGGCAGAGTTACAAATGCCTGTGTGTCAGCATAGTGGCAGATTCAAAAACAAGACTAACGTCCTATGCTAAAGAGGGAGAGATCATCATTAGTGGGCGGGACTTTCTTTCTCTAAAGACACGTACAAAGCGAGAATGTCAATTAAAGTATTTCTGCAGATTGTTTTTATAAAGTGTGATTATAAAAAATACAATTATAAAATGTCTACCATTAGAAGCTAGCTATATTCACACACTGTTGCCACACAACTGTGTTTAAACCTGTTATAGAGGTGATTTTTGCATAATAGGTCCCCTTTAAACTAAAGTGTTACTATTCATTTTCAGTGTCTTGTATGATTTTAACTGTATGCACTGTTGTAATCATAAACACACATTATCTTTCTTATACTTCTATAGCAGTTTACCTAAAGCAACTAACATCATCCACATTCACAGAAAACACATTTATTTCCACTTTACAAAAAAAAAAGAAAGAATTTTTTTATTTGCCCGAAATAATCTCTGCATTGGAAAGTCTGTAGGCGTCCTGTACCGTTCTGAAGACGTTCTGTTACGCTGGGACTGAGTTGTGAGAGTCTGTGATTTACCCCGCTATCACAGGCACAGAAAACAGAGAATTAGCCCTAATTATATCGCCCTCCTGTCTGCACCACACTCTCTCATTCCACAACAAACTGGCAATTTGGCAGCGACGCAACATCTGAATAAAGGCAAAGAATGTGACTCGAGGGATTTATTCAAATGTTGTTGATATGTCAATTACACATTAGGCTCTGAAATGCTCATTTGAATCTATTCTTTAAGCACATTTTGTCTTGCAGTTTAAGATGTGTTGATTTAGAGCCAGATCTTCCAAGAGGCTTCAATAGTAGTACTCATTTGCTAAATGGGAAAGGAAACAATGGAAACTAATCAAACTGATATCTAAGGCAAACATTATTGCTTAAAGTTAATTTAAACTCACAGAGACTATTTTTTTATTTTTAGGTTTATTCTTGGGAGGCACGGTGGCTGCACTGGTCACTACTAACTGAATAGAGTAGGAGAACACAGTTTTGTTAAATATTTTATATGCAACCAAATATTTACATTTCAAAAACAAACCCAAATTATGTAAACCCGGCAATGCCATTTTTTACCCACAAAATCAAAATCAAAACTGCCCAATTGAGCGGGAAACCACCCAATCTGGCAACACTGCCTGCTGCAAACGCAGGTCTGTGTAGGTCTACAGCACGTAGATACAATCCTATTGGTTGTGGCTCAGGAAAGTCACTTTTTATTTGCATAAAACTGAAGGATTCTCACAATAATATCCATTTGCAGACCCGCAGACCCACACATGTTTCAGACACACACAATCCAGCACACACGATCTAGGCAAACCATATATGGTTACGACGGATGTTAATGTTATTACCATCTTCTCTGGCATCGTCATCAAAATATTTTTGTATATATTATTAATAAATATTGTACACACGAAAACGAAGTGTTTACTATTTCAAAAATATGGCGATCGAGACAGGTCAATAGGGATCATTGTTTCCAATCGCCATTCAGTACAATAGATTGAACAGTTTTCTATCAGTCTTCATATGATTAGTCATTATTTATCTGACAGTATAGCAGAAACTCGTTTGCTGACCTTGCTGAAACATTTTTCAGAGATATATAAATGATCTAAATTGGACAGGATTAATTTATATAATGGATTCATTATAATGAAGGAAATAATAGCAACATGTATACGCTACACAGGGCTTGACATTAACTTTTTTAATCACCACCAGCCACTGTGGCTAGCCACAATTTTGTTATTGGGAAAATATATTTTATATGCATAAATTTGACTTTGGCATGATAAAATGACTTGATTTAGATTTGTGTTTTGTCCACATGCCTCAACATTCATTTCATTTTTTTTTTGTGTGTATGAACTTGCTCAATGTGCATGAACAAATGGGCTGTGGTTTTACAGTGTCATAGTGTAAATTGTTTTTATTTCACAGGTCTTTTCAGAGCTCCACACTGAGGATTTACCAAATGTATCTCTGACCACACCATACATAAATAAATAATTATTTCTTAGCCACAAATGTTAAATAATATGTCAAAACATGCAAAATATAGATGTATACATGCTCTTTTTATTGAACAAAACCTTTCTTAAAAAAAAAACAATTACATAAAAATTGGGTTTAGGGATGGGGTAAAGGTAAACTTTAATGAAATACAATAAATGGGAAATCTAATAAATAATATAAATAATTATTGTTACCTTTCGGCCACAACCATATCTGATCTAGCAACAACCCATAGACAGAAGTTGGCAGAAGCCACTCACTCTCCGTTGAAATGGACGGTCACTTTACCACTGCGCGTCACTCGTAGTGTGAATGCAGAATAATGCCTTACTTTACTCGTTACTTTAGAAAAGTCATATTATTACGTAACGTGCGTTACTTATAACATGCTACCCTCAAGACTGCATATTTTCTAACATAGGGCATCAATTATTATTGTGGGAACCTCTACAACACGGATTCTCAATCTCGGTATGTTGCTGAAGCAGGGTTGGAACTAAACTGTTGAGAGCTGCAGTCCTCCAGGAATTGCATCTGAGTACTGAGATCAATGTACTAGGCTTTCTAGAAACATCCTTGCAGGTGTGTTGAGGCAAGTCAGAGTTAAAATCTGCAAGACACCGGACCTCTAGGACCAATTTTTGAGAATCCCTGCTCTACAGCTATTAATAATAAAATATTTTTTTGTAAATTTTGAAATTCCTGTAAAATGGAAATTATTTTTCAATTAGGGATATTTAATAGACCAAGGAAATATTTTTTCCTTATTTATTTTAGTTTAGCTGGAATAAATACATTTTTTACAAAAAAAAAAAAATATATATATATATAGCTCTTAATAAGTATGGATATAATTATCCCTTTTGAATACTAGTATATTGAAAAAATAATCAGTAAAAAACTAATGTCATAATGACAAAGACAATATATGTAGAAAATGTGTAGAAAGAAAAATCTCTTAATTAAAACGTTCACTGAATGTTAAAGGTAACCTAAAAATCTATTTTATAAGGAGTTAAAGCACAGTTGTGTGGCAACAGACTGAATTTGCCCAGCTTCTAATGCTAAAAGTTATTATTATGATTATGATTATTATTATTAATATTATTATTATTATTTTAAATCACACTTGGTAAAAAAAAGTCTGCAGAAACACTTTGATTGACATTTTTCCTTTGTACATCTCATCAGAGGGGGAAGCCCCGCCCATTAGTGACGATCTCTCCCTCATTAGCATACACTGCAAAAAAAGCTTTTCTTACTTAGATTTTTTATCTTGTTTCTAGTCCAAATATCTAAAAATTCATAAATCAAGAAGCATTGTCTAGACAAGCAAAACATGTTGTCTTGTTTAAAGAAATAATATGCCAAAATTAAGTGAGTTTTTCCTTAAAACAAGCAAAATAATCTGCCAGTGGGGTAAGCAAAATAATCTTATGTCAAAAGGAAAAACAAGAATATTTTTTTAGATATTTGGACTAGAAACAAGATTTTAAAAAATCTAAGTAAGAAAAGCATTTTTTGCAGTGTAGGAGGTTAGTCTTGTTTTTGAATCTGCCACTGTGCTGACGCATTTGTAGCTCCGCCCTCATTTGAATTTAAAGCGACAGTCACCAAAATGACACAATTAGGATCAAAGCCTAAAAGGGACAGTTTCAAAGAGTTATAAAACGTTATCTTTGGGGTATTTTGAGCTGAAACTTCACATACACCTTCTAGGGACATCATGGACTTATTTAAGAGGCTATTTTTGTGAACAAACCCAATTCACTTAAGAAAAACTGTTCAAAGAAATCTGTAAAAAAAATGACCATGATTAGCAAGATTTGTTCGTTCTTTACACAAAGCTATTGCATGATAGCTTTAATTGTGCTTTCCTGAACTGCTGATCTATTCAGGTAGATTGAGAACATTTTTATCATGAGTTTTCCTATGGAATATAATGCTTTTTTCAATGTTTTATATTTTCACGCTGCAGATTAGCACTGAATTCATTGACTATGGGAGGCGAACGGCCATCTGGCAAAAAAGGCAGCAAACACATTTCACATGCCTTCCTCCTGCGGTCAGAACAGCACACGACCATTGAGGGACACTTGAACTGAAGTTTATCAGCTGTATGATTATTCCAAATGGCACAGCAGAGCTGAGGAGATTACAGTACTGTGTTGAATAAAGACTGGAACTGTGTTAATAAAACAGAGACAGAGAAAACAAAAACAAAATAAATTGAAAATGCCTCTCATTCATTTTCCTTCGACTTAGTCCATTTATTTATCAGGGGATTCAACAGCGGAATGAACCATCAACTATTTCAGCTATGTTTTGTGCAGCGGATGACCTTCCAGCCACAACCCAGTATTGGGAAACGCCCATACACTCACATACACTCATACACTATGGCCAATTGTGTCACCTATAACGCATGTCTTTGGACTGTGGGGTAAACCGGAACACCCAGAGGAAACTAACGTCAACACAGGGAGAACATGCAAAAGCTCCACACGGAAATGCCAAGTATTATTATTATTATGATTATTATGATTATGATTATTATTATTATTATTATTATTATTATTATTATTATTATTATTAT
>CAIGQZ010000427.1:30350165-30365379 GCA_903798205.1 Danio tinwini
ATATATATATATATATTTTTTTTTTTTTTTTTATACAGCAAGGATGCATTAAAATTATCAAATACACAATAATACTTTTTTTAACAATTATAATAAAAGTCAGCTCTTGACCCAAACTTGAATACAAATAATGAAATATATGAACTTATCAAATGTAATGGATTCTTACTGGTCTGGATCAATACTTCTGACAGTATTTACACGGCTCATGTTTCTCTTTCAATACACATCATACCTACACATTTATTTTCCCCTTTTAAAATAGAAAATCTTAAATCTGATCACTTAAAATTCCTGAACAAACTGCATTTAGCAAACTGAGATCATGAAGTTACAAAAAGTGTACATTTAATAAGTCTCAGGGATTTACTGAAAGCCCTTCCTTTAAGCTTAGCCATAGTATAGAGATGCTGACTTATGCTACCATATGTAAAGAGATAACATTAAGCTTTCAGCTTCTAGTAACCTCACAAAGTATTTCTGGGAATAGACTCCAGACACAGTTAATTAATCTTTTATGGTATCGTGAGAATATCTGAGCCATTTTAGTGAATGTTTTGACAGATATTACCTGTTCGTGCAGACCTCAGGTGAGTTATAGTGGGCCATTTGTTGAGGAAAGCCAATTCTGAATCAGCAAAAAAAAAAAAAAAAGTCTCATTGGAAATACTTGCCCTAGTCAAAACCTTATTTTAACCAATGTTTGAGTGCAGTTTTGGGGTAAAATGAATGCTACGAGGCAACTTTTGTTCCTTTTCACACTAATGATACACACAGGCACATATTATTGATGAATACAGGATTTTTTTCACGCAGTTCTTTGCACCACACCAAATCAATACCACAAATCAACTTAATGTCTATAATTAGCAATCAAATAGGTTTACCTCACCTGTCTTTCTCCATAAAGACATCTTTTCTAGTAAACTCCAGGTAAAACTATGTGGCTATGATAGACTTTTTCTTACATTTGCTTTTGAAAACACAACAATATTCAATTTAATTCAATTCACCTTTATTTTTATAGTGCTTATACAATGTAAATTGTGTCAAAGCAGCTTCACATAGAAGATTATAGTGAATTGAAACGGTGTCAGCCCAGTTTTCAGAGTTGAAGTTCAGTTTAGTTCAGTTCAGTGTGGTTTAATTTTCACTTCTGAAAGTCCAAACACTGAAGAGCAAATCCATCGATGCGCAGCTCCACAAGTCCTGAACCATGCAAGCCAGTGGCGACAGCGGCGAGGAACAAACTTGACCAATTGGCGGAAGTGAAGGATTAAAAATCCTTGAGAGAAACCAGGCTCAGTTGGGCACAACCATTTCTCCTATGCCCAGACTTCTTGTGCAGAGCTGCAGTCTGGGCACTTGGCTGGAGAATGCTGGACTTCCATCATGGAGAAGCTGCAGGTCGGAGAGGTCACCGGCTGGTGTACAGGCTGGCCAATACATATCCCAAGTAATCAAGCGGCAACCTCCCGCTCTCCCTCGGGAAGCCCATACGGAAGTAACTGAAACTGCAATTCATCAAAATTCCGCTAGTCCTGGCTCCATAGTAGAGCAAATTTCGATTAAGCCCACTGTTAAAATGGCCAACTTTACAGCAGAAAAAAGGTGTTTACAGCCTGGTACAAAGAACGATTTTGGTTCATATAGCTAATATTACCCTTCGTGACAACTGTGAGGGGGGTGACATTTTTTTATAATTCATCCATTTCCTTTATATTAGGTTATATTATTTTTGCATAATTAAGGGCGTGGCCACTTGAGTGACAGCTAGCTCTCGCTGGTCGCCGTCACGTCACCTCAGCTGATTAGCCGCTGATCTCAGCATATTCATCGTATTTTTGGGTTGTTTTATGTGGCTTTACACAGTAAGTTGCCTTTTGGAATTATTTCTTGCAATTATCAGATGATATAGCATGCTGTGTGCACTTAATTGTGCTCACAAACCATTCACATGGCCTCTGTTTTCCAGGTGAGTGAAATGATATACTTATACCATCTCTATGAATGTATTTGTTTTATTTAAGATCATTTATCATGTATAATGTTCTTTAGACCTGTAATGCACTCCAGAATCTGACAGATTGATTAGCTGTAGGCTCTAGAATAGTCTTCTTGGGCGTTGTCATACAATTCTGCCTGGATTTCATCAATAGCCCTGCATTTACTAACACAGACTATATCTGAAGTGTTTGGAAGTAATTGGCACTTTCCTCCTGTTGAAAAACGTCATAAGAACCATGCTTATAGTGGCTCAATGTGTAATACATTAAGCCACTAAGCATTGTGCTTATGACGTTGCTTATGAAACAATGTTTTTAAAAGTTAAAAAACATTGCTCACGCTCCGCCTCTTTGCCCTTGTATAGTATGCCTCGGTTGGTGCGATGACACGGTAACAAAATGGCGACGGTTGGCCACGCCTACTGGTAGCTTCTTTTGGGTTTTTCATAAACCTACGGGTGACGTCATGGGTTACTAAGTCCATATCTTTTACAGTCTATGCAAGTAATTTATCTTACACTGGCAAAAATATAGACAGTACCCTCTAGTGGTTTTGGTTTACGCACCAAACATAAACATATTGCAAAAAAATCATCAAAATTCAAAGTGAATAACTAGCTGTCGTTGACAGAATTGTACCGTGTTTCATCAATCTATGGAGTTATGTTTTAAAGTGAAATGCAGGGAATTCTTGGAAGTCAATTTATAGCTATTCACTGTATACATTTACAACTGCGATGTACTGTTATCAAGGTTACCATTTTTTACAGTAGCATTATATATGAAGTTTGTTGTTTTTGGATAATACCAAAAGTGAACATTTTGAAAAAGAAATAATAAAATAAAATTAAATTACATTTAGAAAATATATTTCATAAAAAAACCAAATAAATAAATAAATAGTATATGATGGTTTTCACAAAGAAATAAAATAAAATAAATGTATATGGTACAATTAATGCTTAAATAAATTAATACATTAACTAACTAAATAAATAAATTAATAAATAAATACTATCTGATGGTTTCCACAAAGATATGAAGTAAAAATAAAAATATATAAAATAAAATAAATGTAAATGGTAAAATTGAGAAGTAAATTAATATAAATAAATAAATAAACAGATAAATAAATAAATAGTATTTGATAGTTTCCACAAAATAAAATAAAAAAATAAAAAAAATAATAAAAATAAAATTAAATTAAATAAATAAAAAAATAAATAAATAATAATAATAATAATAATAATAATAATAATAATAATAATAATAATTCTAGACCTGGCTGAAAAAAATACTACAGTATAAAAACACTATGTGGAAATATTCTCTTTAAATCTCACTGATTCCGCTTTACATATTGCATGATAAAACATCAGTCATGAATAAAAAATGCACAATGATTGGAGTGATCAGATTCAGTGCAGGTTTGGGTCTTTTGTTGTTTTAACCGTGAGGTGAATCTTCAGCGCATAGTTTATACTCTTTCTCTCAAGATAATGAGGGCATTTTTTCTTTCTACGCTCACATTATCTGCTGTCATTAAGCTAACACAGATACCACAGACAGCATTTCAGCCTGCAGTATTAGAATAGTTATTTTAGAAATGTGAAGGCTTTGTGAAGTGTCACTCCATCTTTTCTTTTGTATCCTCTGGGGCAAATTTACTTTTAAAACAATTTAAATATGCCATTCTCATTTCGTCCAGAGCCAATACAGCTAATGCCTATGTAAATTAGGCTTATTATAGATTGCGCCTTATGACCCCTTGGCATAAATAATGTGTTTCTGCTATATTATTATAGCCCAGAGAAAATCCTTTTTATTAAAAAGGGATTCTGTGAACACTTTGTAGGATTTCTATGATTCATAGCAAATAAACAGCTTACATAAATGGCTTTTATGTCACAGTCAAGTGCGAAATTTGTATCAGTATAAATATGGTAATAATAAGATATTAAGAACAAAACAAGATATTTAAACACATTCTAAAAGTCAATAAAAAGTAAAACAGCTAGCAACTTTCCTTTTGTTCTGTAATGCATTTTATTTTTATATCAGAATAATAAACTGTGTTTTTATTCATTGTGTCAGTAAATCTAAAGATGATGGTCACACAATATAATGAATGCTGTTACCCAGCAGGCACACAATGTCATAAGATGTTAATATTAGGTTAGATTTAGGTCGTGACGTCAGGTGATCAAAATTTAATGTATAGCCAGTGTCTAACAACAACGTCATTTTGACGTCCACTAATGACGTCAAATGATTTTGATATTTGGTTGATTTTAAATTGTGTTGGACAGTGACCAAAATCTAACGTCGAGCCAACATCTTAAACCAACGTCATATTGATGTCAAATACTGACATTTATTGGTCAGGTATAGCAAACAAAATCCATTGTCTGAGAGACGTCATAGTGGTGATGTCAAGCTGTAACATCATTAGATGTCGATTTTAGGTTGCGTTGGAAAGTGATCAAAATTCAATGTCTGTATGACATTATTAAACTGCTTTTTTATGCGTTGTGTCACAAAAGTTTTATGCATTGTGTTAAAGAAAATTATCACATGATAAAATGTATCTTGTTATTACCCAACAGGCACACAATGTCATAAGACGTTAATATTAAGTTAGATTTAGGTCGTGTCGTCAGGTGACCAAAATTCAATGACTAGCCAGGGTCTATGGACAACGTTATTTTGACGTTTAATAACGATGTCAAATGACGTTGATATTTGTTGATAGTCAATGTGAAATTTGTATCAGTATGAATATGCTAATAAGAAGATATTAAGAACAAAACAACACATTTAAACACATCCTAAAAGTCAATAAAAAGTAAAACAGCTAGCAACATTCCTATTGTTTTGTAATGCATTTTATTTTATACCAGAATAATAAGCTGTGTTTTTATGCATTGTTTCAGTAAATCTAAAGACCATGGTCACATAATATAATAAATGCTGTTACCCAGCAGGCACACAATGTCACAAGATGTTAATATTAGGTTAGATTTAGGTCGTGACACCAGGTGATTAAAATTTAATGTATAGCCAGTGTCTAACAACAACGTCATTTTTACGTCCACTAATGGCGTCAAAGGATTTTGATATTTGGTTGATTTTAAATCATGAAAGTTTTACGCATTGTGTTAAAGAAGATTATCACATGATAAAATATTTTTTTTTATTAATTTAAAATTTGATTTTAAATTGTGTTGGAAAGTGACCAAAATCTAATGTTGAGCCAGCATCTTAAACCAACGTCATATTGATGTCAAATACTGACATTTATTCGTCAGGTATGGCAACTAAAATCCAACATCTGATAGACGTCATAGTGGTGATGTTCATACAACGTCAAGCTGTAACATCATTAGATGTCGATTTTAGGTTTCGTTGGAAAGTGATCAAAATTCAATGTCTGTTTGACATTAGTAAACAGCTATTTTATGCAATGTGTCACGAAAGTTTTATGCATTGTGTTAAAGAAAACACAATGATTTTAATTGATTTAAAATTCGATTTTAAATTGTGTTGGAAAGTGACCAAAATCTAACATTGAGCCAACATCATAGTTGTAATGTACACACAACGTCAAACAGGCAATGTCATAAGACAGTAATATTAGGTTAGATTTAGGTCATGATAAGGTTACCAAATTCAATGTCTAGCCAGCGTCTAAGGACAGCATTTTTTTATATCCAGTAACGATGTCAAATGACGTTGATATTTGGTTGATTTCAGGTTGTGTTGGAAAGTAAAAATCTTAAACCAACATCATATTGACGTCAAATACTGACATTTATTTGTCAGGTATGGCAACCAAAATCCAACGTCTGATAGACGTCCTATTAAACGTCCACACAATAACAAGCTGTAACATCATTAGACATTGATATTTGGTTGTTTTTAGGTTGCATTGGAAAGTGACCAAAATCCAATATTTGCGTGACATAAAAAAAACTGCATTTTTTATGCATTGTGTTATGAAATTTGTATGCATTGTGTAAAGAAAATGGTCACACAACATAATAAATGTTGCTACCTAGCAGGCACACAATGTCTTAAGACGGTAAAATTAGGATACATTTAGGTCGTGACGTCAGGTAGACAAAATTAAATGTCTAGCCAGCATCTAAGGACAATGTTATTTCAACATCCAATAATGACGTCAAATGACGTTGATATTTGATTGATTTTAGGTTGTGTTTGAAAGTGACCAAAATCCTACGTAGAGCCAACATCTTAAACCAACATCATATTGACGTTAAAATACTGAAGTTTATTCATCAGGTATGGCAATCAAAATCCAACGTCTGATAGACATCATAGCGTAAACGTCCACACAATAACAAGCTGTAACATCATTAGACGTTGATATTTGGTTGTTTTTAGGTGGCACTGGAAAGTGACCAAAATCCAATGACTGCATGACATTAAAAAAACTTTTTTATGCATTGTGCCATAAAATTTTTATGTATTGTGTAAAGAAAATGGTCACATAATATAATAAATGTTGTTACTCAGCAGGCACACACTGTCATAAGTTGGTACAATTAGGTTAGATTTAGGTCGTAAAGTAGGGTGACCACAATTCAATGTCTAGCCAGCATCTAAAGACAACGTTATTTTGTTGTCCAATAATGACGTGAAATTACATTGATATTTGGTTGTTTTTAGGTTGTTTTAAAAAGTGACCAAAATCTAACATTGAGCCAACATCTTAAAGCAACATTATATTGATGTCAAATACTGACATTTATTTGTTAAGTATGGTAACCAAAATCTAACGTCTGATAGACGTCATAGTGGTAACATCCACACAATGTCAATGGTTGTGTTGGAAGGTGACCAAAATCTAATGTTGAGCCAACATCTTGAACCAACTTCCTACTGATGTCAATTATTCTTTAAGTATGACAACCAAATTCAATATCTGACAGTCGTCATAGTGTTAGATGTTGATATTAGGTTGATTTTAGGTTGCATGTTGACGTCGGCCTGACACTGGGTTCTGAAGTCAACTCGATTTTCATTTCCAAACAAAATGCAACATCCCCATGCATTGGGGTACAATGTCAATCTGATGTCATGTTGACATCCTGTGCCTGCTGAGTATAATAATTGTAAAAGCATATACTATACTGGATAATCAATAACTGCAAAATCAAACAATCAGTCATGAAATCAAATTAGTCAAAATACAGTAGCTTAACACAATAGTTTTAGCAATTGTTGCGTTCCCATGCAGAACGTATTTCGGGTTGCACTTCTGTTTGTGTGTGGATGTGTCGTTTTAAGTGTCTGTTGCAGGTACGAACTGCATTGGAGGATTACGCTGATGACATTGGATTGCACCACCAATCGCTGGTCAGCGTAGTGTTTAAAAAGCCGAGCCAAACTGCAATGACGATCACTCTCTCTCTCACTTTTCCCCTCTTACTTTTGTTATGAATGAGTCGCTCTTGTGAAGACTAGTCTGAAAAAATGTTGGTTTTGTTTTGTTTTGCGATAAATGTTCTTGTCTAAAATCTACTGTATGTGAGCTTGAAATGTGTTTGCTCAACTTCTGTATTATTACACTAGGTTCAGGAGAGTATGCTGTTGTGTGTATTTTGTTTTTAGTTAGAGTAGCTTAGTTAAGACGTTTTGTACGTTGAAGATATTTGTTTTCATGCGTTTCTTTCATGCGTTTCTGATATCTAGTTTAGTTTGGTTAGTGCGTTCCGTTATATTTCTTTCTTATATTTAAGCACCTCTAACTGCCTCCTCTCCATCATGTAAATATTATTTATTCATTGTAAATATTTATTATTTCACTGTACAAATATTTTTACTGGAAGTATGGGCAATAAATAATCAATTGCTGTGATATTCGGTCTTCAGTTGTTCTTTCTCCATTCACTGGTTACACGCACACAAAACTATAACACATTGTTTCAAAAATACCCTTAGTTTATAGATAATATCTAAAGAATGTAACAAATTAGTTTGAATAAATATTAACGTTTTGAATTGCATATAAAATAGTCAAACATTGAATTTAACAAACAAAATTGCAATCAATAATCACTAGTCGAGTGTGCATGCATGTGTGTAGAGTACATGTAGATTTACCTGGTTCAGTCAAGCCTGAAAATGGAGAGAAAAGCAGATAAATCAAAGCCAAGGACAAGTCCCTCATTCTCATAAGGCTTTAGAATTCTGGACTGTCTGAAAGATTACAAAAAACAGCACTTTCTAAACTAAAGATCCATTAGCATCTTTGCATTTAACAGCCAGCAGACACATACAAAAGCATGGACATGCATGACTGATTATTTTTCATCTTAATTAAAAAGCAACAACATCAGCGGCATGAATTATTACATCTGCACTATAATCATTAATCAGCATCAATGAAGATATCAAGCGATTTTACCACAGATTTGTGTTTTAATGCTGCCCAGCAAAGGGCAAACAGATCATAAACCCAAACTGACAAGATACAAAAAGAATAATGAATTAATAAGGGCAGTCAAAATGGATGAACATTAGTAAACAACCCTTTCACATTTATAATTTCAAGCAAGACGTGCAATGTGCTGTGCTATACGGGGACACTATCAAAAATGCCTTTAAAGATGCAAACAATTGGAAAGTAATCATAGAGAGGAAAAAGAGCATACTAAATAAACACATCTAGATTATAGACTTCTGGCATTCCTGTTTGCCATTCTGTCAGCTGGACTCATGCCATTTCAGATAGATGTGAAAGTATTTCAAAGATGAGCTATTTAGTATGTAAAATATTAAGCTTTTTTATCTAATGCTGCATTAATTTGATCATGGGAAAACTGTTATATTTGGAAACATTGTTGTCCTTTTAAAATAATTGTATAGTATTTAAATAGATTTTAACGTGTCATTAATTACCGTGACTCAAATGTATCAGCATCATTATTCCAGAAATCCTAGTTCTAATAATGTGCTGCTTAAAAACAGTTCATAGTATCAACAAAATAATCAAATTAAATTAAATTACATTTAGAAAATATATTTTATTTTCCAGAGATGGGTTGCAGCTGGAAGGACATCCGCTGCGTAAAACATGTGCTGGATAAGTTGGCGGTTCATTCCACTGTGGCGACCCCAGATTAATAAAGGGACTAAGCTGAAAAGTGAAACTGAATTAATTAATTTTATGATTTATATGCAGGGCCTGCACAGTGGCGCAGTGGGTAGCACAATCGCCTCACAGCAAGAAGGTCGCTGGTTCGAGCCTCAGCTGGGTCAGTTGGCATTTCTGTGTGGAGTTTTCTCCCTGTGTTGGCATGGGTGCAGGTGCTCCGATTTCCCCACAGTCCAAAGACATGCAGTACCGGTGAATTGAATAAGCTAAATTGGCCGTAGTGTGTGTGGGTGTTCACTCAGTGTTGGGTTGCGGCTGGAACGGTATCTGCTGTGTAAAACATGCATTGGAGGAGTTGGCGGTTCATTCCGCTTTGGTGACCCCTGATTAATAAAGGGACTAAGCCGAAAAGAAAATGAATGAATGAATTCATTCAGTGCATTTTATATGCAAAGTATATTCACTGTACTAGATGTTATTATAGTGCTGCCATAGTGTTGTTACTTTCAGTAAAATAAAAGTGCCATGATCAGCAATCAAATATGTTTGTCTCACCTATTTATTGGAATTGGAATTTAAAAGCCTTTATTGTCCCCGAAGGGCAATTAGGTTTACAGCAATAACCAACAGCAACAGGTCACACTCGAACAACATAGAAGTAACAGCAAACAATCAAATTAATCATAAGCAATTAAAAAACAAACAATCAATCAAACAAACAAACAAACAAACAAACAAACAAACAAACCCAACTGCAGTTGGAACAAAGGAATGCTTTATGACGCTCACCTCATACACGTGTCCAATACTGTTAAGATTTATGCCCAAAATCTTTTGAGACAGATGAACAATTTTTGAAAGTCTGTTTTACTTGTCACCCTCAAATTACCATACCAGCAATCTCCATATAGACAACTTTTCTAGTGAAATCAAGATAAAACTATGTGGCTATGATAGACTTGTTCTTGTATTTGCTTTTGAAAACATTATTGGTTAGGTTTAGGAAAAAGTTTAGGTCAGTATACTGACATAAATAAACATAAAAAAGTATAGACATCGCCCTCTAGCGGTTTTGACCTCTGAAATGTGCATTAAAACATATTTAACATTTAAAAAAATGTAAAAAAAAAAAAATAAAATAAATAAATAAATAAATCTCTCAAATTTACAGTGAATATCTAGCTGTGGTTGACAGAGTTGTCTCTTTAATATTTTTTCTAATGGTAAACTAACATATTTCATCAATTTACAGCATTATATAACAATGTTTTAAAGTGAAATACAGGGAATTCTTGGATATGAATGTACTGTTATGTACTGTTTTTATTAAGGCAACTTGCTATTAACTAGGATACCCATTTTTACTGTAGCATTTGTTCTGTTTTTTTTTTTACCATTGAAATTCTAGCCGTTTTTTTTACAGTAGGCTGAGGCACGTAATTGATTACTATAACCCATAGTCATATTCATGAAGAATTCTAGTAATTCCTATTATCAACATTGAACCTTGCTTCATATTTTTGTGAAAACCATTATACTGTATATGCAAGTTTGTTGTTTTTGTTGTTGTTTTGTGGCCATTTTGAAAAAGAAATTATAAAATTTATCTAAATTACATTTAGAAAATATACTTTATATACAAAGTATATTTAGTGCAACCAAAATAATAGTTCATTTTCATTATTCTGAACTGTACCTGTACTAGATTTTATTATAGTGTTGGTCAATGCTGTTACTTTCAGTAATAAAAAATAAATAAAAGTAAATACATAAATAAAATAAAATAAAATAAAAACGGACACGTGACAGCAACAATAAATAATTAAATAAAAATGAAATAAAACATAAACAAAGAACGACTGAATAAATAAATTAATAAAATAAAGAAAGAATGAATGAATGAATGAATGAATTAATTAATTAATGAAAATAAAAATAAATAAATAATATATTATGGTTTCCACAAACATATGAAACATCCTATAAACGTATAAAAAAAATGGTTTCAAAAAGCTAAATTTCAAAGCATGTTGTAAAAAAATTGTCAAAACTGAGAATTTAACAAAACATAAATAAAATGAATAATAATAATAATAATAATAATAATAATAATATACTTTGTATAATAATAATATTAATAATAATAGTAATATTATTATTATTAATAATAATAATAATAATAATAATAATAATAATAATAATAATAATAATAATAATAATAATAATAATATTAATAATAATAATAATTATTATTATTATCATCATCATCACCATCATCATCATCATCATCATCATCATCATCATCATCATCATTATTATTATTATTATTATTATTATTATTATTATTATTATGTAAATATTAAATGTAAGTATACATCAGCAAATCAATGCACGTTTATTTGATTGATTAACTAATGCAAAATCTCTAAACTTAAAACATTCCCACTTGAAACAGCTGAAAATCAAAGACAGGTTGTGACAATGTCAAACTAGGACATCTAAACAAAGAATTATGAAGATGAGCAAATATAAACATGACTGAGATGTGAACATAAAACAAAATTAATTAGGCCTGTTATTAGATCCATTGTGAGCATCTAACAGTAAAGGAGAATAATTATTTCATCAATTAAATTGCTTTCTCTAACAGTGTGTCACTGAAAAGTATCTATGCACAACAGGTCTTTAATAATAACATCAAAGTACAATTTTAAATCTTGTACAAATTCTTATCTGCAGGCTTGTGTAATTATTACACTTTGGTCATGAGAATTAATCAAGTGATTTCATGTTTGAAGCATAACAATATTACTTTCAAAGTGGTTCATTAATTGGTAAAGCTTTGTTTATCAAGTTTTTTTTTACTGTTTAAAGACTCTTTACAGGGCGACGCAGTGGTGCAGTAGGTAGTGCTGTCACCTCACAGCAAGAAGGTTGCTGGTTCGAGCCTCGGCTGGGTCAGTTGGCGTTTCTGTGTGGAGTTTGCATGTTCTCCCTGTGTTCGCGTGGGCTTCCTCCAGGTGCCTCGGTTTCCCCCACAGTCCAATGACATGCGGTACAGGTGAATTAAGTAAGCTAAATTGTCCATAGTGTATGAGTGTGTGAGGATGTTTCCCAGAGATGGGTTGCATCTGCTGTGTAAAAACGTGCTGGATAAGTTGGCGGTTCATTCCGATGTGGCGACCCTGGATTAATAAAGGGACCAAGCCAAAAAGAAAATAAATGAATGAATGAATAAATGACTCTTTACAGCAATAATCAATTTCTTGCAATATAATACTTCAACAATATCCATGAAGTTTCACGTTCATTCATTCATTCATTTTCCTTCAGCTTAGTCTATCATTCAAATAGAATGAACCGCAAACTATTTCAGCATATGTTTTAAACAGCAGATGCCCTTTTCTAGCTGCAACCCATTACTGGGAAACACCTATACACTCTCGCATTCACAAACACACACTCAAATGCTGTGGCCATTTTAGTTTATCAATTCACCTATAGCACATGTCTTTGGACTGTGGGGGAAACCAGAGCACCTAAAGGAAATCCATGCAAACTCCACACAGAAACGCCAGTTGGCCCAGCCGGGACTCGAACCAGTGAACTTCTTACTGTGAGGCAACAGTACCACTAAGCCACCATGCCACCCATGAAGTTTCATAGAATAGTCTAAAAAGGATTTCCTACACAATCTTTCTTCCTTTTTAGACAAATGAAAACATCCCCTGTGGCTAGTCATTTGCACTTGACGTCAGTTAGTGTTACAAAGGGGTTTCTGTTATGCACCGAATTCCCAGAAGTCATTTATAATATTGACTGGCCAGTCAGATCATGCTGGAAACAGGTGTAATATTGGCAACAAAGACAAAGAGATGGCCTTTCGCAGGGTAGCATGACATGGATTAGCTATTATGGACCTTGTGCTCAACAAAAGACTAAAAAAAACAATGCCAGAAGACCTCGCTGACAGTTTTTACAGTTCAACCTTTACAAATAATTACATGTCGCACAAATGGATTCTTGAGGAGGCTTTAATGATCAGTCCACTCCATGGTGCCAATGCAATCTGGAATAATCAAATAAAGTCAGCAATGCTGCATTAAAATGACTGTGATAAAATGTTCCCTGCCATTGAAGATGAAATAGATTTTTCAAGAAGGATCTGCTCTCTCTAAAACTCTCCCTTATAGGTCTTGCAAGTTTACATCCATCCATGGTCAAAAAACCCATTTGTTTTCTCATAATATCAAGTTTATGAAAAAATTGTTTAAGACTTTGGTGTCTGTAAATGCCGCCTCCTTCACAGCCTACTCTCCTCTGATTGGTCAGACTATAGGCTGATTTATACTTCTGCGCAGAGTGATCGGCGTGACCCACGGCGCATGCCTTGCGTGTACAGATATGGCTACTGAGAATGCGGGAGTGATTTAAACAAATCTCGTACATCTCTGCAGTAAAGCACGGTAAAACCCAGCTAAACACGCATGACAACTACTGTAAGTCAATGGAAAAGCGGTTGTTCCTTGCGCCACCTAGTGGCTATTGCGTAAAGCACAGAATATATAAATATATATATTTTTTTATGAAACGGCAGCCATTACAGCCGCAGTAAAACGCATGACTGCGGGTGACAAATTGCAGTACAGCGCGTGCAGAAACGTGCGTTCTTAGTAGCCATATCTGTAGCTGTGCATTAATACTTTTGTGTGCTGTTTGTGTTGCACAAGTAGCTAAAACTCGCTCATTAATTAACAGCGGATGTGCAACTACTTTAATCATAAGGTGAACGCAAAACAAAAGTTTCCATCTGGAGTTCCTTCACGGGACTCGACAACTGTAAACAATTGCTCTGTCGGGCTCGTGGTTCTCAGCACCGCCCACGCTTGTCACCGTTACCAAGGTGGCCAATCACAGAGCTTGCAATTGGCATTGTTGCAATGTGTAGTTTCAGTTTTTGAGGGCTGTTTGTCGACGTCAGCCACGGCAAGGCTATGCGACCGCACAAAGGCCGAGCTGGACCATTCACGTGTGCTTGACGCAGAAGTACAAATCAGTCTTATTAGCATAGTCTGTTATTATTGATCGACATCTTATAGTGTGAGCTGAAACCAAACGTCACCTCTACCTCGGCAGGTTTAAGACATTGATATACACCGTAACAATAGTGCTGGTTCTACTGTATCAATTTTATCACATTATTCCTCATCTTTTCTCATCATATCAACAAAACACAACAAGTGTTAAAGGATGTATTCAAAATCTTCTACTGCTCGAGTAGGTACTACATTTTATTTGAATTTACTACATGATCATTAGAAAAGTATGTCCTATATAGCAGGGGTTTTCAAACTTTTAAGACACACACCCCCCCAAGTTTGTCCAATTTCACTTGCGTTCCTCCTAGGCACCCCTCCCTCGAGCCAAAATTATAATGCATGTGCAAACATCATTTACATATTACATGCTGCATTTAAAGTGTGTAGCATTAATTGCATTGAAACATAAATATACAGCTTACCTGATTCAGTGTGATGGCTGAGCCTGTTTCTGTGAGGACAACATGCTAATCTATGGTTGGATTCCTGACACGACTAAGCATAAATCATCTTCCACTGTCAATAAGCGTGAGCCACCATAGTCTACTTGCTTTTGATATACATACATACAGAAAATGCTGCTTAACAAAGCCAAGTTTGCAGAGCCCTGATGGTGTGGTTGAGTCGAAAAATTGAGTATGTTTACGTGGGCAGCAATAATTTAATACAATTTGAATATGATTAGGACAATACTCTGATTAGAGTCTACCATGTAAACAGCGATTTTTGATTACCTTAATCCAACTAAAGTCATAACTGAACTAAACAGAAATGGAATTAAGATGTGGAGTATGCAGATATTAGTGGCATTATTGAAGTAAACACTGCAATCAAACTATGACCATCATGTAGGACCTTTCCTCGCATTTTGTGACAAGATCCACACACACAGCTTTTAGTAAAGGACTGCACACACACACACACACACACACACACACACAGACACACACACACACAGACACACACACACACACACACACACACACACA
>CAIGQZ010000427.1:30409322-30428581 GCA_903798205.1 Danio tinwini
GAGAGAGAGAGAGAGAGAGAGAGAGAGAGAGAGAGAGAGAGAGAGAGAGCACTCCCTTCAGGTGATGCAACCTTAATTGTTTTATACTGAAACTTTCCTTCTAAAAGCGCTTCCTTGGTCTTATCCATATTTCTTTGCACATTAAACACGCAGGGCCGGAGCAAGCTGAACTGGCGCTCTAATCGAACGGTAATCACGCCGCCCTCAACCCGAAAGTGAAATAGAAAAGTAACCGGTTTGTGGATGAAAGTGAGGGAGGTAGGGGGTGGGTGGGTGTGTGTCGCAAATGAAAGTGAGGACCGGGGGGTTTGCTCACTATTCTGCCGCACATGGCGGCCGCCTAGGTCGCGTCTATAGACGCGCCGGCCCTGAATACACATCGGCCACAACTGGAAATATAAAAAACTGCAACTTAACTGCGTTAAATGCTTAATTTTTTTTTTACGCATTAAACATGTCAAATTAATCGTGTGCGCTAACACGCAAATTTTGACAACCCTAATATATATATATATGCGTGTGTGTTTGTGTGTGTTTGTTTGTGTGTGTGTGTGTGTGTGTGTGTGTGTGTGTGTGTGTGTGTGTGTGTGTGTGTGTGGATATAAGGTTTCTGGGATATCAATAACATGACAAAAATAAATAGATGAAGTGTGGCTCCTTCAGCACCTTACAATGCTGACATTGTTCACAACGTTTGCTTTCTCTAATTAGCACTTTGTGGTTGTGTTTTCTGGTGTTATACTTTTTCTCCCGCATGTTTTTTCCCTCTCGTCTATCACCGTAGCCTCTGTCCCTTGCAAGGCAGATTTTATAAAAGATACCCCACCCCCCCACCACCCCAACACACACACACACACACACAGTTTCCACTCTTCTGTCGCTATTATTTTTAATGACAGAGGCACCATTTCATCTCAGGGCTTTTGTTGACAGGTGGTCACGTGGCTTTCTAGCCAAGCAGCCTTTAATAGATGCCTCTCCTCGCAAACACCATAAACTCTTCACTGAACACAATTAGATCGGTGCTGTATATCAACCCTCAGGAGCTAGATCAATAAAGATGACGTGAACGTATAGCGCTGCACCAAGCTGTATGCCAAGGGCTTTATTATGTGATTCATTTAGCTATTAATGAGCCGTTTTAGTCGCTGACAGGTCTCAGATGATTGAGGAGAGGTTTTATCTATCTGGGTGGTGCGGAAGATTTTTTTTTCTTTCATTTTTTTGATGGCGACAGTCAACCGTAGGGCACAAAGAGAAAGCAAATTTATAGCGTTACGCCAAAGTTAAGGTGGCACTTGAGTATTAAATGATGTTATAATGATTCAGGATCAAACAAAATGTCACACCTGTTAAACTCTAATCTGTGTCAAACATTCACAATGAATACGTGTCATTTTTTACCAAGTAATTACTGGGATAGCATCTGGAAATTTGACTTTAGATTAAAAACGATCAATGTACTGGTGTAACATCAACTGTTAATAATTTACTCTATTATCTACAGTAATTACTTACTGTGAACCAATTACAGAGAAAATACTGTATTTACATTTACAGCACCACTTATCTTGCTCTATTGTCAGTATTAGGGCTGTGTATTGGCAAGGGCCTCGTGATATGATACATATCACGATACATGGTTCGCCATACAATATATCAATGTATTGCAGTATATTGCAATAGTTTGTATTAGTATGTGTCACTTTTCCATCCATTCCAATTCATCAGAACTGCACAGTGTGATTGAACAGAGAACTAATATATATATATATATATATATATATATATATATATATATTAGTTATATATATATTTCCTGAATATTTTAAGATAGATTTGCAAAGCGTTTCACGTCAGCTCTAAAAGCTGGAGGCACCATTATATATTCCGCCATGCTCACTCTTGCGTATTTCTGATACTGTACTACTTGCCGTTTTGTTGATCGCGAGTTAGCGACATCTACAGGAGCGGAGGAGGAGGTTGTTTGGCACAACTTGAATGGATACTTGAGGTTGGACTATCGAAACACTATCGTAAAAGAAATTATTGCGATAGTTAGATGTATCGATATTTTTGCACAGCCCTAGTCAGTATTGTATGCATTTACTGTAAAACATACAGTGATTTTCACAATGCAACTTTAAAATACAGTAACATACCGCGTAACTGTCCTAAAGTAAAATACAGATCATATTACAGTTAAACGTTGTGTCATTTACAAAAAATTGTTAACACCGTTTCTGTAAATTGTTTTAGAACATGTCAACAAAACATTTATTATTTTGCCAGACTTAAGTTAAAAAGGCTGTCAAAAGAGCAATTTTTTTAGAATATTTACATGCAAACTGTAAAAATACCCATAAATTAGCAGTTAATTTTGGGATTAATGTTTTTCTATTTACTTATGCTGACAGATGCTAAAACGTCTGAAAAAGTTACTTTTATTGACATTTTTTGTAGTTTGAAGTATTGTCTGGGTTGACGTTGACGCAGGTAATAAACTGCAAGTACTTTTTTCTGGTATTCAAGAGTTCACACTTAGCTGGTGATTGATTATAAAGCTTGTTTGGCATACTGTCTGGGGAGAGCCCTGAGCTCAAAAGGTCCTTGAGCCGTTTGCAGGGGCGAGAGGAGAGCTTTAAGCTCAGGTAGGTCTCGAGAAATCCCACTTTTTTGATAAGAGCTGATGACAGAAAATGATATGTTGCTGGATGAGAGTTTGACTGTAGTGCTAAATTTAGATTGATCAATTCACTTGTAGTGCATGTTTTTGGAATGTGGGAGGAAACCAAAGAACCTGGGGGAAACCCACGCGAGCACGGGAAACGACATCCAGCCTGTTAAAGTGCTACAACCGATGACGTTCTGTGAGGCAACAGTGTTAATCACTGGGCCACCGTGGTGCCCTTTGAAGGGAAACGTGGAGGAGTAGGGATGGAAGGGGGGGAACCTCCAATTAAAGATGGCTGTAGTGAGAAACCATGGCTCTTTATAGTGAGTTAGGAATCGTCTAATTGGTGGATCACACATAGTTAATGCAGAACCAGCCGTGTTCAATCCTAATCGCGTGATCCTCTCGAAATTAGTTTATAAATAAACTTCACCTCTTATGCAATATATTGTTTCGAGCAATAAAATGTCAATAAAAGTCACTTTGTTAAACTGCAGGGATGAATTTTAAAACGTCAAAAGTCGACAAAGCAGAGATAAAGGTCCCATAATGCAATTCATATTCATAAATAAACAAAAACATGTGAATCACAAAATACAGAAACTGTTAATTAACATATGTTTACACTGTACACCAATAAGTCTGTAAAACACATTCACATTATATTGTTTTTGTTTTCTTCTTTTTCTTATTCTCTGCTCAATTTGAAGTTTCCACAACTGTAACATTATTTTTTTTTTATTTATTATTTTTTTTTACAATTTTGTAAATTAAGAAGAGTTTGTAAAAAGAGTTTTTAAAATATGTTTCCTCCTCTGCTATAGAAAAATACTTGCTGTGGCTGAATGGGCCTAAATTTGCTCTTAATGACCGATGGTTTCTTCTCACATATTACATACAGGCATTGCAAAATGTCAGCAAAAGGAACATAAATGTCCAGCAATTCATGACTATTTCATGCTAATTCACACAATTTCATTTGTACAATTTTTTTTCGCAAGTTCTGCCCATACCCAGTGACAGTTATGTCTAAGTTAGGCATTTTTAAAGTAATATATTTTTATAGAAATGACACTGTACAAAATCTAACACAGGCTCATTGTGGATACATACCCCTGTCTACATTTCTGGAGAGGGTGAATAGCGTAGCCAGATACACGTCTGGTTGCATTTTGTCTTTAAAGGCCACTTATTTTACCCATAATTTAAGATGTAATATTAATATTATGGCTCTTCTGAGCGTGCCAGTTTAGGTATAGTTCAAAACACAATTCAGATTTTTTTATTATAATGTGTTAAAAAGTGTCATTTTGGGGGTGTGTACACAGTTAGTTTTTTTAGGGGCGTGTTGCTTCACATGAAAATTAATTTCGACTTTCCTCCCAACTTAACAAGAGGGCGGAGCCAAGAGTTCCCCTCTTTGTGTATGGCAACAGACAGGCAGACAGAGAGAAGCAACATGAGTGAGAGGACCAGCATTCAGCCGTACATGTACGACTCGGACACAGACCAAGCAGAGAGTACAAAATCATGTGTGTCTTTGTATAGTTTTACAGCCAACTGTGTGCTAGTTTAAAGCTCAGAGCTTGTAGACTACACCGAGACGAATAACCAAGCACAATGAATTAACTTTGAATAAAGGACATCACACACCGGATGCACCGCGACACAGCACGCACATGACAGTTGAAGGGATTGCACACTTGCGGCGCCGGTGTGTCACCTGATAGAAACTTATGTTTAGAATTCAGAAATGCATGCCGCTGCGTGGCGCGATGCTGCTTGTCACCAAGCGGCGCTTCTAGTGTACGACCTGCTTGAGGCTATAACTAAAGGCCGTCATACACCAGTCAGAGCCACGACACGGCACACCAGACGCGCACATTCTCATGTTATTTAAAATTAAACTATTCAGATAACGCTCTGTGGCACGGCAAATATAAACAGTGTCCTGAGCAGGGCCAGAACGTCCATAGAGGCGACCTAGGCGGCAGAAAAGTGAGCGAACCCCCCGGTCCTCACTTATATCCGCGACAACGCAAAATGCATGGCGCTGCGCATCGTTAGTTCGTTACTTCCAATGGAGGGATGCGCACGTGAGGCAATGCGCTCGCACTTTACAGCTGCACCTAGTTACGATGACAGGGAGCTTCTGGGATCGAGGAAAATGCAAACCGCTGAAGTTAAAGGAAGACGCAATGAAAAGTACACATGTATGCAAACCCACCAAAACTCACAAACACTGGCGGCGAGGAGAGCGATAACTTGGTGAATGTTGAGCCCAATGAGCCTTACATCTAAAAATAGAGCAAGGGTGTTTCTTTGGTGACATCGCTTTGACTCACACGCTGAAAATGGTGGACGTGAAACAACATACTGAGGATATGGTAATGTGCACCTGTCAATCAATATTGGTGGGCGGGGGGACCGCACTCCTACGTCAAGATGCGGTTGATCTCACCATTTTTATGTTGTTAAATTGAAAAAAAAGGACTGAGTGTGTTTTTAATCACACATGACTGTCCAAACAGCTTGAAAAGTATATTTTTCACCATAGGTGCCCTTTAAAATGACAGCTTCAGTTCCTTTTCTCGCTACCGCCTACCACTTACCTCAATATGGACAGCTTTTCTGGTGTTTCCACTTTGCCTAGTAGCTCGCCATGTATGTTGGTGAACTTGCAATGCGGGGTGAAGTGGACAGAGATGAGGGTGTTCGAGTCCCTGAGTTGTGACCTCTCTTGGATTCATACGAGAAAAGGATGCGCCAGAGAAATTTAAGATCATCAAAAAAAATGTACATAGCGACCTCTGGTGGATTTGGAAAAACAAAAACTGTGAGCAGACGTACCTCCGGTTATGCATTTTGCTGTCCCCAGAAATGTAGACAAGGGTATGTATCTGCAATGAGCCTGAGTTGCCAAAGTCAAACAAAGTAGCTACTAAATTGACAAAAGAAAATATAGATATAATATGATATTGAAATATGAAATAAGGCGTTTACTTACTGGAAAAAAGCTGTGCTAATCAGTTATTCTAAAGCTGTTAATGATCTCACGGAAATGTTTGAAAATATGAACACACTCGCAGGTGATTTTGTGGCAGGACAAACATTTACAGACCATTTTACAGTTCTTGATTGTTATGCTAATGGCACCACTTCACATTTCATAATTGGTTACATTTTGGTGAATAGAAAATATAATAAACAAACAAAAGAATTAAAAACAATTCTTCAAAAGAGAGTAAAACATTCTGTGAGATTTATTATGTCAGTGGAAAAAATATAAAGGTTTAAAAATATAGACATATTTCTGCATTCAGAAATCAGTATTC
This sequence comes from Danio tinwini, assembly GCA_903798205.1. Lineage (NCBI taxonomy): Eukaryota > Metazoa > Chordata > Actinopteri > Cypriniformes > Danionidae > Danio > Danio tinwini. The sequence continues at coordinate 30,415,332 of CAIGQZ010000427.1, forward strand.
TTTAGCATAGATCATCTATTCTTTATCTATAACTTTCTAGATTTATTTTTTCTCTCATCCCCCAGGTGGCTAAGAGATGTTAAAAATAAAAAAAAAGATCAGTGCATGGAGGAAATAGTAGGAAAGAGAAGGAAATATTCTTTGAAAACTGCATTAAAACAGTCTTAATGTAAATGAACACGCATCCCTGTTCATGCTGTGCACAATTTATGAGTGCTCTTAAAAGCAATCCTTCATCAAACTGTATGAACTTTTAACATGAATTAATAGTAAGAAAAAAGCTTTAATAATGTTTTGAAATGTGTCTATTTTACAAAAAAACTGGAGTTCTTTTGAACTTATATTCATCAAAGAATATGTAAAGATATTTTTTTGAGTATCGAATGAACATATCAGACTTTCTTGAAGAATTCTGTAGCACACTGAAAAAATAAAATATTTATTGCATTTTCTACATTTTGTAAAGATGCAGTATATAAGTCTGACACCCAGTGAACTAGGTATTGTACCTCTGGTTCAAAACACATGTAAGGGCAGGTTGCCAGATTGACAACAACAACAGAAGCGAGTCTGACAATCGAGCCTAAAGGCTGATTTAAATCGAGTTTTAAATAAAAGCAGCGGCACGCAATAGAAGGAATATTTTCCATATTAAAAGGGGTTTTTGTTCTAATCAACACCTGAAATTTATATTTTAAAAATGGCTATTTAAAAACTGCTACTATTTCTTGCAGCTGAACAACATGATGAATTGAAAATGATCACCTTAGATAATGTGTAAATAGTACACACACACACACACACACACACACACACACACACACACACACACACACACACACACACACACACACACACACACATAAAACGAGTTCTTTTGAACTTATATTCAGCAAAGAATATGTAAAGATATTTCTTCCATATTAAAAGGTTTTTTTGTTCTAATCAACACCTGAAATTTATATTTTAAAAATGGCTACTATTTCTTGCAGCTGAACAACCTGATGTTTGAATGCCATTTTACATGACATTTATTGCCATACTATTGCCATTTATTGCTCCATAAGCAGCAGCAGATAGTTCACTTCAGATCTTGAAAATAAAATAAACTGTTTGAAATTGGACTTTAGAACGGTGACTCAGAGCAAACCAACACATATCAGTGATTCAGCATGCACATTTAATATTGTTAAATATTAAAATAATGTTTTATATGCATTAATTAGACTGTAAACCTTACCATTTCATTGAAGTGCAGTAAGTGCACTAATCTGTGCTTCTGTTGTGTTTTGTTTTGCCAAATTGCTTATCACTGCAAATCTTGTTATGGGGTTACAATGTAACCTGCTTACATAATGTTTACTTTCGTAATATTTATATTATTTGCTAATTAATAACCATCTCTTGTGGAACTCTGAATCTGCGTCTTATTTCGAAGTCTGCTACTGTCCACTGGAGGTCGCATTTTCTGTCATGGATGTATGCTCTAAAAGCGTTTATGACTTAATAAATCACACCAAGGCAACCCGGGGAGCTGGAATTAGGCAGGTTTAAGGGTCTAAAACAAAGACAGATGTTTCGGCACGTAATGCCCATTTTCAAAGCAGGACAAGAATGTTCCCCTAGCATGTATCTGCAAACATATTATGGTATTTTTATGCTTTAGTTTTATCATTTAATAATATATACATTTACATGTGTGTGCATGCATTTGAAAACACTTACTCACTCATTCACTATACTTCCTTATATAGTGCTTGATTTATCAGGGGTTGCCAGAGCAGAATGAACAGCCAATTATTCTGGCATGTTTTATGTGGTGTGTGTAAAACAGTTATTTGAAATTATTTAAAACAATCATAAAATCATAGTATTTTATATTTGTTGTGATCGGCAGCTGTGTTTTCTCCACTGGAGATTACTTCCGCTATTTTTACAAACTACAACACCCAGAACTCTGTGCGCCCATCAACTCCTGCAACAGCTGATAATCCAGACATTCACACACAGATACAGCTGTAGCTCATTTTACTGATTGCATACACCCTATATACACATTACATTCACATTCTCATTGCTGAGTCTTGTTTTTTTCATGAACATTATGAAGTGTTTTTCTCTGTTTGCTTTTTTCTGTGTTTTGATGTTCTTGATGTCCTTGTTCTTGTTTTGGATTCGTTGCCACCTAGCCTGACCTTTCATCTGCATTTTGACCATGTTTATTGGATTACCCTTGTGCTACTGTTTTTGACCATTGCCTGTATGACCATACCTTTCCTCGTTGCTTCAAACAATCTCTCAAAATGACAATCCATTTTCTTTGTTTCGTTCCATTTCTCAGTTACGTTTTGGGAATTCTGCATGTGTGTCTCTCTCTCTTTTGCTCTCTTGCACACACGTGCTCTTGTTCTCTCTGTCTCGCTTCTCTCTCTTTCGATTTCACAGGTTCAACCCCCTTCGCATTGTTTTTTAACTGTAGGATCGGTTATTTTTCATTATCTTTGGTGATGTGGCAGCTTCTGTGGCCAATCTGAGTGGTCGCCAGGTTTTAAAAAGGATGACGAGTAGGACGCTGGACAGAGGCTTCCTGTTTTGTTTTTTGTTTTAATCTGCCTCCTGTTATTTCTTTGGTTTTGGTACTTCATGTTGCTTTGTCAAAGTTGTTATTGCCATCTTGTTTATTTTCATTAATTTTTTTTTTACTATTCATTTGAGATCGTTTTTTGATGCTCTTTGTTTTCCCCAGGGGATTTGGAGAGGTAGATGTCAAGTGACTTACATCTTTACAACACAAAGCGCACGTGTATAGACACACCAGGTTTGCTCCCTTTGTATTTTTTTGTTTGGTTAAGATTAGAGTAGGTAAGTTAGGGCTTGTAAATGCAGAAGACTTGCTTTTGATTATTTTGTTTTCAGTTAGGTAAAATGGTTATACTGAGTTACACTGTAAAAAATGTCTGTGATTTTAACAGTAAAACTGTCTGAAATCTCACCACACACTCTCATTCACTAGTCCCTAAACTAGTCAATTAGTTTAGTCCACTAGACAGTGAATGACCACAAATGACTGAATTCAGACACTGATGGACACCTGCTGTTAACAAGCCCAATCACCGAAGGAAAGAACAAGAAATAAAACTATAAAGACACCCTTTTACCAAACCAACTGATTTAAAACAACTACATTAAATAACAGCATTACCAGCTTCACTGATTACAGTTTGACTTCAATTCTCTCATATCTGCAAGAATATTTGATAATTAACAGAGTTTTATGTTTTTTATTGAACAAATTTCATTTGACCTCACCATCATGGAGATCAGAGGCTGCTTTAGTTGTGCTCTTGAACCGTTACTCTTCTATCCTAATGTTTCTCTGGCTGTTATAACTGTGTTTCTGAAACTCATCAGTTAAAGGCAATGAGAAACTATGTACTTGATCGTTACAGATGTAATTTATAGTAATTAATATGTTAAGCCATAGAAAATAGTCTTATTTGATATTGTTTGGGATATGTTACAGTTTCCCATGGAGATTCAACAAACAATTGGGGAATTAATAAGAAATTTAAATTGAATTAGTGTCATGAATAAGACCTTGAGATCTCCAGCTGCACATTATGACACACAGACATCAAAAATCAGGATATGAACCTCAACCATGGTTACGAGAAAAAAAAAGCTGCTTAATTCATTTATGCTGCAATGAATGCTGGGTGCCAGCATAGTACAAAAATCCCAGCATGCATTGCAACATGATTATATTATGCAGCCTAAAGGTCTTACAATCTCTTTCTTTTCCTTTATGTCATGTTGTTTTGGGAGGTAATATTTCAGTTTATTGTTTTGTATCGTTCTGGGTTGATTTTTATTTGATTTTTATTTGCCACCATTGTTGAGATTCAAAGACTTGTTGATGTCTGTGTGTTTTTAAATTCTGCCATAGATCAAACATTCTCGTTGTGAATGGTGTATTTAGATCTGGTAAACAGTCATTGGCTGCTGTAGGTCAAGTGGTTTTATTTATATGTGGTATTCATTTCTCACTTTTAACTAACAAGATATTCAATGAGTGCACAAGCAGGTGAGGGTGGTTTTGATATCATAGTTAATCTTATCAGATTGCTATTGTTTCTTTTCTTTTGGCTTTTCATACTATACAAATAGCGGATTAACACAAATAATTATAGCAGCCAAAATAAAAAGTAGTGTCAGAACAAATAGATGAAGAGCCCAACTAAAGCACACTCTGTCCTCCATCATGATGACTTCAAATGAGCAACAGAAATTTCATTAAGAGCTTTTGCATGTGGCAAGAGCATGTGACAGAAATAAAGCCAAAGGTCAATAACAAGTGAAGCTCCTGATGTTTGTGGGGTTGTTTAATGATCTCTGCTGAGATCTTGAAAAATTATGTTTTTATTGTGTAATTTGTTTTATTTTTATTAATTATTATTTGATTTAATTTAGTTTTAATCTCAGTTGATTTCGTCTTTGGTTTTGGCTGTGTTTTTTGTGTTTTATTTTCTTCAGTGATTCTGCTTGTTAACAGTTGTTCATCAGTAATTCTCAATCCTCTTTTAATTAGACAATTATCTCATTAACTTCATCACTGTCTGAATGTTCAACCCTCTGTAGTGAGGACACTAGTGAGGATTTTGCTGTGGGATTTAAGGGGTTAAATGTGTTTGATTAAAAAATACAGACTGTGGAATGTATTTTTAACAGAAATATTCTGTAGATTGAATTTACGACAGTAAAATGTTAAAAACAGTAGATTACTGGCAACCACAGCTGCTGGTATTTTACTGTAAAATCAAGAAAAAAAAACAGCAAAATACTGTAAAACGGTTTTGTGTCACCATTGTGGAGGATAGTAGCATCTGAGTGCAGGTCCAAGATGAACTAAGAGTATTTGATGTTATGCTGCATCTTCTTTTGTTTAAATGTAACTGTGTAGTTACTAATGCAGTGAAAATCTGCTTGTTAATTGTAAACACACATGAACACATTAGTGCATTGAGTGACTTTACATTTTTATGCACTAATCTATGCTTTTGTGAACTGAACATTGTATCAGTTCATGAAATACAGTAAATTACCGTAAATTTAAACAGTTCTATAAACTTCCGTATTTTTTACGGAAAAATTCTAGCAACCACAGCTGCCGGTATTTTTCCGTAATTTAACAAAATTTTTAAACAGTGTAGTTAGATTTTAAGTTTTGTTATTCACTTTTCTTTCAGCGCCACTTTTGTCCACTTGCCTTGTGTTTTTTTTTTTTTTTTGATTATTTTGTTGGTATAAATTGTATATAATGTACCTTTTGTGGTGATTTGTTGTTATCTATATTATACTTCTTTATTATTACCATTTTCTGTTTATCTTTGATTTTCGTAAAACAAATTATTCTCTTTTTGGCAATATTTTGGTTGATGCGTGGTTTTCTTCTCCTGTATTACACAAAATTGTTACAATATAAATGTTACTTCAGTCCCTACACTTTCAGAAATGAAAGTACAGGAGCTGTCACTGGGGCAGTACCTTTTTAAAAGGTACATATTTGTAGCTGAAGGGTCCATAATGGTACCTCAAAGGCACTTTTTAGGCACATTTGGGAACTAATATGCACCTTTGAGGTACCATTGTGGACTCTTTGGGTACAAATATGTATCTTTTAAAAAGGTACTGCCCCTGTAACAGCTCCTGTATCTTTATTTCTGAGAGTGTAGATTAACATTAAAAAGTTAAAAAACACTTGCTTTTTACTACAAAGACGCCATTTTTGACGGTAAGTAACATAGTAAACAATAGGTCTCCAGATAAAATAGTGACATAAAGAAATGAATAACCTGACTATTGTGTGGTGGACTAAATGTGCTCTATTGGATGTTGTTCTGAGGACTCTTACCTTTTAAAATAAACCCTCATGTACAGCAATGAATGCATGTGTGTCTTCTTATTACAATGATATGTACCCCATATCTATTAAGCATTTTTTGTACAACTTGCACAAATTTAGCAAATACATTCTACATCCAACAACAGCTGCTTGAGAGCTGTAGCTTTAGACTGATGTATAGTTATTTTTCTTGTTCTTTTTGAACAGCCACAGTGCATCCATGTCCTGATGCTGGCTGAACTGCATTTGGATCTGCACGTCTGTTGTCAGCGTCTGCTTCGTAACAATATTAAACATGCTGACATTATTTTCCAGTACTGGGTTGTGGCTGGTACGACATGAGTAAATGCTATGCCAGAATAGTTGGTGGTTCATTCTGCTGTGGCGACCCCTGATAAATCAGGGACTAAGCTGAAAAGAAAATGAATGAATGAATGTACGCTGGCAATATGATTTATTTTCAAAACATAAAGTGTTTTTTGAACAGCAGTGTGTGCATAATCTCTATCCTACAAGCTCTCAAAAAATGTGCTTTTTTAAAATCAATTTCACTTTGGCTCATTTTGTCCAGCTGGATTGATAAACTCCTCTGTTTTGAGCCTGTGTTGAATGTATTTGAATCTAATTCAGTGAATTGCCCGCCTTGTCATTCCAATTCATAATTTGAACGTGAGCCAGCTCTTAAAATCGGATTGTTTCTCACTCCCGTTGTAAATATCGTTCCACGTTGACTTCAACGAGAACCAATTATAATGTGATTCCCTAATGAGCCACGGTAAACTACCCCGCACTAAACATCCAACTGGCTACAAATGGAAAACACAACCTGTTGCGATGGAAATGAATGAAATTGCTCAATACTTTAGAAAGGAAAAGTGGAAGAGAGTGAATGTATTCAATTGATCGTCTCCTGGCATTGTCATATGACGTTCCTTCTTTTTTTTCTGCAAGAATAATTGCTGCAAATGGCAGGATGAGATTGCAGCAGACAGATATTTTATGTCAGAGCATTTAAAGGGCTGCCATTCGGTGAAGGAGAACGGCCTGACAAGATGACGTTATTGTATCATAGCAGCTAGATTTCGCTATGCTTGGAGAGAGACAGTGATAGAGAGAAAGAGACTTTTCTTCTGTCTAAATTCCCTTCTTTCTTTAACCTGAGACTGAATCAATATTGTAATATTCACACTCTGTGCACGCACTAGACCCATGCATGCTTCATATCTACAATGTTGAATTTTTAAACAAACTTCCAGCACATTAAGAGGAAGAAATTCACTAAATAAAGGAAATTCACAGTATTTTAAATGCAACTGCTCATTATTCAACTGCTTCTAGAGGACTGAATTTAGAGGATGTAAAAAAGTTTTTTTTAGCTACAACGGTTGGAACTGTAGTTTTGTCGAATGACTAAAAAGTTGACAGTATTGATGGTAAAAAAACTGTACATTTCTAGTTAAACCATCTTTTTGCAATCTTATATCAAAAACGGAAACAAGGGCACTAATTATAGCTTAAAATGTGGGAGCGCGTTGCTATTATGTGATTGTATTGTATTGCAATATGGAGCAATTAAGTGTTGATGTTAAATCAAAAGTAATTCACAAATACTTGAAAATGAGATGATTTAATGACAATAATTCTCTATAGTTACAACTGAATTAGTTACAAAATAACTATAAAATGATAAAGGATAAAAACATATGATGTTAATTGTACCCAGCTTAAAATGTAAAATAAAGTTACCTCAGAGAAAGAGAGAGAGAGAGAGACAGGGGGAGGGAGAGAGAAACAAAGAGAGTAGGTCCTGAAGATAGCCTAATAGCAGTAGAGTCAGAGAAGATAGACTCCAGAGCAGGAGAGGAGCAGAGCAGGAGAAGCACAGAGCAGGAAAAGAGCCAGAGCAATCTTTAACAACTATTTTGTCTCTTTCCTGACCATGAGCCCTAATACTGAGACATTCAAACTGACCAATCAACATGTGACCACATTGTAAAACCCCCAAAGTCCACATACCCTGATTTTATCAGTACCTGCCTTTGGAGTAATGGACCTTCTTTGGTGAAAAAGACATGTTTTGCTATATAAACAAATGCATGCGATAATTTTTATTCCTACAAGGATTAGTGAGTTTAAATAATAAATAAAAGCACATAAGGTGTGTTTTATCTAATAGTAAGAGCAGCTGACTGTAGCATTGGTAACCTAGTAACCAACAGTATAAACAAGGCAAGCATAATCAGAGACTATAGAATACACAAGACATGTCACTCATATAGTTCTGAATGGGGAAAAGTGTAATGGTCAATATGGGGAATGAAGCCCCACCTACTAGTACAGGAGCCAATCATTGATCGGTATAGACTGACAATTCTCAGAGGGAGGGGCTCTAACCTGACGTGAGTTTGTTTACATTTTGTGTGATTTGAACATTTAGAAATAAAACTAAAGAAACTTTATTTATTTAAATACCTATTGAGTCTTTTCTTTGTCTGGATACCCATTCATTTCTTATGGCAGTCACTTTTGACTGGGAACACCACAGGTGTAACAAGGTTGATTAAAACACTCAAAATTCAATTAAAGAGGTGATCATCACTTTTATATGTTCAAGTGCATAGTGTGGTGTATAGGCTGGTTGGCTGGTTTTAGCTGGTCAACCAGCCTATGCACTAAACTATGCACTTGAACATATACAAGTAATGATTACTTCTTTCGTTGAATTTTGAGTGTTTTAATCAACCATGTTGTTTTTGAGGGGTTTTGGCCATTTTCCAGGCTGGTTTCAAGCCATTTACAACCTGGTCTTAGCTGGTCAGGCTGGGAAATGACCAGCTAAAAATGGAAATGCCCCCCAAACAAACAAAAATATGATTGTGTTATAATCAGTGCTCTATATTCTGACTATTTTATTTGTATATATATATATATATATATATATATATATATATATATATATATAAATAAAAACTAAATACGACCTCACATTTTATATGTTTGCAGCCTCTGCAACTTCTATCCGTCATAAAAAATAAGTTCAGATGGTTCGATTTTCTGCATTTTTCGCATCCGTAGCAAATTTTTGAAGGGTGTTTTTGACAATAGAGTGGAGGAACTATGACGTCAAATTGTATGCAAAAACACGGAAGCGAGTTAGCATTTTAGCAGTTCCGGTTCCCTCGTCCCAAAGTCAATGGGTTTTTTGAATGGGATTTCAGTTAAATCGCTTAAATAAGGTTCGTGGCTAACACAAACTCAAAATACTTTCATGTTTTATTCTACGATATAAAACACATCAGCTACATCACACTCTTGATTTTTTAAATCGGTTACGCTCCTTTAAAAAAGACAGTTGCTATCAAGTTGCTAAACGGGACTACAGCAGGTGTCGGAGACTTTACACGTCATCGAGCTGAACTGGTCTGGAACGTAGCTCGCTTGTGTTGGGCATTTGGATTTGTCTGTTATTTAAGTATTTTCATGAATAGTATTTTATTGTTTGTAATTAAGTAGAAATTGATATTGTGTAAATAATGCCTTCACTTGCCAAGACAGATTCATTTGTTAATCATTTATTTTAATTAAACGATATTATGAAGATACTGCTTACCAGTGCAGCCTGTCTCTTTCCTGCTCTCAGTAATGGAAACACGTGAATAAATGTGTAAAAAAAACCAACATATTAACTGTCATTTGATCAAAGGATTTTTCGTCTGCTTTTTCTTCATCGTTTAACTCTGTCATAATGGCAATATTTACACTCCTTAAAATGTATAGCATATGTGACAGTATGGGCTGCTTTTCGCTGTGCTTCGTGACAAAAAAAAAAGAATATTGAATGTAGTTCTGTGTCCATGTTGGCAGGCATTTGATAGACTTGTCCCTCACGACTCATTTATGTCATGTTTCTAAGCGGGCTGTATGCATGCGAGCGATACACTTATTTAAATATGAATTATGATAATACTATGCAGGCACATTTATACATACAGTTTTAAAACTTTTTACAACCGTAAAGCAAAACAAAATGCTTTTCCCACTTAAAAAAAAAAAAAAAAAAAAAAACTATCTAAAAGGCACGTAGGTATATGTGTTTTTTGTGTATTCATGTGTTTAAAATATGTAGCGTGGATTATAGTATGATAAACCGAGAGATTAAATCTTTGTCATGGACCAAATTTCTAAAAAAAATAAGCTTGAAAAGTTGTCATTAGCGGGGTGGTGCTGACGTCACAGGCGAGCGCCCCAGACGCTGTAGTCTGTTTATAGCCTAATGTTAGCTTTTCCATTCTTGCGTTTGCATTTAAGATCCAAAAGTGCTAAAAGTTATGGTTTCGTGTGAGGATTATCCGGTTGGACAAAACGTGTAAGTGTAATGAACAGTGTTTGAACACAGAGCTTATTTTTTGCAATCTTCGAAAAGCCTATGGGAAAATACTATGGGGATTTTATCGAGGTAACCAGTTTTATGCTAGCAGCCGATTGGCCTACAAGGTGACGTCATAGTTCCTCCGTTTTCTAAAGTCTATGAGCGCAGCACACACAAATAAGCTAAACTGACATACTGCACTTACATTTCAAAATGTGGTGTTTTTATATTTATAACATTTCAAAATTTCATGAATACAGTTCAGCAACATACATCACACGACCTGACGACTTAGAGAGCTGACAATTGACCATCACTTAATTTACCATCACCTCACGATTGAAAATGTGACACATTTCATATGACAGTTCAACAAACAAGTTACTAATATTGAGTTACTTATATTTTTGATGAAATAATGTAGAGGTGTAAACCTACACTGGTCTCATGGTTCGGTTCGGTTACGATTATCATGCCATCGATTCGGTTCAATTCGATATCTTGGTGCATCACGGTGCATTGACGATGCTTTCCATACACAGTTTTATATTTTCACAGCAATTCTTGTATTAAAATTAAGAAATAAATTTATATTTATATACTATTTGTAATAAAATTTTGTCCTTTAACACAAACAGTCAGATATATAAAACTGTATCTTTAAACAACATGAGTGTTTATAGCAAATAAACAAATGTATATATCCCGCTCGCTTTCTGAGCCTTGTCTAGCAAGTTCTTTCATACACCCCTTTAATTGGTCACACGCTCAACAGAAAGGGCTGTGATTGGCTCTTACGCACTGGCACTCTTCACAGAACAAAGATCATAAATTAGCTTTTTTTTTCTTCCGTTTTTCCCATCTTTTTCCACTAAGTCCCACCCTCTCTTTGTGTTTCGGTTGAGGTTACCTCAAGTATTGGATAAAAATGCACATTTCAAAGCATTTCATGGGAACTTTAAGGTTCACTTTTGTATAAATTTGTACTTTTTAGATATTATTATGAACCTTTAAGAACCTGTTAGGAACAAAAACAATACTTTTTAAAAAGGTACTGTCGCAGTGACAGATTTGGTACCTTTATTTCTATGGAAATGTACGAAAATCTTACAAAAGCCTGATGTAGTATATTAGTAGTACTAGTATATGTAGTATAAACATTTTGTGGCAGTGGCAAAGTACAGCATGCATTTTTGATACATTTGACTCTGAACCTGGTAATGCTGTTTGTTTTATCACTCCTTTGTTGCAACAAAACAATTGTGAAAACTTACTAATGCTAAAACAGCTTCATGACCCCCTCAAATCATTATTTATAAATGCAGCACTGTTTACATGATGCAATCAATAGTATGCTATTCCCAAAATTAAAAAGCAAACCTACAACATGGGGAATTGTGTTTCAGTGATTCTGTGGCCATGTTTTTGCATAATTCTTTAATGAATCGGGCATCAAAACCACAGTGGGTGCATTCTTATCGACTTTCTCCGTCAGATATCCGAAGAACTGTGGAGTCAACTGTCCAGTTTCATTGCAAAGGTGCATTTGAAAAGCAGTAGTAATCGTTTTCATGCATGAATATTTAATAATGTTTTTAAGTGCTTGCGCGGCAGGTCATACATGTGTTGTTGTGTTATTGGGATGCAGGGATAGTATAATGTTATTTACGAGCACAAACATGAAAGGACTAAGCGACTGACTGTGAGCTTCCCTTGAGAAGATGATTCCGGCTAGATGTATGGCTGGTTACCCTCAGTGGCTCAGGCAAAAGCCATTTGGAAGCAAGATGGATGACTCGAGGGAAAAATAAAACGTACCTTTGAGCATAAAAACCATTTTACTCTAAATAATTCAAAAGCCTTGCTGTTAATGTCGTCCCATTTTTTCAGATTGAAAGCAAAAATAACACAGGAAAAACAACAACAGACCTGAGCGAAGACCTGCATACTGTAGAGCTGAAGAGAAAAGTGAGCTGGAATTTAATATTCAACATTCATTTAAATTTACAGGGCAATTCTTACACATTATATAGGACAGTGACCAGCTTTATGTACAGATAGAGTCAAAATTATAAGGAGAAAGTCACTTCTGGAGAAAGTCTTATTATTATTTTTTTTAGCTAGAATTGTTATACAATGATTTGCCTAATTACCTTAATTTGTCTAATTAACATAATTAATCTAGTTAAGGCTTTAAATGTCACTTTAATCTGAATACTAGCATCTTGAAAAATGTCTAGTAAAATATTATGTACTGTCATCATGGCAAAGATAAAATAAATCAGTTATTGGTAAAGACTTAGCAAACCATTTTCACACATTTTGGAGTCGCCCATCCATTCAGTGGTACTTGCAGGATGTAATGCAAGTAATACAAATATGTTTGGTGATGGAATAGACTTTACATATGGATTGGATTATATATTTTTAATAACTAGAATTCAAACCTTTTTCCAGTCGACATCTAATGGTTGCCAAACTTAACTAGTGAACAGTACTTGTAATGAGTTCAACCAACACTATTTCAATTAGATTAGATAACATTTTGATTTAGTGTCTAATTCATATGAATTTGTACGATTTCATTTGTATAATTTAGTACAATTTGAATATCCCTAATGACGGTTGAGCTTAGGGGTGGGGTTAAGTGAAAAAAATTGAACATTTTTGTATGACTGAACTCATAGGAATTCATACAAATTAGCCACTAAGCTGACAAAACATAAAATAGTTGCAGTTCCACGTGAGATCAGGCTGGTACAACTGGATTCACAATCAGCCAGTAGCAGAATTTGCTTGTTTAATTACAATATAAATGAATTATTTAATCAAACCATAATGCACAATAACCTACAATTTTCCAAAATTCATTTACAAACAGGGTGACAACAACAATTTAATGCTGGATTTTCAGAAGTTATGTGCATCATGACGTTTCCATCAATCGTTTTTATGCGCATATCCAAAATGAGCATTAAA
>CAIGQZ010000427.1:30438581-30449101 GCA_903798205.1 Danio tinwini
TCTTATTTGTTTTATTTCGGTTTGAATAAAAGCAGTTTTTAATTTTTTAAAACTTATTTTAAGGTCAAAATTATTAACCCCTTCAAGCTATTTTTTCTCCGATAGTGTACAGAACATTAGTTAACCAAATTAACCTAGCTAAGCCTTTAAATGTAGCTTTAAGCTGTATTGAAGTGTCTTGAAAAATATTTAGTAAAATATTATTTACTGTCATTATAGCAAAGATAAAATAAATCAGTTATTAGAAAGGAGTTATTAAAGCTAAGTTTACTGGTACCAGTGTTTCCTCCCGATTTTTTTCCAGCTGTGGTGGCAGGCCTTTTACACAGATCTTCCAACTACTTATGGCGTTATTTCAATGACAAATGTCATGAGTGCAGTATTACAAGTCAAGAGTGTAATATGAGCATGCAAATCTCTTTGCTTGGGTGTCGATTTCCTCTGTTCATGCACAAAACTTCTTGCACGCCCTCAACGTGCGCTTAAGTGCAGATTTTTGTGCGCTCTCAAACAAATGCTGCTTAAGTGCGATTATGTAATGAGTTTATCCCCAACATTTATTAGATTTGCTAGGAATATTTGTCTCCAATAGACCTACAGAACGGCATTAATGCGTCCTGAAGTAAAGTAAAACGGCCATAAACTCCAGTAAGATACAGACACTGTATGCAGAACTATAGATCTTATAGATATATCTATAAAATATAATTATAGAAACTGTGTTCATCATAACTGAAAGTTACATCGTGTTTACTGGCCTCGCGCATCATGCAGCCCAGTCAGTCAGTCAGCATGTAACCTTAAAGGGTTAAACAAATAACGCACAGGACTACTACGATTACAGAAAGGTTTGCTCTGTTTTAATTCACTTACACTTTGAATACATTTTAGTGCGATTATAACCTTATATAAAAAAAATTATAAAAAAAAGCAACAACAAAAAAGGTTTTGAATGAGGAGCTGTAATGTAGCCATGGCGGGAATGAATTTTGGTGTGGCGTCCCGCCATAGAAGAATATATGTAGTGGAAACCATGGGTACATCCGATAACTGAACATTTGTAATCCAAAATCTGATCGGTACATTTCACCTCATGTTTTCAGAAAAAGAAAAGTACAAAACAAAGCTACTGGGTTGCCCATTTTATGCTTTCTGGGTTGGAAGGTGCACTGGGGACCCAATTATAAACATGGAATAAAGTCATATGATGCTCCTTTTAAGACGCCGCCTTTGCCATAAAGAGATTTCCTAAAGTAATTACGCTCTCTTACAAAGGCCTCGGAAATTGAACCATTAATTACAATGCTGAGAGGCACAAATAAAATCTGCTATAGCCAGTTTTAGGGATGGCAAAAAGCTCGATTGTATCTGTTTTCTGTAATGAGAGATTTGGCCGGGAGCAGATGAGCATTGCATTCCAGCCCATCACACTGTAATTTTAATAAATTATCTCTTGTAGACGCAAAATATATTAACTAGACAGAGGATGTCATAGAGACCTCCGTGTCTGCTGGTTTTTAGGACCTCCACCTCACTTTCAGACTGGAGAAACATGCATGCAATCCAAGCCTGGGCTTTTTAGGAACAGAAGGCTTGATCATTTATCTTCTTTAACTGGACTAAACAGATCTAACTAAACAAGAACAAATTTATCAGGCCAGAACTAAACCAGAAAACAAGCAACACAACAATTTGTTCTGTGGCCAACAAACAAATTTTATGTCGCTGACTTAAAAATAAATGGCACTTGCTTTGATGTTTTATCTAATGTGGTGACATTCACAGATTTTTTAAGTGTCTCTAAAGTGTCCAAATGCTTTCTAAAGCTGCTGTTTGTCCTTTATTGCTGTGACCTGCTCGCTGTGACATCTCAATTTCCCCCGGGGATCAGTGAAGTTTTAATCTTGTCTTGTTTTTAAAGGCCCTTCACAATACATTAAAAAGTATTTACTGGTGCCTAGACAAAACAAAGCAAACCTAGACATAATGGAGAAATAAAAACATGTCTGTGAACTGCCTTCTAGCTTCTGTTAAACACAAAAGAAGATATCTTGAAGAATTCTGACTGCTGGTACCACCCATTGCAACACAGGCTCAATGTGAAAACGTACCCCTATATACATTTCTGGAGATCGCAAATTATGTATCCAGAAGTACGTATGGCTGCATTTTGTCTTTAAAAACAAATGCTATGTACTACCTAAGGGTTAGAACTACGTTCTACTTTCCCTGAGGTTAGGACTAGAGGGTCTTTTGGTGACTAGATTGTGAGGTTATAGCTGTAAATGGTTACTAATGTGCTGTTTTCTTCCCCAAAGCCCTCCCATTTGTCCCTCTTTCTCCTCTCTGTCAGGTTTCACTCAAAATACCACCCAGATGAGGCTGGGATGCGTAAATGGATGAGGCTGGGAAGTCCACAGTGCTCTGCAGAACTGTCTGGGCTTCTACGTGTATCTGATGGACAACAACTGGTTTGAGCCGGTCTATCTGGATATCGAGTGTGCTCCGCAAATCACCAAGATTTTAGATGCAGGTATGAAGTGCTTCTCGTTTGTTGGGGCTGGGTTATTAAACTAAGTGAAGTTTATTCATAAACTAATTACGAGAGGATCGCGTGCTTATGATTTACCACAGCCGGTTTCGCATTAACTAATCATGATTTCCCAATCATATGATTCCCCATTTATTATAAATAACCGCAGTTTCAGTCCACAATTATCTTCGTACGGAAGAAAACCCCCCTTTTTTATCTTTCATACATGTTGAGAGATCGAGTTGATCAACTTGAAAAAGGAATATGTCTTGACATAATCCACACAGACGTGACTTAGTAAAGCATGAAGTTATGTCTGATTTTAATAGTTGCATTAGTCTGAATGTAAATCCCCTCATCAGGCAGCGCTGGAGCAGCGTGAGGGAGTAGACTACAGCGCATCAAACGAAAGGTATTAAAATAAGAAAAAATACACAACTCAAGACAATTAAATTCTTGTATTTGTTGTATTCGCACCAGCTCTGCGATGCACGTCCACAACTTCATGCATTGGGTTAAATTAGGCTGTTCAGTCTCCATGTTCAGTCCATGAAAACCCATACAGGCAGTCAGGCAGGCAGCGTAATACAGAGAGTGGAGTAAAGCACATCAAATGATCGGTAATTAAAAGGGGTGGGGGAAAGAAAAATAGAATAAATATATATTTTTTATATTAGGCACACATCTGATGCTTGTATTTGCAGCAGCGTCACGTACAATTCTGTCACCATATGGACTACAAATCCTGTCATGCACCACACACACACAGCTGTTCCAGTTCTCCTTTGATTACGCACACACACTTGGGACTGATTACACAGGCTACATATACACTCAAAAAAACGATTCAAGCCCTTCTTAGATGTGACACAAGTAAATACTGTTCCCTTTATATAAATATTTCTGTTTTTAAAATATTACTATATAATAGTAATATTACTATAATACATAAAATGTATTAGTCGTTTCACTTATAATCTTTATTAATCCAAATCAATTGAGTTCAATAAGGTAATCTCGTTTTGCACATGCGCGAGACCGTGCATTTTCACTGCCACCTGCATTGCGTTTGTCTGACCACCATTTTCCACCTGTGACTGCAGAAGAGTTGATGAGACGCTCCCGATTACAAGAAGTAATTTCTTTGATGAGTATTTGTTGGTGCTTCTTTTTTCAGCGAGTACCTCGCATGTTACATTCTATAATATCGACCGTGTGCAACAAGCGTGATAAAGTTTTGCTTGGTTTTCAGTAAAGTTGGCGGCTAACGTTAGCTGGCTAGCCAGCCGCTCATCATGCAGGAGAAAAACAGACTGACATAGAGTAAAAGTTAATGCTTTTTATCATAATGTTCCGACGTTGATTTAATGTTTTTTTGGTCTTCGGTGTGATGTTGAATCAACGTCAGACTGTTTAAGTCAATGTATTTTATCTATGAATCAATTTAATGGTCTGATGTTGCGATCACGTTGTGAATGTTGATTGAACACAAAATAATGTGATGACTCTGTGACCTCAAACACAAAGTTGAAAATAGTATATTGTTAATTTGGCTTTTGTTCAAATTAAAATAGCACTGTAAAATGTATTAAACAATATTTCATGATTTTATCTGTCTTCACTGTTGCTGAAAAATTGCTAAAACAATATAAATAATTATTTTTTGTAGTTGTAGTTTGTTAGTCTATGTGGCAGTGCAAAGAATGCAGTTTGGAACTAGATAGCAGGTATTTATTGTTGCAACATTTTAGGCAGACTCATCTGCATTTTAGAGGCAGTTGTCGCTATTCATGTCCATACACAAAGTTGTATCAGGGTGTGCATACTTGTTTGCACTTTTGTAAAAAAAAAAAGTTGGCTATAACTATGTTTACAGTTTGTTACTTCTGGTATATTTTGCTAAGCTGCCAGATTCAATGTTGTTGATAGCCTGTTTCAAGTTAATAAACCTTGTAACTCTAAATCTGCTATATTGGAATTAGCTGAATGTCAATTAAATACTATGCTAGGGTTAAGTTTGTTTTCTCTTTTGAAATGGGAAAAAGAGTACTAGAATGTTTGGTAGATTTGTACTGTATGTGTTAACCTTTTTTTTTTTTGTCCATGGCAAATAATAGCCACATAATTGCAGTTTTAATTTGTCAATTTTGGCAATGGTCAACAGGGTCAAACAGATACAGGCAATCCAGAGGCATGGTCATTAAACAGGCGGATGGTCAGTACAGGCAGCATGCAACATAAACAAAACAAAGTGAGGGTCAAAACACGGCAAGAGAAATGTGTCCTAATGTTTACTTAGACAGCTTACAGATAAACAAGACTCAGCAAAGTCTCTGTGTGTGTGCTGTACACTCAAAAAATAGCTCATTGGGTTAACTCAATTTAATTGTGTGCAGGTTTTCCATCCAATAAATACATAGCTCTAACTTAAAAACAGATCATTTACTGTTGACCATTGCCTGCCTGACTATTCTTGAATAAACCCTGCATTTGGAGCAGCACTTTCGTTGTCAGCGTCCCTTCAAATTGCAATATGCAATAACTGGAAATAATGTCCAAAACTAAAAGATATCTGGTGAGACTATACAGCAAGGTTTGAGTTGTTAACATTTTATAAAATGATTAGTTAACAAACAGTGCATGCAAAAAAAAAAACTCTCCACACCACCATCAGTGTGCAGCATTCACTTGGATTATGCGACGGCAGCCACAGGACAACGGCGCCAGTGCAGTCACCTCACACCAGCTACTGGTGAAGTGGAGAGACAGTGATAGAGCCAATTTGGTGGATGGGGATGATTGGGAGGCCATGATAGTAAGGGCTGATTGAGGGACATTAGCCATAACACCAGGGTTACACCCCTACTCTTTACGAGAAGTGCCATGGGATTTTTAATGACCACAGAGAGTCAGGACCTCGGTTTAACGTCTCATCCGAAAGACGGCAACCACTGACAGTATAGTGTCCTCTTCACTTTTACTGGGGCATTAGTACTCACACAGACCGCAGGTTGAGCACCCCCTGCTGGCCTAGTTTTTCCATGTGGTCTCCCATCCAGATAAATCTTTTTTATTCTAAAACTTTCAAACAGAAACCATCTCATTACCTCAGAGCTTGAGTTTTGTTTTCCGCGGTTTTCTGTAATAGGGCTAAACTGGGTCTTCAACTGGTTTTGCTTCGGGGCTCAAATTTACTTTGGACATCTAGTAGTAAGTAAATATAACCTGTATTTATTGTAGCCTGCATCATATGTTCAAGCTCTCCTCTTCTATGTCAAAAAAAGACAGATTGTTGCTCAGCTTGTTTGAGCGTACAACCTTTGACTTGAGCATTTCTGACTAATATCTTCCAGTTATATGAAGACAAATTATATGAAAGGCAACCTTCTCTCGAGGGTCCCACAGGACTCAGTATTTTGGCCAGTGCTATTTTTTACAATGCTTTTAAAGAGAATCTTTAATTTCTGTTAATTAATTCACTTTTCACTTTTTCCTCATTGTTGATGAGCTATTGAGTCTTCTTCATTGGCTAGCAGCTGTTTAATATTTGACGCTGATATAGAGTGTCATCCACTAATATTGGCACCATTGAAATATTAACTTACCAGTCACTTCATCAGGTTCACCTTACTAGTGCCAGGTTGGACCTGCTTTTGCCTTCAGAACTGCTTTAATTCTTCATGGCATGGATTCAACAAGGTACAGAAAATATTCCTAAGAGATTTTGGTCCATATTGACATGATAACATCACACAGTTGCTGCAGATTTGTCAGCTGCACATTTATGATGTGAATCTCCTGTTCCACCACATCCCAAAGGTGCTCTACTGGATTGTGATCTGGTGACTGTGGAGGCCATTTGAGTACAGTGAACTCATTGTCATGTTCAAGAAACCAGTCTGAGATGATTTACGCTTTATGACATGGTGCGTTATCCTGCTGTAAGTAGCCATCAGAAGATGGGTACACTGTGGTCATAAAGGGATGGACATGGTCAGCAACAATATTCAGGTATAGGCTGTGGCATTGACATGATGCTAAACTGGTAGAAATGAGCCCAAAGTGTGCCAAGAAAATATCCCCCACACCATTACACCACCACCACTAGCTTGAACCACTGATACAAAGCAGAATGGATCCATGCTTTCTTGTTGACACCAAATTCTGACCCTACCATCTGAATGTCGCAGCAGAAATGGAGACTTATCAAACCAGGGGACATTTTTCCAATCTTCTATTGTCTAATTTTGGTGAGCCTGCTAATTGTAGCCTCAGTTTCCTGTTCTTAGCTGACAGGAGTGGCACCCGGTGTGGTCTTCTGCTGCTGTAGCCTAACCAACTCAACTCAAGGTGTTCAGAGATGCTCTTCTGCATACCTTGGAGTATTTTTTTCTGTTACGGTTACGAACTAGTCTGTTACGAACAGTCTGGCCATTCTCCTCTGACCTCTGGCATCAACAAAGCATTTGCACCCACAGAACTGCCGCTCACTGGATATTTTCTCTTTTTCTGACCATTCTCTGTAAACCCTAAAGATGGTTGTGCGTGAAAATCAAAGTAGATCAGCAGTTTCTGAAATACTCAGAACATCCCGTCTGGCACAAACAACCATGCCACATTCCAAGTTACTTAAATCACCTTTCTTCCTAATTCTTATGCTCGGTTTGAACTGCAGCAGATCGTCTTGACCATGTTTACATGCCTAAATGCATTGAGTTGCCGCCATGTGATTGGCTGATTAGACTTTGTGGTAACAATAAGTTAGACAGGTGTACCTAATAAAGCAATGTTATTTCTTTTTATCCTAAAAATCATTAGTGAATTAGATAAAGATCATGTTCCATTCATTTATTCATTTCGAATTCATTTATCGAATTGTGTTGGTACAACATGAAGGACTTGTGTGTTAGGTAAGATTTCATGCAAAAGATCAAAAAGGTTAAACGATAAAGACCTTTTTTCCCCCCACAGCCCTCTTTGATCGTATTTACCAAGGATGTCGATATTAGTGAAAGGCACTGCAGAAGTCGCTACATAAAAAGAGTATAAGATGAAAATGATCAAACGCCAATATTTCTCGACTAACAGCTCCCTTTAGGATAGAGAAGGAGAGGCCAAGAGAGAATCTCATCCTTAAAAAAATAAAGTGCTGAATTGAAACAGGGGGTTTGCATGAGAGGATCTGGGAGGAGGAAGAGAACATAGAAAGAAAGCTCTTAGAAAAGAGTATAAGAAAAGAGGAAGAGAGACGGATAATCAGCCCCCTGTGTGGGCGATGGAGGACTCCTCTAATGAGAATGTGCTGGTGGAGTCGTGACTCTTCTCTTCTCCAGGATTGTCTCTGAGAGTTTCCTAGAGCACTACAGACAGAGCAACAAAATGGGAATCAGCCAATCGCAGCCGCTCTGCTGATTCATATGTCATGGATAGCTTATAAGGAACACTAATTGGCCCCATCAGATAGGAAGAGCTAAACAGCAAGCTTCTAGATATACAGTACCCTGGTATTCTTAAAATCTTTATGTTTTGTAGTAGGGCAATTCAATGTAATAATACAAATTCTAATATATAAATATATATATATATATATATATATATATATATATTATATTATATCTTGGGACATTGACACAGTTCTGAAAAGTTCTGAAAACGTAGTCCCATGGACGTTTCTGGAGGCCGCAAATTATGTAGCCAGAGGTACGTATGGCTTAATTTCATTTATTTAAACGAATGCTACAGGGTGGTATGACACCGTTCCTTTTTGCGATTACCAGCTGGCCGCTTACCTCCGTGAGGAGGGCTTTCCGTCGCAACCAGTTGGCCCCGTTAGCTCGTTGCGTTAAGTCGGCGGATTTGAGACACAGAGAGGAGTTGACCATGACGACGGGGTTCGAGTCCAGGAAAGAGCAGTTCCAGAAATCAGGTAACACAAAAACAGAATCCAAAAAATAAAATGAGTAAAATAACAGGGTGAAAATGTGGTAAAATTCTAAATTGTAGTAAAAATCAGACGAGGGCTTTTCTTTTTCTGGATGGCTTTTGTAAACTGTTGGTTGGGTTTAGGGAAGTAAGTGGGTGGGCGGGTCAATCGATAAAATTGGTTTGGTTTAGGGAAGAAGGAGAGTGGGTCAGTCGATTGGTCGGCCCGCCAGTCAGTCAGACAGACAGACAGTCGACATCGGCCTCTGGTAGGTTTATGTGAGAACAGCGGGCGCAAAAGGCACTCGCGAGAGAAATTTGAGATATAAAAAAGCGCACACAGCAGCCTCTCACGGATTCACAAAAACAAAAACTGCAAATATACATACCTCCCAGGACGTATTTCACAGTCTCCAGAAACGTCCACAGGACTTTGTTTTCAGAATAAGCCTGTGTTGTTTTTGGCTCTATACACCAACACAATGGGTTTGAAATAAAATTATGTACTTTAACTGCAGACTGTCAGCTCAAATTTTAGGGTATTTACATCCAAATCAGCTGAACAGTGTAGGAATAACAACCATTTGCATATGTGCCTCCAACTTGTTAAGGGTCCAAAAGTAATTGGTCAATTGGCCTCTAAGCTGTTCCATGGCCATGTGTGTGTTATTTCCTCATTATCCCAATTACAATGATCAGATAAAAGGTCCAGAGTTTATTTCAAGTTCATTTTGCATTTGAAATCTGTTGCAGTCAACTCTCAAGATGAGATTCAAAGAGCTGTCACTATCAGTCAAGCAAGCCATCATTAGGCTGAAAAAACAAAACAAACCCATCAGAGAAATATCAAAAACATTAGGCATGGCCAAAAGAACCGTTTGGAACATTCCTAAAAAGAAAGAACGCACCAGTGAGATTAGCAACACCAAAAGACCCGGAAGACCACAGAAACTACTGTGGTGGCTGACCAAAGAATTCTTTCTCTGGTGAAGAAAACAACCTTCACAACAGTTGGCCAGATCACTCTCCAGGAGAAAGGTGTATGTGTGTCAGAGTCAACAATCAAGAGAAGACAATACCAGAGTGATTACAGAGGGTTCACCAAAAGATGTAAACCATTGGTGAGCCTTAAAAACAGGCAGGCCAGATTAGAGCTCTAAAAAAGCCTTCCCAGTGCTGGCACAATATCCTATGGACAGATGAGATCAATATCAACCTGTACCAGAGTGATGGAAAGAGTATAACAAAGGAAAGGAACTGCTCATGATCCTAAGCAGTGAAGCATGGTGGTGGTAGTGACATAGCGTGGGCTTGTATGGCTGTCAATGGAACTGGTTCTCTTGTATTTATTGATGATGTGACTGCTGACAAAAGCTGCAGGATGAATTCTGAAGTGTTTCAGGCAATATTTTCTGCTCATATGAAGCCAAATGCTTCAGACCTCATTGGACGGCACTTCGCAGTGCAGATGGAGAATGACCCAAAGCATACTGTAAAAGCAACCAAACAGTTTTTGAAGGGAAAGAACTGGAATGTTATGCAATGGCCAAGTCAATCCCCTGACCTGAATTCTATTGAGCTTGCATTTCATATGCTAAAGTCAAAAATGAAGGAAAAATGCCCAAAGAACAAGCAGGAACTGAATATAGTTGCTGTAGAGGCCGGGCAGAGCACCACCAGGAATGAAACTCAGCATCTGGTGATGTCTATGTGTTCCAGACTTCAGGCTGTAATTGACTGCAAAGGATTTGCAACCAAGTATTAAAAAGTGAAAGTTTGATTTATCAATATTATTATTAACAAGTGGGAGGCACATATGCAAACTGTTGTAATTCCTACACCGTTCACCTGATTTGGATGTAAATACCCTCAAAAGCTGACAGTTAAAGCACATCTTGTTCATTTATTTTCAAATCTAATGTGTTGGTGTATAGAGCCAAAAATGTTAGAATTGTGTCGATGTCCAAATATTTATGGACCTAACTGTATATATGTATGTATGTATGTATGTATGTATGTATGTATGTATGTATGTATGTATGTATGTATGTATGTATGTATGTAT
>CAIGQZ010000427.1:30469332-30479544 GCA_903798205.1 Danio tinwini
TATATATATATATATATATATATATAGCACAGGACAATTTTTCTTTTTTTCTTTACTTTATAATGCATAACTTTTCATTTTATTTTTCAAACTTTTCTAAATGGACCATAGTAAAGCTCAAAGTGTATTCTTTTCAATATTACATAATTTTTGGGTAAGACTTTATTTTGATGGTCCTTATTGCATTTTTGGTTGACTAAAAGTAGGAATAGTAACTACATGCCAATTCATTCTTGTTTGAGTATTATTTGACTATCTGCTTCATATCTGTTAATACTGCTCCTTCAACGGACATTTAACTCACTATAAGAAACTTTGCAAGTACATGTTAACTTAAACTACCCCTAGCCTCAATATAATCTAATGAAAATTAGTTGGCATGTAGATGCAATGTAACTTAAATTCAACAAAATGTGTTAAAGGGACCATCAAAATAACACCCGCTTCAAATGTTATCACTCGATTGAATGGGCATTATCTGTGGTTATCAGCTGATAGATATGGGCTAGTAGGGGGCTTCTGCACCTACTGGTATACAGTAGGCTCAGAAGGCTCTCATCATCCATACACATGGTTTATCAGCTATACTAATAGAGAAGACTCCAGATCCAGATCTGTTTTTACATTACTGTGATGGTTGGGTTTAAAGTTGACGTAGGGGTAGACGTTAATAAAATACAATTAAAGGGAAATTTAATAAATAATATAAATAATTCTCATTAACTTCTGGCCACAGCCATGTCTGATTAACCATGTGAATAGATGATAACAGCTTTCTGAGCCTACCAGTAGGCGCTATAGGTCCCTATTGGTTCATATCTATCAGCTGATAACCACTGATAATGGAAATAAAGCATACCTGTCAACCCTCCCATTTTTCCCGGGATTCCCCCGTATTTTACAGTTCTATCCTGCCATCATCCCATAAAGTTTTTTTCCGTATTTCTCCCATATTTTCAGTCTTTCTCTGAAGGGTGGCAATAAACATTAAAGAGCCGATCCTCCCTATACAAAACCCATACCGCCGAACCACCAGGGGCCGCCCCTCGCTCTTAAATGTGCGTCTGATCTGTGCTTTCATTTTATTTAGACATGAAAACACTTTGAAATAAATATAAAAAGGGCAGGATTTCCTTTCCTTTTATTACAGGTGCCGTCACCCCTGCTATGCAATCCTCAAAACAGTCATATAGCAGTGCGTGACTGACAGCTGACACGTACCATAGTGATAAATAGATGCTGTTTCCCAAACAGATAGGAGGGTATTAATCCCTTTTTTATTTTTACATCCCAATTTTGACAGGTATGAAATTAAGTGATACCAATTTTTGTTTGTAGCTCACTGGGGTCAAGAACTGTTACTATTTAAAGTTAGACATGTGTACATCTTCATTAGAGAGTGTTTGCTAACAGGTTAAGCTTTTCAATTGCACATTAAGCTGAATACTAGTATCTTGAAAATATATAGTAAAATATTATGTTATTGTCATCATTGCAAAGATAAAAATAATCCGCTATGAGAAATGAGTTATTACATTTATTATGTTTAGAAATTTATGTTTAAACAGAATGTTAAACAGAAATCAGGGAAAAATGTAATTAAAAATAATTCAGTGTATGTTGTTGATTGGACGGTGCACAGAGAAGTGGAATCAGAGGAAGGTGTTTGATCGAGCAGTGCAAAAGACGTCAGGCAGAAATAAATGCAAAAAATAAATCTTGAGTTGTTTTCCTATAGCAAAGAAATCTCCCCAGGGACAGTGAAATGTCATGAAAATTTGCTTTCGGGTGCGCGGATCTCCACCAACTTCAGAGTGCCTGAATAAAAGAGCTGCTTGGTTTATGTGCAGTGAACCGTAGAAATGAACTGCCTTAAAAACATATCAGCCTCTTCCTTCTCCCTAACTGAATAAATATTCTCAGAGCTGCAAAATAACAATGTCAAGACACCCCCTATTTTTTTATTAACTTCTGCAAAGCAAATCCTGCATTTCTTCTTAAATTGTACAGCGGCGGCGTCTAGACGTTGTGCTCTGAGCTGTGCTGGCAGGGAAAGCCGCTGAATATATTCCAAACGTGAAGGAATTTTAATGAGCACTGAGCTGCTGTGTAATGTTGACATTAAACCATCCTGGATCTGGATTTCATCCTATAGTCATTCAACAGAACAACTTGACAAAGGCTGGAAATGGTTTTGTTTACCCACATAGGGTTAGAATGATTCCTGAACCTAAGATAACCTCTGCAAAACTGTCATTTCAAAAACAAACATGAGGCAGAAAATCTGATTTTCAGATGAGCTGCTGACATGAGTGAAGATGGGGTTTTGGTAATTCAACCTTTGGAGTCTTTTCAGCCTAAAGTCCGCATGAACTGGAAGCTGTGACCATTTTTTTTCTTTCCTTATTGTGACGCAGTTTCTAGAGAAAATAAATATTAAATGATAAAACAGTGGACGTGGCTTGTTTTTTCTACTGCGAGCTGATTGGATGTAGTAAAGTAGGCATTTTAATAAAAAAGATGGGGAAAAGGGTTTCGGAAGAGTTATTACAACCTAAAGGCTCGTACACACCGGGGCGCTTTACGCTTGCGTTTATCGTCAGCATTTTTTGACAGGTTTTTCCGGATTCAAGCCCAAGCGTTTTTCACTGGCGTCGAACAGAAGAGTATGCAAAATCACTCCTTGACTCTAGATGGTGCTACACAACTTCAAGCATCTGACACCTGGTTTTAACACAGAGGAAGAAGACAAAAAGTTAACATGCTTGTTGTTAAAGTTACTGGCGATTCAAACAAGCATGCATGGTTCAAGTAGCAGCTCTAGCGATTAGGAAATGATTATTGTTCACCAGTGCAATAAGCAGCTCCACGTTCATATCGCCTCTGGGCATCATCTTCAATGTGGGCTCGAATTGACAGTTTCGATCACATTGGCACCCTTTATTTAGTCACGATGCGTTAAACGTTGACTAAAGACGCGAGCAAAAGTCTAGCGACTAAAGAAGCGACTAAAGACGCGAGTGGCTAAGTATTGTAATCACGGCCAATAACTCAGACATGCCAAAGAGCATAGAATAACAAAGAGGCGACACTCTGTTGCTGTTTGGGAAACAGCCACTAGATGCCACTAGTGTCACGCGGCGCCGTTTTAAAATGAAAGTTGCAATAGAGCAACAGAGTCCCTTTAAGGCATGTCATTTCACTTGGCGGCCATCTTTGAATCGACTTTTGGGCAGTATGCTTGGTCATTCTGTCTGAATGAGGAAACATCAAATTCTCCAAAATTGCTTGCCAAGCTTACAATTGAACTTCATATTAATTCAATTAAATTCAATTCATCTTTATTTGTTTAGCGCTTATAGATTGTGTCAAAGCAGCTTCACATATTTCTAAACATCCAAATCACACAAAATCTGCAGAAACTCACATCTGGTCCAAGCCCCTTCCCCAGAGTATGGTCAGTCTATAGTGATCGATGATTTGCTCCTACTAAAAGGCGGGCTTTTTTTCACCATATATCGATCAATGATTGGTTCCTGTACTAGTAGGCCGGCCTTTATTCATCATACTGACAGTTACATTTTTCCTCATTCAAAAAGATACGAGTAACACGAGTGACTGTTGGAACAACAGCACGGACAACTAATACTAGACAGAATTAATTAAAATATTGAGTTAAATATGAGTTAAAATATTATATATCCATACACCCCCTTTAATTAGCACCATTTTAAATAATATCCCAATGAAAATAAATAATTTTCAAAATGCTGACAACTAATTTTTTTAATGTTTTTTATAACATTTTTTTGTTTTACTTAAATTAGGGTGATGCAAAAATGAGTCTACCCCACATCAAAAACTACTTTATCTAGTTTGTATGGCCTCTGTGATTTTTAATGACAGCACCAAGACTTCTAGGCATGGAATGAACAAGTTGGCTTCATTTTGCAACATTTATCTTTTCTATTCTTCAAAAATGACCCCTCTTTTAGAGTTGCTCAACTTATAATGTCTCTTTAGAATTCCCCATGGATTCAGATCAGGAGACATAATTCAAATAATATAAATTATTAACATAGATGTGTATGTGTGTGTGTGTATGACGAATTTATGTGCCTAGCTATTCTAGTTATGTCTTTAAAATGCACGCTGAATACTAATATTTTGCAAAAAAAATAAAAATAACTAAAAATATAAAGCAAAATATTTTGTACTCTAATCCTGGCAAAGGCAAAAGTACTAATAGAAATTATAGAACTTAAGAACTTAATAGGAAAATACTTATTATAAATTAGTAATTAAAGCAATTATGTTTAAATGTGTTGAGGAAAATCTCTGGAAAATACTTGTGAAAATATTTGAAAAAGAATTACAATTTTACAGGAGGGTAATAATATTGATCAACTGTACATTGTAAAACATTGCTGTAAAATGTACAGTATTACTGGCAATTTTTACAGTATTACTGGCAAAATGTACAAGTGTACTGTAAATCAACATTTACAACTGTGCTGTAAAACTACAGCACAACTTTAATTGTCAATTTACAGTCCACTTGTAAATTGTACAGTATTACTAGAAAATAAAATTGCCAGTAATACTGTACAGCAAGGAACATAAGTATTAAACACATCATGGCTGCGTTTTGGATCATTGTCTTGCTAAAATGTCCACCCTGGTTACATCTTCATCATCCTAGTAATGTAGATGTTGGACTGAAGCAGTGAATATTAATTTACAATGATGAAGGGCAGAGGGTTGCTGAATTACTACTGAGAGATTTTAGCTGCTGTCTGGACTTTCACTGTCGTTTTACACCTCCCTTTCTACATGTGTTCAATACTTTTCCCTGTGTCATTTCATTTTCATTCATTCATATTCTTTTCGGCATGGTCCCTTTATTAATCGGGGGTCGCTACAGCTGAATGAACCGCCAACTTATCCAGCACGTTTTTTCGCAGCGGATGCCCTTCCAGCCGCAATCCATCTCTGGGAAACATCCACACACCCACACACCCACACCCACACACACACACTAATACACTACGGACAATTTTGCCTAACCAATTCACCTGTACCGCATGTCTTTGGACTGTGGGGGAAACCGGGTTACCCGGAGGAAACCCACGCAAACGCAGGGAGAACATGCAAACTCCACACAGAAATGCCAACTGACCCAGCCGAGGCTCAAACCAGCAACCTTCTTGTCATTTCATTTTATTACATATAACTTAATTTGTAAACTAATTAGATTTGTTTTTCTTGCATATTTGGATTTCTTTGGTTGCTATCAACATCTGGTGAAAATTTCAAGTCAACGGCATCTTTAGATCTTTATGTTTTCTGAGAAAAATAGTCACGCGTTTAATACTTATTTTCCCCTTATTTGTTTTTACAGTGTATGCTTTAGGACAGAAATAGTAACACATAAACAATGATACTCACTTGTGTGACACTACTCTAGTAAAGCCAGCACTTTATCTTCTTTTAAAGTCACCTTGTATTTGTTGATCTCATACTGCACTAGTGGGCGTGGTCATCTTAGGCACTGGTTATCTGTACAGGCTGTCTCAAAACTCAAAAACGAGTTGTATTGGCAGCTATTTTTCAATATAAGTTTTTTTAACTAACAAGGACATTTTGAGTTGTGAAACAGCATGTCAAGTTATCAATGGAAATTTGATTTCTCAATTTCAGGACCCTTTAAGCCTGTTAGAAGCCAAGTGGCGACGCAAGTACACCAGCTTGCAAAAGAAAACATTATTATGGCGATTATCTATGCTGGTCGCGTCGGCAAGAAGGTCCTTCAGTTGATTCAACAGGAAACAGTTTCCCCTGATGCAATTTAATTAACTTTCATTTTATGGACCAGATTGAAGAATACTTCATTTCCCAGAATGACAATACAACTTAAAAGAAATTCAGCAGGTGATTCTCTGTAAATTTATTTCCCCGGGAGGAGTGGAGACTTTAAATTTAGCTCATGAATTCTAACACGGATGATTATTAAATTTGCCCGGATCTATTCAATGCTTCATTTGTCTGCATGACAACAATGGCTTTAAACTGTCTTTGTGTAAAAATTTATATCTGTGACTGAATTTAATGGATATGTACCATTCAAAAGCAAGTGATTTATTTATTTATTTATTTATTTTGATTAGCAAAGACACATTAAACTGATATATCGTCAATACTAGTTGTAAAAAGCAACAAATAATAACTTGACTTCTAGTTGATCATTTGGAAAAGTGGCATTTTTCTGATAAATCATCTGTTGAACTGCATCCCAATCATCACACATACTGCAGAAGATCTATTGGAACCTGCAGGGACCCAAGATTCTCACAGAAATCAGTCAAGTTTGGTAAAGGAAAAATCATGGTTTGGGGTTACATTCAGTATAGGGACATGTGCAAGAGATCTGCAGAGTGGATGGCAACATCAACACCCTGAGCTATCAAGACAATTGATAGACATCAAAGTTCCTGAAAGCAAAGAAGGTCAAGGTGCTACAGGATTGGCCAGCCCAGTCACCAGACATGAACATTATTGAGCATGTCTGGGGTAAGATAAAGGAGGCATAGAATATGAATCCAAAGAATCTTGATGAACTCTGGGAGTCCTACAATAATGATTTATTTGCCATTTCAGATGACTTTATTAATAAGTTATGAGTCATTGCATAGATGTATGGATGCAGTCCTTCAGGTTTATGGGAGTCATACACAATATTTATTATTTTCCCACTGCACAATGACTTTATTTTCTATATTGTACATTATTTCTATTAACAAGACAAGACTATAGTCTAAGCAAAGTCAGACCTTACTGTACTAATTAAACAATTAAAAATCAAGGTATGATTATATTTTATTTTGGTAAAATAAGTGTAATCTAGAGGCTTCTGCCTTTTATATAAGCCACTTCAGACACCAAATAATCAACTAGAAGTCAAAGTAAAAGATTTTCACCCAAAATTGAAAATTCATGAAATTAATTTACTCTCACCTCACGTGTTTCAAACTATTTAACTTTTTTTCTTAGTTAATTTTCATTTCATTTCTGTAAATGTTAATTTTTGGGTGAACTATACCTTGAATTTGGACAACTTCAATGATTTAGATTTTGTTGAACTCCAGATTCCAGATTTTCGAATAGTTATAGCTCAGCCAAGCATTGTCAAATCCTAACAAACCAGACATCAATGAACAGCTTATATATTCAGCTTAATGATGACGTATAAAAATCAATATTTATTGACTAGTTCTGTGGTCCAGGGTTACATAGATTATGTTAATACATGCTCAAAAATGGCTAGCAACTTTTACAAGAACGCTAGTGGAGAAAGAGTAATCAGTGAGCTGTCGATGTTCAGGAAACGCACCCAGGATCGATCTAATGCTGACATGTTTCCAATGATCAGGTAAATGGTTTCCACACTCTTCAATATGCATGTCAAGAGTTCTCCCTCCCGATGTGCAGGTCCCACATTTTAACTCATCTGTACACTTCAAAGAGCTCCACAGTGATACACAATCCTGCTCTTCATTCTCAACCCTACAAGGGATAAAGTGAACATCAAGTCAATTAGCAAATAAATCCTCAAACCATACGCTCGTCTCCCTTTTGACGTAGCTGGTTGTTTCAGCTGCGAATGCATGTGTGCTTATGCCGAGTTCAGACTGCATGATTTTAGTCCTAATTTTGACTCGCCGACGGGTTTTGAGAAATCGCAGACAAATGCCTGAAATCACAGGCAAATCGATGCTCGTGCACGCGAGTGACAATCACACATTATGAACTATCAAGGACGCGTTATGAGAGAATCGCAGATGAGTAGCCGAAGCCCGTGAGATATTTGACATGCTAAATATCTGGAGCTGTCGGCGATGCAAATCATGCCGTGTGAATGTGTTCTGACTGAAAATAACATCCGCGATCACCTACAGCCAATGAAAGAGCAGCATTCACTAGCGTGGTTACCTGCAGGCCAGCAGGAGTCTGAAAGAGAAACTAAAATCGCTCATTTTCAGTTGATTTGGACCCCAGAAATGGAGGAAAAATGAGTGTAAAATTTGCACATGTCTGTTTGACTTGTCATCTGATCAATATTACAATCAGGTCGAAAAGTTTAAAAAGGTGAGGAGAGATTGTTACTTCTCTTCAAAAGCCAGGTGAGCAACACGAGTTTCTAAAGCTGAAGCATTCTTTTTCCATGTAGTTAATAACGAAAGATATTTTGTGATATACAGTTGCAATCAGAATTATTCAACCCCCTGATATATTAGCCCCCCTGTTTATTTTTTTCCCCAATTTCTGTTTAACGGAGAGAAGATTTTTTTTCAACACATTTCTAAACATAATAGTTTTAATAACTCATTTATAATAACTGATTTATTTTATCTTTGACATGATGACAGTAAATAATATTTGACTATATATATTTTCAAGACACTTCTATACAGCTTAAAGTGAAATTTAAAGGCTTAACTAGGTTAATTAGGTTAACTAGGCAGGTTAGGGTAATTAGGCAAGTTATTGTATAATGATGGTTTGTTCTGTAGACTATGGAAAAAATAAATAGCTTAAAGGGGTTAATAATTTTGACCTTAAAATGGGTTTTAAAAATTAAAAACTGCTTTTATTCTAGCCAAAATAAAACAAATAAGACTTTCTCCAGAAGAAAAAAATAAAATCAGACATACTGTGAAAATTTCCTTGTTCTGTTAAACATAATTTGGGAAATATTTAAAAAAGAAAAAAAATCAAAGGGGGTTCAATAATTCTGATTGCAACTGTATATTACGTGATCTCGCGTTGTTTCCATGTCACTTCTCGCGTTTGTTTGGTTGTAAGACGTAGTTTGGACAAAGTTGTCTGTGATTCTTCCTATTTTAAAGTCATGCAGTATAAACTCTACTGTCGCCGATCCATTCTTGTGTAAACTCCACGCCGACAGAACACTAGCCCAGATAGTCATGCAGTGTAAAAAACATCTGTGACACGACAACTTTGAAAATCATGCAGTCTAAACTCAGCATTAGTATGGAGCCAGACTCAAAAATAATAAATTTGCAAAAATTTAATTCAAACATGCACAATACAATTCACATTTACTTCAATTCAAATCATAATTTTAATTCAAATTTGAAAACTCAAAACACAATTTATAAATACACAAATCCAACTAGTAAATTCGAAAATATTGACCATCCATTTGAATTTATGCATTGTGAATACACAAATCAAATTTGTAAACAGGGTTCCTAAATAAATCCAATTCATAAATTCAAAATGATTGCCCATTTGAATTTACGAATTGGATTTTGTGTATTTAGGAATTGTGGTTTGAGTTTATGAAATTGGATTTGCATATTTACGAATTGTGTTTTGAATTTATGAATTTACGAATTGTGTTTTGAATTTATGAATTTACAAATTGTGTTTTGAATTTATGAATTTACAAATTGTGTTTTGAATTTATGAATTTGCAAATTGTGTTTTGAATTTATGAATTGTCTTTTGAATTTACAATATGGATTTGCAAGGTTACAAATTTGGATTTGTATATTTATAAATCGTGTTTTGAATTTAGGAATTGGAGAGGTGTATTAACAAATTGTGTTTTGAATTTACGAATTGGATTTGTGTATTTAACCATTGAATTAGCTTATTTACAAATTATGTTTTGAATTTGAATTTATGAATTGGAGTTAGAGTATTTATGAATTGTGTTTTGAGTTAAAAATTTAATTTGTGTATTTACTAAATGAATTAGCTTATTTACAAATTATGTTTTGAATTTGAATTTATGAATTGAGTTAGA
Organism: Danio tinwini; assembly: GCA_903798205.1. Lineage (NCBI taxonomy): Eukaryota > Metazoa > Chordata > Actinopteri > Cypriniformes > Danionidae > Danio > Danio tinwini. The sequence continues at coordinate 30,479,165 of CAIGQZ010000427.1, forward strand.
GTATTTATGAATTGTGTTTTGAGTTAAAAATGAAATTTGTGTATTTACTAAATGAATGTTTATTTACAAATTGTGTTTTGAATATATGAATTGTATTTTTGTATTCATGAATTGTGTTTTAAATTTACAAATTGTACTTTGCATTTACGAATTGGATTGGCATATTTACGAATTGTTTTTAATTAATGATTTGTATTTGTGTATTGATGAATTGTGTTTTGAATTAACAAATTGGATTTGCATATTTACAAATTGTTTTAAATTTATGAATTGGGTTTGCATATTTATGAATTGTTTTAAATTCACAAATTGAATTTGTGTATTCATGAATTGTGTTTTGAATTTATGAATTGGGTTTGTGTATTTATGCATCGTGATTT
>CAIGQZ010000427.1:30498327-30511444 GCA_903798205.1 Danio tinwini
ATAGATAGATAGATAGATAGATAGATAGATAGATAGATAGATAGATAATATATACCTATTCATAATTCTGAAGTTGAATTACTATGTTGGAGACATATGCTTGCAATCTGTCATTGACAACATTATTAGACCTTTTTGTTCACTGGTAAAATAAGACATTTGTCATTATCATATTCCTGCATGCATATTCAACGTTATATAGGCTAGAGTAGTTATACTGACCCAGTAAACATTTGTTTTCCTGCACAACACACTAAGAACAAACACAAAAAAAAACATATTAAATGCTTGTTGTAATCATAACTCTAAAATGCTCTAAAATTGTTTAAATGATGTGCGTGCTTTCAGCTTCACTTTAAGCACAAACGTATGACAACATACAATTTACAGTTTTGTGCAATTTAGAAAAACTGGGGTGGAGAGTGACGTCACGACTACTGAAATATTTCAGTTATATCTAAACAATGAAAATAGATAAAGTGTTTGTTTTAACAACACAAACCAGCACAAATCGAGCACAAACGAACGACACCAGTTTGGTGCAATTTAGAGGAAATGGGGTGGAGAGTGATGTCACGGCTCTCGAATTAATTTGCTTATATCCAAACGTGGAAAACTAATGACACAAACCAGCACAAATCGAGCACAAACAACCTTTGCTGATTTGGAGTTATTTGAGCAACATGAAGTGGAAAGTGACGTCACACGGTCAAAAAATTCATGCTTAATATCTCAGACCCCAAACCAACACAAACGTTCGTTTTCACGGCACAAACCAGCACGAACATAGCACAAGAGTTCAATCATCAGTTGTTAGGCACTGTTAGGATGACTGGAGCTACCGGTTTCAGAGGAGAGCATGCCCATGACTGAGTAACGCGAGATTCTGCAAGACCTAGTGCGTGATTCAAAATGGTGGCGTCCGTCTGCTAGACAGCAACATTTTTCCCCTCTTTTTCTACTTTTTTCTGCGTCCCACCCTTCTTAAATTGGACTACATCATTGCAACTGGACTATACATTTTCATTTTTCACCCTGGATCAACTTGAAGAGAACATCGACGGACATTACAACACACACTGCAGCAACAAACACTTCAGCTCACAACAAAAAAGGTAATCCCGCTCCAAACTTCGTTGTCACAGAAAACAAAACAATGAAAGAAAACATTTTGGACTTACAAGCATGCAGTATGAGAGACAATCTAGTTTTCACAAACATCCCGGATCAAACTCCAGACGACCTCGAAAAATCAATCAAGGACTTTATGACAAAACAACTCAAACTACCAGCTGAAACCGTACAAAACATCACTTTTTACTGTGTCCACCGCATCCGTTCTCAACAAAACAGCAACCGACCGTGTCCTATCATTGCGAAATTTGAACACTACAAACACAAAGAACTGGTTCAAAAACAAGGCAGACAACTTAAAGGTACAGTTTACGGTCTCAACGAACAATATCCAAAGGTCATTCTCGAACGTCGAAAACAACTCCTCCCAATCAGAAAACAGAAAATGAATGAAGGAAAACGAGCAATCATAACAGTGGACAAATTATACATAGACGGACAACTATATCGCGATAAGGACATTACCCCTTGGCTTTTCTGAACGCATCACTCCGGTAATGTTACCCCATCTCCCTCATATCACTGAGTTATGGTTAGTTATCGCATCTAGGTCTCATCCCCCCTCCCTCCTTAAACTCTATGTTGGTATTTATAGTCATTTTTGTTTGGTCATTGTTCTATTGTGTACATTCTTTCAACTCCATGTCTGAATTGTATGTCTATCAGTCTATCATTAACATTGTATTTTCATACACACACACACACACACAGGTACAATACCACACCCTTTCAAAAGCATACAGTAACATTTATGCATATGCAGTAACAACAGACTCACATATTAATATTGACCTTCCATGAAGTGTGTAACACAGCTTTTAGTGAAGTGAAATATCCAGCTAAAGCTTAAATCTGAGAGTGGACAGTTTTTAAAACTATTGATTCATCTATAAAAGAGTCTTCAGCCGTTTCGGCGTGACGTTGTTACGAAACATAATGGTTGCACGCGCAGACCCGGCAAAATTCAAACCTGCAGCCCCGCCCACTAACACAGCAGCAAGACGCTCATGAAGATGCTCATGAAGACGCTGTGTTTACATGGATATTATTGGAAGTGTGAGGGAAAGGAGTCCTTTAGAAATCTGCACGCTTACAATGGGTGATCTATCACTACACAGCCCATGCATTAGTTTCTGCCTCCATCTTGTAATGGACAGACAAGACACCAGGGGTGCAGGCAAAATAAGGTCAAATTATTAGGTACACCAGCAGGCTGGTGAACGCTGGGCTTCGGGCTGGTGAGCAGCACTGAAAAGGCTTGCGAATAGAGAGCGGGAGCCCGCAGAAATAACTTGTCAGAGCACAGAGGACGCTACAAACTCCCGGCTGGGGATGTGACCGTTTAGAAAAGCAGAGTACAGGTAAGCCCTTGGAACATATAGCAGTTCACGGACGAGGTGCCACAGCAATGATTGCAAATAGAAATGATCTACATGTTTTGTTACTAGTAACCGCGTGTACTGCATCAGCTTAACTCTTTATATTCCCATATCGTGTCTAATGCAACGTTGTAAACGCGACGCGTGCTAATTTGTTTACAGATTTAAATGCTTTCGTGAGCTCGTTCCACTGCCGTTTGTCGTTGCTATGGCCACTGTTAGCTAATCCTGCAGCGGTCAAGGTTCAGAATAGTTCAGCTTTTGCTGCTGTGTGGATTAAAACTGAATGTGTGTCATACTTAACAAGAGCAATATGCTTGTGTTTAACTGCTCTGCTTTCGACGCTGAGGTGTCTGAATAACACTGTTGAGAACCGTGTACTGTTTACTGTGGTGTTAGTAAGTTTACTATGAAGCGTGTTTCGGGCGTCCACTGTGATCGGATCCTATACCAATGTTGGCGACCCACGGACTTGATAAACCGGGCTGGGCATTTTACTGTCTTGCGCTGAACGCTGTTGAACAATGGCAACAGGCTGTCATCGGTCCAATCAGCGCAGATTAGCTTCACGCTAAGGAGGGGTTTGGGAACAAATGAATCGCTGAACGATTCATATGGGAGTCGCTGGGATAATTAGGTAAAAATAAATGCATATTATAAGACCATGAATGTGTTTTTTGACCTTGCATGCATATCAGTATGTTGTTAGAGACCCATAAAACCAAAATATGACCCTTTTCAATGTGTAATAGGGGCTCTTTAATTATTTTGTATTTCTTTAAACTATGTCACCAATCACATTTCTATCTTGGAACGTCCGTGGCAAAGAGGATCAAAGTTTTTAATCATTTAAGTAAATTACAAGCAGATATATGCCTTCTACAAGAAACCCACCCATCAGAATCCGATCAAAACAAAATTAAATCATCACAGTATAATTTATTTTCTGCCCCCTACAACACAAAACAGAGAGGAGTGTGTATGCTAATAAATAAAAAACTATAATTTGTTCATAATACCACAGTTACAGATCCAGAAGAACATTTCGTCATCATTACCATTTCAATTAACAATAACCCATTCACAATAGGCAATTTATATGGTCCAAATACAGATGACCCATCCTTTTTTTCAGATTTTTTTTTCATCAATTTCAAATCTCTCTAATTGCCCCGTTATAATAGCAGGTGACTTTAACAAAGTCTTAGACTCAAATACAGACAGATCTAACAACATCAGCAATAAACGCATCCGGAAATCTGCAGTTCATGAGTGATCTTGGTCTTGGCGATAGTTGGCGCCTCCAGCATCCGGACATTAAAGCATTTTCATTTTTTTTCACTAGTTCATCATTCGTACTCCCGCATTGACTTCTTTCTCACCAGTAATTCTATTATGTCCAATTTTTCTGAATCAAAGATTCACCCAATAACCATTAGTGATCACGCTCCTGTAACATTAAAACTGAATATAACCACCGCACATAAACCCAGTTCTAGATGGCGATTTAATACTTGTCTTCTTCAAGATCATGATTTCGACAGTTATTTTAAAAGAGAGTGGGCTTACTTTCTAGAGATAAATGACTCCCCTGAAATATCTCCATCTCTTCTGTGGGAAACAGGAAAGGCTGTATTAAGAGAAAAAATAATTTCATACTCCGTTTACAAATAAAAAAGAAAGAGAAAAAACAACAAGCTGACCTGGAACAGAAAATTAAAGAACTAGAAGACATTAACATGAATAATACAACAGAAGAAACACAAGATACACTAAGAAAATATAAATCACAATTAAATAAACTAATTAATACACACACTCAATTCCTTATTCATAGACTACGACAAGAACACTTGCATCATAGTAACAAATCTGGTAAATATCTGGCTAATCAAATCAAACACAATAAAGAAAAAACAACAATATCAGTCATTAAGGACTCAGCAGGGAAACCCACCAACTCACCAGAAGAAATAAACAACATCTTTCAAAAATTTTACAGTAAATTATATTCCCCTGAAAAAAAAAAACATCCCAGGATGACATAAATTCATTTTTCAACAATATCAACTTACCCCAACTAAACGAACAGCAAATAAATACTCTTAAATCCCCTTTATCAGAACAAGAAATTTCTAATGCACTTAAACTCATGCCCAATAATAAATCACCAAATCCTTATGGTTTCTACAAACACTTTTGGTCTATTGTATCAACTCATCCAATTGATAAATAAATCAAAACAATTTTCAAAACTTCCAGACACCATGAACACAGCCACAATTGCGCTCCTCCTCAAACCCAATAAAGACCCAAGATTACCATCAAGCTATCGCCCAATCTCACTAATCAATATAGACACTAAAATACTTGCTAAAGCTCTCTCCCATAGAATAGAAAAAAATCATGCCATCTATAATCCATCCAGACCAAACCGGCTTTATTAAAGGAAGACAAGCATCCAACAATACACGCAGACTCGTAAACCTAATACACCACTCATCAATAAACAAAAACAAATCCATCATAGTCACTCTCGACGCAGAAAAAGCCTTCGACAAAGTAAACTGGAAATTCCTGTTTTCCACATTAGAGAGGTTTGGTTTTGGGGAGTCATTTATTAATTGGATCAAAATTCTCTACACATCACCATCAGCTACAGTCATTACTAACGGACTAACAAACATAGCACAAACGAATGGCATAGTTTTGGGGATTATTTATTTTTATGGGGTGCCTACATCACGGAGGTGATTTAAATGCATAAATTAATAAGGGAAATAAAACAACAAAACATGAATCACAAAATATAGAAAACTGCTCATTTCTGGATATTCTTTTGCAGTGTATAAATTGTATAGATATTGCAATATATAATTGTAGAAACGCAAAATATCGCAATGTCAGATTTTTCAATTATCATGCAGTCCTAGCAACAACGCAAACCTTTGAACCTGTTTCATCAGAATTCTCCATTTCCCTTTTGATCTGATCTGATGTCTATATTCATTGCCCGCAATGGCTTCACATCAGCGAGCCTGGCCTAACTACCTTTGTATTCCACATAACGTTGACGCTTCATTCATAATCCCACCTGACAGGAATACCTCAGAGTTCTGCCATCCTCGTACATGAGTATACTGATTATACTAATGTTATAAATTATTAAATGGACTCACAATCGCGTGTAAGCAAGACGGACAGGAGTGAAGGATAGACCGAGAGGGTGGAGAGGTTTGATTTCTACCGCATTGCAGGTTTTTCTGCTCTCTTTTCGTATTGGAATTCATCTTGAATTCACGCTGCATATTATCTGTCTCTCTAGTCCCCGAAGCCTGACTGCTGAGTTCGCCTGGATCCTTGTTAAAACAATGCTGGGAGAAGAGAGAGGACACCTTGCCGTGCCAAAGCAAACATCCACTGCCTGCTGGATCAATATTTGATGCTACATTTTTAAAAGCTTGATGAGGCGTGCTTCCTTATTAAGACATGAGCAATCCTGCTTAAGTGATTTCTTTTTTCGTGTCTCCGCTGTTTACATGAAGACAAATATCAAAGGTTTCAATTGTGCAGGGGAATTAGATTACAGTGAAAAATGAACAAATACGGCTTGTTTATTTTGCTACTGAGGAAACAAGAGGTTTTTTATATTTCTTCTTAATTGGGTTACTGTTGTCTTGTCAGCTGTAGCCAGTTTGTTCATTCTTGTCTGGCCCCAACAAGACATCTTCACCTCCAGAACGGCCCTCAAAGGACAATTTCTCTTTATCAGACAATTCTTAATAAACCCTAGAGATGGTTGTGTAATGCTGCGTTCACCCAGATGCGGATGAAGCGTCAAGCACAAGTGATTTACATGTTAAGTTAATGCAAAGACGCAAATAGTCATCTTGTGGTGTGATTTGCTCGAATGAGGCAGCATAAATGAAGCGATTTGCGCAAATGAAGCAAGTTGAGCGTTTTACAACTTTGACGCGCTTAATGTGCACATTACGCAAATTGCTCGAGTTGGGAAACCTGAACTTCAGCAGACATTTTTGCCGCGTTAACCAATTAGAAGCCTGCTCTTGTAGGGAAGTGAATATGACGTAGTGCCTGTTGTTGGTGTCCTGACGGAAAAATCGCTTGGCTCAGTCTGAAGCACAGATGAAAGCTTTCATCATCCAGTTGATGAACTCACAGATCTGGGTGCACCTCTGAAAGGATCTAGTGGGCTCAGGCTCTATTTACATGAATACGTTTTACTTTTAAAATGCATAAGTTTTGCTACGGTTATGTCTTCCGTCCACACCACCCCGGAGTTTTCGAGCCCTGAAAATGGAGCGTTTTGGAAACGCTGAAGAGGCCGTTTATACTATATAGAAAATAAAGGCAAACAATCAGTCAAATGTGCAGAATCAGTGTGTGTGGTTACATACATCAAAATATTAACGTATCTTTGCGCTCAGCCAAAAGATGTTACCTGAGAACAAGTAATACATCCAAAAGACCAAAGAGTCGTTAGATAGAGACAAGATGAATTGAATATTACATTGAACAACTATAATCAGATGAAATCCAGTGGTAGATCCTTGATGAACTGTCCGACATGTGCAGCTTTCATCTGGGGAGGTGTGCTTAAAGCACCTGCTGACTGCTTGGAGCTCAGAGGTGCGCATATTAGGGATGCACCGATACTATTTTTTTGGAACTGATCCGATCTTGATACCAAAATTCTGAGTATCGATCGATACTGATCCGATCAGGCAAAGCCTGATATTTTACTGCAGGTTTGACGCAGACTAAACTAAACTGTCTGAGGCCAGTTTTATCTAATAATCCCTCACCAAATCTCGCAGTGCAGTGAGACGGAGAACGTTCAAAACAAGGACCTCTTATATGCTTTAGCGGCAAAACACAAACTGGTCTGTTAAATAAAATGTTGATATAAACAAAATTACAGTGAAATATTTTGAGTTTTAGAGTAGCCTGTATTAGGCTAAATCATTTTTCTGTTAGTGACAATCCAGATTGCGCCTGTCAGTTTCACTTCTGTTAATTTAATCAACTACTTTGACCACAATGGGCCAGGCTTTACAAACTATTCACAGCCTTTAAAGTATTCCCCTGGGAAGAATAAACTCAGTCGGAAGGATGAGAGAACAGAAACTCGAATGGATACGGAGCGGCGCATGTCGCTTCTGCGTATGGAATGCATCGGAGACAAAACAACTTCCAAAACAGCAGCTCAAAGGGAAGAAATCAGTGCGTTGAGGATCTGTCCAACGTATTATAGAGCTTTTTCTAACTCAAAATTCCAGGTAGGCCTACTTTGTGAGTAAAGAGCAGGTAATAACCCTCTCTACTCCAGTGTTGCGAGTGCGATCTGCTGATCTAACAGACACAGCACAACATGATTTAGAAATAGCAATGAGCTCCTTGTAGCAAGTCAAAATGTACCAATTTGATGCAAAACTTTGCAATTTCTCCACTAATTACTTAAACTAACAGGAACAAATAGTCTTAGAGAAAGTTTTCCATGTTATCATGAACAAAACACTCAGTTTGAACTGGAAATGAACGGAGAATGATTGACAGGCGCAGCGGCGGAAAGCGCTGAACTGAACATGAATTTAAGCCTGTAAATATTCATCTGTACTTCACAAACTATAAAATGGCTTCAGAACATTTGGGATATAGTAGGCCTACATGACAGCTTTCTAGTGCCTTATAGTAGGCTACCTTCATGGCTTAGTTGGCTTATAAACACAGAATATAGCGCACATGCAAGATCGGATTTGAATTGGTACCAGCTGGCCGATACTCAAGTATTCAAGTATACCCAGTAAGACCTTGATTAGCTTGTTCAGGTGTGTTTGATTAGGGTTGAAGCTAAAATCTGCAGGACACCGGACCTCCAGGAATAAGTTTGGTGTTCCCTGCGATTAACGATCCAAGTATCGGGATTGGTGCATCCCTAGCTCATACGCTGCAGCGCATGCCAGAGTGTTTGTGGTCTTGTGATGTGCATTTTCAGTGGTGTAGTGTGGACAGAGATTTAATTCACCTAAAGCGCATGTCTTTGGACTGTCGGGGAGTATAGTCATTAATATCACGCCAACATTAATATCACGCCATATCACGCCAACACGGGGAGAACAAGCAAACACCACAGAAATGCCAACTGGCCCAGTTGAGACTCAAACCAGCAAACTTATTGCTGTGAGTGCTAACCACTGAACCACCGTGCTGCCTCTAATTTTTATTTAATTTAATTTAATTAAAAAGTTGGGTAAAAACAAAAAAAAAAAGCACAGTAAATCAGCAGTTTTAGAAATATTTGTACCAGCCTCTGTCATTTTTAAAATAATTTAACTAACATCTCTTCACAATTCATCATCTTGATACAAAAGCCTAAATACATTAAATTACTGCGATGTGATTGGCCAACTGGATTTGGATATCAATTACCACTGAAAGACACACATTTCTAAAAAATAAATCACATTTTAGATGTTGTTATTAGAGGTCTCTAATGCAGAAATAAATTAGTTTTGTTTGTTAGTGTTTTTGCAAGAAGTTTTTAGGGAAATGTTGTAATATTGCAATTTTATGCCTTTGGGGTACCAGAAATACAGTGATTTCACTCACTATCTGATCACAGGTAAACAACATCTATTTTCTAACAGAAAATATCGCACAACAGTGATAATCATATAAGTAATATTTTTTTATGAAATAGTAAGAGTAAACAAAATGAGTGCCAACTGAAATTTTCTTTTAAAATTATCCTGTGTGTAGGTTCAGTAATTTCACTTATGGCAAAGAATAAAGTTTCCTTTTATTGTCTTTAAAGTGACAGGGATTTATACTGTACTATATAACAGATCTCAACTGCTTCATTCCGTATATCCATCATAAATGAAAAAAAAAAAAAAGATATATCATTACAGTATATGCATGCATATGTATAATGTGACAATGCATATACTGTATAGCAAATATCAACATTTGCTAATTGTAAACTGTATTTTACCACACAGCTCTATATATGAGGTTAGTTTTTTGGGATATACACAATATATAATAATATGCATTTTATAGCAAATCCTAATGGATTAATTGTTGATAAATATAAAAAACATTATTTACACACACGCAGAGAGTATATATATATATATATATATATATATACATACATAACCTGGTCATGTTTTTGTCATCTAAATATTCTTTTCATTGACAGAGACAAGGTTTTAAAAATCCAAACCTAAAATTATGTGCATCCAATTTTATCGGCATACAATATACAGTACACAGCAAAATCCTCAGTAAAATTAACTCATTTCAGAGTGTATTTGGTCCCTTTCTAAATAGAGTAAAAGTCAAGCTGCGGTCACACTGGACTTTTCTCCCTATAGACTTCCATTCATACACACGCGAATGCGTCAGACCGGAAATGCAGGGTCATGCGCCAAGTCTCGCATTTCGCTGCGGTGCAAAGTTCAAGCTTGGTGAACTCTGACCTGTGAAATTGCATCACTTGACTGCGTAAGACCAATTCAGGATCAAAACATGACCTCTCTGAACAGAAATTTAAAACATGAAGCAAAAGCTTACTTTTTTTAATGCCTAATCATCTTGTTTAATCCCGCCCCTTTTCGCAGCTCAAACTCTAGACTGCAGCTTTACTCAACAGCAGAGCTAAAGTTAATGAGACAATGAGGGGATTAATTAAGTGATGATTGAGCACTGATGACAACCACCTGCTGGTATGCAGAAATACAGAAGACAATTTATTTGAGATTTATTGAGAATGAACTGTTTTAGTTATTTACATTTTACAAAAAGACAACACAAGAAAATGCTTTTTTCCCTGATGTCACCATCGTAAAGAAAATTGGTTGACTTATTTGGGCTGTTTTACTCGATTTCTAATGATAGTTGTTTTTTGCTTGCTATGACAAGTATAAAGAGAGTAAATATGATCAGATTAACCGATCCTGTATTACGGTTAAAAGTTGAGCTTTGCATTATGTTTAACTTTGCAAATTATGGAGAGAAAGTTCAGTGTTTTTCAAGAGAATGGATCTCAGCTGTGGTTTTACATATTTTTAAACACACTGAGGATCTGAATCACTTTAGAGACACAGACATCAATAATCAGAATATGCATCTCAACAATGGTCAGAGATTTTTTTATTTTATTTTTTATTTTTTTGTTGCTGCAGTGCATGCTAAAAGAATCATACAACATCCATCCATAGTTCCCAGCATGCACTGCAGGAAAAAAAAAAACCTCACCATAGTTAAGAAGCATACTCTGATTCTTTATGTCTGTGTGTTTTGAGTGTTTCGGATGGTCAGTGTTTCATAACCTGATAAAAGTATTGAGTTCCATTTTCTTGATACACAGAGTTACTTTTGTTATAAAACATTATTTAAATTTGATAGAACAAAATCAATGTTACCAATTTGACCAGTGACTAAATCACCACACAATCAAATATCCACACTCTCAGAAATAATAGTATGCGAGCTGTCACTGGGGTGGTACCTTTTCAAAAGGTACACATTTGTACCTTAAAGGTTCATATTAATATCTCAGAGGGTACACATTAGTACTTAAAATGTACAAAAGTGTAAGAGTCTAAATTATCATATGCATTTGTTTATATGACAAAACATGTCTTTCACCAAAGAAGGTCCATGCTGACTCCAAAGGCAGATACTGATAAGTTCAGGGCCTGGTGTGTGGACTTTGGGGGTTTTACGATGTGGTCACATGTTGATTGGTCAGTTTGAATGTCTCAGCATTTGGGCTTTAATCACATGGTCAAGAAGATACAAAATAGCTGGTAAACTTTGCTCTGTCTCTTTTCCTGGTCTGTTCTTTTTCTGGCTCTGAGCTTTCCCTGCGCTGTCTCTCTCCCACTTACTCTCTTTGTCTCTCTCTGTCTCTCTCTCTCTCTCTCTCTCTCTCTCTCTCTCTCTCTCTCTCTCTCTCTCTCTCTCCCTCCCCCTGTCTCTCTCTTTCTTAAGTAACGTAAAATTTGCATTTAAGCTTTGTACAATTTATATCATATGTTTTTATCATTTCATGTTTATCATTTTATACAGTTATTCGTAAATAATTCAGTTGTAACCATAGAGAATTATTGTCATTAAATCATCTCATTTTCAAGCATTTGTGAATTACTTTTGATTTAACATCAACACTTAATTGCTCCGTATTGCAATACAATACAATCACATAATATAAACGCTCTCCCACATTTTTAGCTATTATTACTGCCTTTATTTCCGTTTTTGGTATAAGATTGCAGAAGAATGGTTTGACTAGAAATGTACAGTTTTTTACCATCATGCTGATAACTTTTTAGTCGCTCGGCAGAACTACAGTTCGAACCGCTGTGGTCAAAATACCATTCTACAAAAGTGATTCTCTTAAAATTTTAGGTACTAATATATACTTTTGAGGTACCAATATGTACCCTTTAAGTACAAATGTGTACCTTTTGAAAAGGTACCACCCCAGTAACAGCCCATGTACTTTTATTTCTGAGAGTGCAGAGCACAATCTCTCTCTTTATGCAGTACTTGCTACAACACACTATTTGGCAAACTGACAGTAGAAATTAAGTAAAAAGAGCCAAGTAAAGCAACTACTGTTCTCCTCAATGGTGACATCTTAAAACACAAAAAGTAGTGTTTTTTTATTGCTGCAGTAAAAAATTACTTAGTAAATTCTTAATAATATGACTATAATATTATTAATGACTATAATAATATAATAATAAATGATTCCCTTTTAACTTCTTCTATGTAGGTGCAAAATCTTGGTGTACTTTTTGATGCTCAGCTTAGCTTGAAACCTCATTTTAAACAGTTAACAAAAACTGCATTTATCACTTACGCAACATTGCCCGCATCCGTCCTTTTCTCTCTACACCAGATGCTAAAAGGCTTGTCCATGCTTTTATTACGTCTCGTTTAGATTTTTGTAACTCTCTATTTGGGGGTCTGCCAGCCAATTCACTTAAGATTTTACAGTATGTTCAAAACTCAACTGCACATGTTTTAACACACATCATCTCGCTCTCACATTACCCCAGTACTCCAACAGTTACACTGGTTGCCTGTTAAGTCACTCATCGATTTTAAAACCTTGTTTTTAACTTATAAAGCTGTTCACGGTTCTGCTCCTGATTATATATGTGATTTGATATCTACTTCCTCTTCCTCTCGTAATCTACGTTCCACTTCGGGGCTCACCTTGTTTCAGCCTCGTTGTAAACCTAGCACCATGGGAGGTAGGGCATTCTCTTATCGTGCACCTAAATTGTGGAATGCTCTTCCCACATACATCAGGAATGCCAGTTCCCTGGACTGTTTTAAGAAACTTCTCAAAACTCATCTTTTTATTAGTGCTTACAACTTATGAGGCTTTCTTTTAATCTGTATATTTTTATTATTTGTTTATCTGTATTTTTGGTGTATTTCATGTTCTACTGTGTTTTGATGCTCTTGTTAGCGCTTTGAGTCTAAAAAAAGCGCAATATAAATAACATTTATTATTATTATTATTATTATTATTATTATTATTATTATTATTATTATTATTA
>CAIGQZ010000427.1:30515125-30534165 GCA_903798205.1 Danio tinwini
ATTAAATTAAATTAAATTAAATTAAATTAAATTAAATTAAATTAAATTAAATTAAATTAAATTAAATTAAATTAAATTAATTAAACATATGCGTAACACTTTAGTTTGAGTACTAATTCTCTGTAATGCCAATTATCAATATATTGGCTGTTTATATACTTATGAAGCACATATTCTGCATAATCTTATTCTACATCACTAACCCTACCCAATACCTAAACTCAATTACTACCTTGATAACTATTAATGAGCAGCAAAATGTAAGTTTATGTATAGTACGAATTGAACAGTCCCTCCAGGATTTTGCGATCGCTAAATTTATCACAAAATAAAACTAACTCAATGGCCATGTGGACGTAAACTTAAATTAATATTAATATAGACGTAAACCATTTAATATGACGTTAATAAAATGCATTGTTTGCATTTTTATGTTTATGGCTTCATGCATCGTTGGCATTGTTGACAAATAGCTACAAGTTATGAAAAAAGAAAGATTATTGTAAAAGAAACTTTATTATTAATATGTTAAATTGTTATTTGGTTACATATGAAATATTGGATAACACTTTATAATAACTACACACTATGAATTATTCATTAAGCATTAGTATCTAGTGAATTCATTATTTGTTAAGCATTAACTCCACAATAATAAATGTTAGTAAGCAGTTTATAACTGCAGCTACAAATGCTGTATTCTTGACTTATAACCACATTTATAATGTGCTTAATATTTGTACTTTCATAATTTGTGACTGGTAGATTTTTCAGGACTGAATTAAGTATTGCATTATTTACAAACCATGTTGATTTAAGAGTAGTTGGAGGCTTTTAAGATCATTCAGAATAAGTTAGTAAATGATTAATAAACTATTGAAATTAATATTTATATATTGAATAATGTTATTATTCAAGCATATAGTAATGGTTACTATGTATATTTATAAATGCTTTATTAACTAAACTCCATGCAGTTTTGTGACCTATTCTAAAATGAGGACTATTCATGCTTTATAAATGCCTTATAAATGACAATTAAAGGCTCAGTATCAAATGAACAGTATTCTTTGCAATCTTATCTAATAAGTAAAATTACTGTAAAGTTTAAACATTGCTAAATAACAGGAGTCAAAATATAATATAAAATTGTATAAAACAACAATATAATAATAAAAAAATAATAGGATGCAATGTTTAAATTGTACAGTAATTTTACTTTAGATAAGGTTGCAAAGCATTGTTTTTCATTTGATACAGTTTCATTTGTGGATTTTCAAATGAACAGAAATGACTAAAGTCCTTTATGTTATTTTTCTTGTTTAGAAATTAACTGAGCCTTTAATTGTCATTTATAAGGGATTTATAAAGCATAAATAGTCCTCACTTTAGATTAGGTCATAAAACTGGATGAAGTTGAGTTAATAAAGCATTTAATAACATACAAATGAACTATTAGTATATGCCTGAGTAATAAGAATTGTAAATGTTATTTTGAATAGTGTATTAATCATTTACTTATTATTAACTCATTCTGAAGGATCTTAAAAAAAACACCAACTATGCTTAAATAACTGGTTTGTAAATAATTCAATACTTAATTTAGTAATGAAAAATAAATCATTAACAAAGTATGAAAGTACAATTATTAAGCACATTATAAATGTTCTTATAACCACATAAGGTTAAAAGAACCTTGCAAAACCAGTTTTCTGCCAACGTGCAAAACCAGTTTTCTGCCAATGACCCTGCATCAGTATGGAAAGGCCTGAAAGACATCACAAATTATAAAACGCCATCCCCCAGTATCGACTGCAACAAACATCTTGCAAACGAGCTGAATATCTTCTATTGTAGATTTGACACCTCTGACCAGACACCTCACACCCACCCGGATCATCTCCCTACACAGCCATCAACACCTCCATCTCCCTCTCACCCCCTGCACTTCAGATCAGTGAGGATAATGGGCATCAGATCCTCAGTAAACAGCCATCAACACCTCCAGCCATCTCCTTCTCCACCCCGGCACTTCAGATCAGTGAAGATAATGTGCGACAGATCTTCAGTAAACAGAGGAGACGAAAAGCACCAGGTCCAGATGGTGTTTCACCAGCCTGTCTGAAAACTTGTGCGGACCAACTGGCTCCCATTTTCACACAGATCTTCAACAGATCACT
Organism: Danio tinwini; assembly: GCA_903798205.1. Lineage (NCBI taxonomy): Eukaryota > Metazoa > Chordata > Actinopteri > Cypriniformes > Danionidae > Danio > Danio tinwini. The sequence goes on from CAIGQZ010000427.1 coordinate 30,517,306, forward strand.
GGAACAGCGCAAAGTTCCATCCTGCTTCAAACGCTCCACCATCATCCCAATACCAAAGAAACCAAAGATCACAGGACTCAATGACTACAGACCTGTTGCCTTAACATCTGTGGCCATGAAGTCATTCGAAAGACTGGTGCTAGCTTATCTGAAGGACATCACTGGACCTTTGCTGGACCCCCTGCAGTTTGCCTATAGAGCAAACCGGTCTGTGGATGATGCAGTCAACATGGGACTGCATTATATCCTAGAACATCTGGACAAACCAGGGAACTACGCAAGGATACTGTTTGTGGACTTCAGTTCTGCCTTTAACACCATCGTCCCATCACTGCTCGAGAACAAACTGACCCAGATGTCTGTCCCTAGCTCTGTCTGTCAATGGATCACCAGCTTTCTGACAGATAGACAACAGCTAGTCAGAATAGGCAAAATCACATCCGACAGCCGCACCATCAGCACTGGTGCCCCCCAGGGATGTGTTCTCTCCCCACTGCTCTTCTCCCTGTACACAAACGACTGCACTGCAAAAGACCCCTCCATTAAGCTCTTGAAGTTTGCGGATGACACTACTGTTATCGGCCTCATCCGGAACGGTGACGAGTCTGCATACAGACAGGAGGTGGAGCGGCTGGCTTTATGGTGCAGATACAACAACCTGGAGCTGAACACGCTCAAAACAGTGGAGATGATAGTGGACTTTAGGAGAAACCCCCCTGCACTCCCCCCACTCACCATCATGAACAGCACTGTGGCTGCAGTAGAGTCATTCAGGTTCCTGGGCACCACCATCTCTCAGGATCTGAAGTGGGACATTCACATTGACTCCATTGTAAAGAAAGCCCAGCAGAGACTGTACTTCCTTCGTCAGCTGAGAAAGTTCAACCTGCCACAGGAGCTGCTCGTACAGTTCTACTCAGCTGTCATCCAATCCATCCTCTGCATTTCAATCACCGTCTGGTTCAGCTCAGCTGCCAAAACCGACCTCCGTAGACTACAGCGAATAGTCCGGACTGCTGAACGAATCACTGGCACTACCCTTCCCACACTTCAAGAACTGTACTCTTCCAGAGTGAGTAAAAGGGCTCGTAAAATCACTCTAGACGCCTCACACCCAGCACACTACCTGTTCGAACTGTTACCGTCTGGTCGGCGCTACAGAGCACCAAGCACAAAAACAGATAGACACAGGAAAAGTTTCTTTCCTCAGGCCATCTACCTCATGAACAGTTAAATATTCCCCTACTGTGCAATAAACGTGCAATACTTTCTCATACGCACTTGTACACAGCACCTTATAACCTGTATATTTACAACATATCTGTACATACATTCAACATCCAGATCTTTTTGACTAACTGCATCTCTGTTTAATGTTTATTGCCTTTTCTTTTCTTGTATTTAATTTTGTGTTGTCACTCGTCACTTTATGTACACTGAAAGCTTCTGTTGCCAAAACAAATTCCTTGTGTGTGTGAAGCACACTTGGCAATAAAACTGATTCTGATTCTGATTCTGATTCTGATAAGTCAAGAATACAGCATTTGTAGCTTCAGTTATAAACTGCTTACTAACGTTCATTAATGTAGAGTTAATGCTTAATAGATAATGAATTCACTATGTCCTAATGCTTAATAAACAGTTCATAGTGAGTAGTTATTACAAGTGTTACTAAATATTGAAATTAAGTGTTATTTTATGTTACAGAACCCAATGTTTGGGTCTATTAGTAATAAATAAAAAAAAAAAAATATATATATATATATATATATATATATACATATATATATATATATATATATAGTACTAACTACTACCTTATAGAGCTGCACGATATTGAAAAAAAACTGACATTGCATATATTATTTCGATATAAATGCAATTTCAGCAGATGACTTGAATAGCTGCTAAAATTCATAATTTTAAATCGATTGGGAAAGAGAAGGGTATCTGCATAAAATATAATAAAAAAATGACACGCAACATAAAATACAACAGAGAAAATATGCAATTAACAATTATTTGTTTATTTTATGGAGAGTAAAACACTATTCAAAAGCAGAAATTAAATAATTACCAAATAATAATAAAAACAATCACACTTTATTGTTTTAATTGAGTAAATATTTATATAATAATAATATTAATAATATAAAATTAATCATTAAGCTACAAACAGTTAATTTATTGTGCCAAAAGGGCTTAAATTGCTTCAAATTCTTATAATCACTTCTTAAAAACTAATGCAAATGATAAACTTTCACTCTGGTTAAAATATGAAATTACTTCACTATGTTGTTAACTGAAATGTCTGGTCAACTATAGTTCCAACTACATTGCAGATCCCTGCAATGCGACTATTGCAGACTTGCCCATTGTGATATCGATGCTGAAATTATTTTGCAGCCCTACTATCTTAATAACTATTAATAAGCAGCAAATATAAGTTAGTGAGAATTCTATCTAGGGATGCACTGAGATTTTTTGACCAATATCGATAACTGATAACTCTTGAGATTTGGAGGTCGAAATATTTCAAAAACTGTAGCTAATACAAATATTTTTCCAAAGCCTTTAAAAAAATTTTATAAAAAAAAAAAAGTCCAGGGCAACGCGGTGGCTAGTACTGTCACCTCACAGCAAGTAGGTCGCTGGTTCGAGTCCCTTTTGATATCAGACCAACAACGATAACATTAAAAATAGCATTTATTGGCCGATATCAATATGGCCGCCGATAAATCGTGCATCCCTAATTGTACCTTCTACCTAAAACTAGACCTAAAATAAATGTAACCAAATAGTATTTCCAAAGCATTTGCAAAAAAACTAAACAAAAAAAACTCTACAGTTTCAATCTGAGTTGATAATCTAACTGGATAATCTGGGTTGATATCTAACTACTAACTACTACCTTAATAACTATTAACAATAGCAAATGTAAGTGTATTAATAGTGAGATTTCTACCTAGGGATGCACCAAATATTTTTTTTTGACCAACAGAGTTATTGATAACCAATAACTCTTAAGATTTGGAGGCTGATAACTAGGTCCACATGGAATCTGCGGGAGCAAAATTCTGCAGATTTTCCGCAGAATTTCGCAGATTTTTAGGCCATCATTAATTCTGTTTATTTACTTGAGTAAATGTGTGTAAATCTAAAATTATTCAGTTCTTAAATTAATTACAGTAATATTATTGACTAATATGAAAATGTACATCTGATTTATGTACAATGCAGTTTGTACAGTAATATTTTCTCTTTTAGTAGATATATTATATGAGAGACTTGCTTTGTTTACAAAACAAAGTGAATCGAATTGGATTTGGATTTTAAACATTTAACAAAAGTTAAAAAGATATTATTTTTTTATTTCACATATTAAGGTTTTAGTTATGAGCCTCCCAAATGAATTCCGCACAAATCCGCAGATTTTTACCAAAATTATTCGCAGAAATTTTTAAAAAGTCTGCAGATTCCGTCTAGCCCTACTGAAAATATATTTTAGTTCAATAAATATTTCTAAATCTGTACCCAATACAAATATTCTTTCCAAAGCCTTTCCAAAAAAAAAAAATACAATGAAAAAAAGTTTACAGTTTCATCTGGGTTGATTATCAGTATACTGCAAAATAAAATAAAAAATAAATCAATGTAATTAGCAATCAAATTAATCATACATAAAAAGTCATTTGTGTACTCTCAAAAAATACTTTGCTGCTTGTTCAAACTACTTATTTAAAGTGAGCTGGAATAACACAATTCTTGAGATTTTTTTGGGGACAATTTAATTGTTTTATGTTCAATCCACTTAAATTTGTTAAGTTAACTTAATCGATTTGTGTTGAGACAGCACAAAGGAATTTTATTTTTTTACAGTGTATTTGTACAATGCTTTTTACAGATAAAACCACAGCTGCCGGCTTGTAAACAGGATTTTGCAGTATGGTGAGGACACACCAGCACACCAGTATCTCATTCTGGGGACCAGAATACAAAACACAACATATGCTGGTGATCAGTTCTCTTCAGCATGTCTAAGAAGGCTATTGTGCGCCAAGTGCACCCCTGTGAGTATTTCCCACCGCTGCGGCGGCTGCTACCACCTTTTTAAACAGACAAACGGCAATAATTCTTTGGCACACTGCAGTGACTGCACGGTGGCAAGAATGTGGAGCATCTAAATGACAATAAATCACAGATAGTGCTACTTCATGCACATTCATCATTGTACTGTAAATAAAGTAGTTGTGTTTCTACAGTGTGTGTGTGTGTGCCTGGAAGAAGGTTGTTTCAAATATACTGTAGGGAATTTGAAAATGGCCAATTCCATGCAAGTGTCAACCTTACCATTAACAAAAAAGGTGTTCACCAAAATAGCAAAATCATTTCTTCTTTAAAGGTGCTGTATGTAAGTTTTTGACTCTTCTAAAGCATAAAAACACCATAATATGTGTGCAGATATTTAAGAAACATCCTAAGTGAACATACTTGTTTAACTGAAAAACAATGCAGAAGTCAGATCTTCTGCTTTGAAAATGTTTTTTCAGTGCCGGAACGCTGTCTTTGATTAGGTAAAGTTAACCTGCACAATGGCAGTTTATCCAATTATATTTCAGCACACCGGATTGCCTTGTTAGAAAACAGCGTATTTCATTCATTCATTCATTCATTCATTCAGAAAGGCTCTGAAAGCATGCGCCCATGACCAAAATGGACAGTATCAGACGTCGAAATGAGACAGATTCAGTTCCACATGAGGTTATTAATTAGCAAATGATAGAAATATATGAACGTAAACATTAAGTGAGCAGGTTACATTGTAATCTTGTGTCCTAACAGCAGTTTGGCTGTTTGCACCAGACAAAACACGACAGAAATGTAAATACAGCCTTTCAGAAGCACAGAATATGCACTCACTCACGAAACAGTAAAGTTTAGAATCCATTCAAACTCACATTGTTAGCATTTAGCACTGAATAAAGCACACAAGGTTTACCTGAGGTAATCTCTGTCATAGGTTTCACATGTTGAGCTGTGAGAAATAGAAGTCGTTTCTAATATATCAATTTAAGATGTTGTTAGAATCAAAACTCCTTTTAATATGGAAAATATTCCTTCTATCACGTTTCTAATTGGAGCGGTTTTGAGACCGACCGCAACTTGACGTAGGAGTGCGGTCCCCCCGCCCACCGAATTGATTGACAGCTGCGTATTAACATGTCTCCGTAGTAACATGTATAATCAAATCAACAAGACAGAACGAGCGCAAAGCAACCGGGAATAAAATGTCTGGTCAGTTCGCTAGGATCATCAATCATCATCAAATGTGATCGAGAGTGAGTTTTACAAGTTTATAATGTTTTAAAACAGTGCATGTTAATGAATTACAGCCATTTACTTCACATTTACTTCATCACCACAGCCGCGTGTCAGAACAATTATACAAGAAGACACTTCAATCCCGGTTTGTGGACGTTAAATCAGGTTTATTTTGTACATTAACATAACAGATATCCATACAGCAGTGGATATTAACCTGTATCCTGTCATGTTTGCGTGCAAAAAGACTGCAAAGCTAAACGTGCGCGCTGTCTGTGTGTGTCCGCACTGTGTGTGTGTATCTGTGTGTGTGTGCGTGAACTTTGTAATGATCGTGTGTGACTCATCGCTGCAACTCCACAACAAATGCATCAAATATGCATTGGTACAGTTCTTACTGTAGTATTTCCCACAAACATTACGTGAGGTCTGCTTCCTTCATGTCTGTCTGTTGCCTGAGGGGGGAGATTGAGGCACGCTGACAGGCATGAGGGAACGGTGGGCGGGGAGGACTAGCCTTAAAGGCACAGTCCACAAAAACTGCTACCTGATGGTTAGAGCTATAAAATAGAAACTTCTAAAAGGTATAATATATATGCTGATGGGTGTTTTGAGCTGAAACTTTACAGACACATTCTTGAGACACAAAAGACTTATATTAAATCTGGAAAAAGTAGTAACCTAGGTGCCCTTTAATAGACTTTAGTAAGCAGTTTATAACTGCAAATACAAATGCTCTAATCTTGACTTATAAGCACATTAAAAACGTGTTACTGATGAATTTTTCATGACTAAAATAAGTATTATTATTAATGCATTATTTACAAATCATTAGTAATTAAAAGTAGTTGGGTAAGATTAATAGTAAGAGTAATTTTATTTTAGATAAGAATGCAAACTGTAAACTACATTTGTAGTTTTATTTGTGTATCTTCAAATTAATAAAGTTTAATAAAGTCATTTATTTTCATTTATTTTAGAATACAACTGAGTCTTTAATTGTCGTTTATAAGGGATTTATATTTGTCTTCACTTTAGATTATGTCACAAAACTGGATGAAGTTGAGTTAATGAAGCATTTATTAACATACAAATTAACTATTAATATATGCCTGAATAATAAGATATATGAATGTTAATTTGAATAGTTTATTAATCATTTACGTACGCATTCTGAATAATCTTTAAAAACCAGCAACTTCTCTCAGATAACAGGTTTGTAAATGATGTATAACTTAATTTAGTAATGATTAAAGTATGACAATACAATCATTAAGCACATTATATATGTTCTTCTAATTCATGAATAGAGCATTTGTATCTGCAGTTATACTGTAAACTGTTTACTACATCTGTTAATGTAGAGCAGGGGTCTCAAACTCGCGGCCTGCGGATCAAATGCGGCCCCCGCCTTAAATTGAAAGTTTAATGTCAGTGCGACCCGCAAGCTTGATATGTATGGCACAGTGTTGTGTGCGGAGCTGAACGAATCTACTAATCACGGTGGGGTATATGGATCTTGGGGGTGGGACATCGGCTGGACTTGACGCAGGCAGAGAAACATTTCTCAGTGAAAGTTACAGCAGCTTTGCCAGGTAGTGTTTTCTCCTGTGCCTGGCTGGCTGCCTCGTTTCTATTGGACACACACGAACATTAGATTAGATTAGATTCAACTTTATTGTCATCACACATGTACAAGTACAAGGACATTAGTCCCAGCATGCTTCATTCAGTTTTTTTTAAGTTACTGCCCAGCGGAAGATTATAAATATATAAATGTATATAAATCAGTGCTTAAATTAAGCCAGATCTTGTTCCGGGAAATGTCAGATATTCGTGTTTTGCTTTCTGGTATTTATTTTAAATGATTCGGCATTAGCTCGTGCGCAGTGAATACCTGCGTGTGTGTGTGTGTGTGTGAGAGAGAGAGAGAGAGAGAGAGACGTTTAACTATTGGTCCTGAATAATCTTTTCAACCAATCATCTTTCTTATGTTTACAATCAATCTCATTGGTTGGTGGTTACTGTTTCGCGCGCAGTAAGCAGCGAAAATAAATAATGGCATAGTGGCCTATATAAATAATATCTGTATTTTCAAAATAGCAAAGAGGCAATCAAGCTTATTTTCATTTCTTTAGAACCACGAGTAAATCTGATAATGAGCTTTATCAAACAAGATCTCAAGAAGCTGGAACTGCCTTCCTGGATCTGGATAGCGGGAGGCAGAAGCAACGCGAGTTAAGTCAGCTACAGAACATGATGGAGGAGCTAACTGTGGGCTTTTCTTGAAGATTAGACAGAGTGAGTCATTTAATTACTATTTTTCACTTGGAAGTGAACCGAAATGGCACTTAGAGAGTTAATGTGAGGTCTCTCTCTCTCTCTCTCTCTCTCTCTCTCTCTCTCTCTCTCTCTCTATCTCACTCTCAAAGTGATGTATAGACCACCAAAGTGAAAATAAATCAAAGTGATGCATACAAAAATACAAGAAAAAGGATAAAAGAAAAGTAGGGAACCACATATTGCCTCACACAATGAACACTACATATATTTATATATGATGTAAAAGTAGATAAAACAAATTATAACAACACAGTGTCACTTTTTTTTAACAACAGCACAGTGGATAACAGTAAATCTAATTATTATTATTAGTATTTATTACTGATTGAATTATTTTCTTTATAATTTAGAATTATTTTTTGTTGAAATTTTTTTTGTTGTGATAAAAAACACAAAATAAGATGAAAAAATAAACAAATTAGAAATAATAATTAATAATATAATTAATTTATTGTGGAAAACCTGATGCAGCCCAACCTCACTCAGACTCGGCCTCCAGCGGCCCTCAGGTAAACTTTGAGTTTGAGACCCCTGGTTTAGATATTCTAATGATCATGAGACCATAGTAGTTAAAGTATTTGTGGTATTTTCTTTTTTTTTGTAAAGTATTTTTTCTACACTTTTTGAGTGTCTTGGACTGCTTTTTGCTGTTTTTATATAAACACTATTTTCCATTCATATATTAGCAAAATATTTTGCAGTGTTTACATGACCTTTACTACATAGAATTCATTAAAATAAAAGTTAAATAACATTAATTACAGGTCGACTCTAAAAGGCCCCTAAATAGTTTTGCTTTTTTTTCAGTTAAACAATACACTATTTTCAATTCATATATTTCATCATTGAGATTTCCAAAAAAAAAAATTAGTATAAAAATCTTGTCTCAATCTTAACCCAATCTCATGTCTCGTCTTGTCTCGAGGAGTAAGCGTCTCGTCACACCCCTATTGCACACTGAATCTGAAAATTCCATCCATAATTTTCGCACGTACATAAAAAAAATTATTTCGATCTGAAGTTGTTTCAATCATATCTCCAAGACCTTAGTCAATTATAAAAACAAAAACGAATTGGGTTTGATTTCTTTCAATTGTCTGTGCCTGTAACCACTAACTTCGATAGTAGACAAAATAAAAACTACTGAAATCAATAATTACAGGTTTGTAACAAGTGAAGTTTGAATAATTAATGACAGAATTTTTTATTTACTCATATTGAGGTGAACTATCCCTTAAATGTTTCCATTCCACACAATGTTTAAGAAAAAACGTATATACACTCACTGGCCACTTTATTAGGTACACATGTCCAACTGCTGTTAACGCAAATTTTTAATCAGTCAATCTCAGGGCAGCAACTCAATGCATTTAGGCATGTAGACATGGTCAAGATGATGTGTTGCAGTTCAAACCGAGCATCAGGATGGTGATTTAAGTGACTTTGAAGGTGGTTGTTGATGCCAGACGGGCTTGTCTGAGTATTTCAGAAACTGCTGATCTACTAAGATTTTCACGCACAACCATCTCTAGAGTTTTCAGAGATTGGTCTGAAAAAAAGAAATTATCCAGTGAGTGGCAGTTCTGTGGGCGCAAATGCCTTGTTGATGCCAGAGGTCAGAGGAGAATGGCCAGACTGGTTACAACTAATAGAAAGGCTATAGTAACTCAAATAACCACTCTTTACAACTGAGTTATGCAGAGGAGCATCTCTGAAGGCACAAGATGTCCAACCTTGAAGCAGAAGGGCTAAAGCAGCAGAAGACCACACCGGGTGCCGCTCCTGTCAGCTAAGAACAGGAAACTGAGGCTACAATTCACACACACTCACCAAAATTGGACAATAAAATATTGGAAAAACGTTGCCTGGTCTGATGAGTCTCGATTTCTGCTGCAACATTCGGATGGTAGGGACAGAATTTTGCTTCAACTCCATGAAAGCATGGATCCTTCCTGCCTTGTATCAATGGTTCAGGCCGGTGGTGGTGGTGTTATGGTGTGGGGGATATTTTCTTGGCACACTTTGAGCCCATTGGTACCAATTGATCATTGTGTCAACGCCACAGCCTACCTCAGTATTGTTGCTGACCATGTTCATCCCTTTATGACCACAGTGTACCCATCTTCTGATGGCTAATTCCATCAGGATAACACACCATGCCATAAAGCTTGAATCATCTCAGACTGGTTTCTTGAATGTGACAATGAGGTCACTGTACTCAAATAGGCTCCACAGTCACCAGATCTCAATCCAATAAAGCATCTTTGGGATGTTGTGGAACGGGAGACTCCTATCATGGATGTGCAGCCGACAAATCTGCAGCAACTGCGTGATGCTATCATGTCAATTTGGACCGAAATCTCTCAGGAATATTTCCAGTACCTTATTGAATCTATGCCACGAAGGATTATGGCAATTGTGAAGGCAAAAGGGGGTCCAACCCAGTGTTAGTAAGACATACCTAATAAAGTGGCCGGTGAGTGTATATGGCATCACTGTGAAAACTGCTTTTTGAAATTATATGTTTAAAGTGTATACATGATTATATTAATGCACTTAAAAAGAACCACTAGAAGACAATACCACTGAAGAGCAGAACCATGAAAACAAAACAGAGACATTTGCCAAAATAAGCCATTTTGATCCCATAATACAGCCCACTTTGAGGAGGATGATGTGGAACCCAATCTTGTGTGGTTTACCATTTTATTCAGAAGAAGTCTTCCTGTAAAGAAACGGAAAATAGCACGGCAGATGAACCTCTGGGAAGAGAATGAGATACGGTAAGACCGGCCTTTTCCATAATGGCACTCAAAGTTGAAAGCGAATAATCCCTTTCAGCTGATCTCAAGGTTGTCTGTGTGAAAGTAGCCTTCAGACAGCTGACTCCAGCCCCAATACTGATCCCATCACATGCTTTCTCAGAACTATAAAGCTCGAGCCTGGACGCTTTATCTGAGTCTTCATGATTTGTCTTGCTGGGGGATTTAGATTTCCGTAAATGTGTGAAATGAATACTCGTAATGCATGCTAATGGATTACCATTAGTAGTGTGGAATTAGAGAGGGCTTGTTCTATTGTACTCTACTAATGGGGACAAAGTTTAGTCTATTAATTCCAACTATCAAAAGATTAATACGTCTGAGTCAGGCGTAAAGTACAAAGTCTTTCGTGTGAAGAAGTTATATTTTTTCTCTGGATCACCTTTCCCATTTCAGCGTATCTGCTGTGATAAAGACAGAAATGTTTGTTTAGTGTATATCATAATTTATCATAACACAATGGCACTAGCTGCCTCTGAGCTTAAAGGGATTGTTCACCCAAAAAAAGAAAATGTACTCATTTAATTACACTCAATCAAGTAATTCTAAACTTTTCACTATTTCTACATTGCACATAGCCACTCGTAAATTGTGTTAAACATAATTTCTCTTCATGTCAGAAGTAGCAGAGGAATACTTTCTCAATATATGGCCAATTTAGCTTATCCAATTCACCTGTAGCACCTGCAAACTCCACGTCAACTGACACAGCCGAGACTCGAACCAGTGACCTTCTTGCTGTGAGGCGATGGGGGCAATTGGTGCTTCTTTTTTATTGCCTTTATTCATTGCGTAATTTATCAATCATAATAAATTAGATAGTATCAAAAGTGTAAAAATGTACATTTTTAGCCTGCAAAAAATATGATTTGGTAATATATTTTACCATGGCCATTCCTCTACACAGTGAAAAAATATCTGTAAATTACCAATTTTCCGTATTTTGTGATTCATGTTTTTATTTATCCTCTTGAACTGCATTATGGGATCTTAATCTTTCTTCCAACATCTTTTAACCTTTAAAAAAAGTATTTTATTAACGATTTAATAATTTAAAATTTTGCACAGCAAAAAAATCTGTGTACATGTAACTCAACTTGAGTTTAGCTTAACACTCCTTGGGTGTACATATGACTCTCCATTTTGGAGTTAAAATAACAGTTTCTAAAGTGTGAAATTTGTACATTACTCACAGAGTTCATTTTAACAGTAAGAGTTTATTCATTGAACTGGAGTGTGTGTTACCCTTCAAAGTGTTAATATATTACCTTTTTTCCTATATTATCAATTGGTATGTGTGACAGATAACAGTGATCAAATATGCTGAAAATAGTAAAAAAAAAAAAAAAAAAAAAATAATAATAATAATAATAAAAAAATCACACTGTATATTTACCACTAGAATTTTTGCTGTGTGTCTGGCCTGGCGTCATAAACTCTGGTACAAAAACCATGTAATAAATTTCCGGTACATATTTTATTTATTATACAATATATTATTTGAATATTTCATCATAAAATGTCAATAAAAGTCACTTTGTTAAACTGTAGAGTTGAATTTTCAGCATCAAAGGTCGACAGAGCAGAGATTAACATCCCATAATGCAATTCCTGAAAACAGTTTTTTTTTTACAGTATAAAATTGTAAAGTCTCTTAGTGCAAAATGGACTATACTATTTTTTAATCAAACATTTTTTTCTAATCCTTTCAAATCACATGTATTTGAACGTAACTAACAGTCACGTATTTATTATCATACAACAGTTCAGTCTGGTTCTTGAATCTGATTGGCTGATAGCCGTGCAATATTCTGCGAATAACAGTACTTTACAGCCTCTTCACCCTTCACCTTTGTGTATTACTGTCCACATACAGCGGCAAGCAGAGGACACTTTACAGTTTGACAAATATTTGACAAATATAAAATGTCCTTTTAAGGCTTTTTTAGGCAAGAATGTTGTTGTTTAGATTGCAACTATGCAGTTCATTTACAAGGAGAGTGCCTATTTTTTTCTGTCTCTATCTTTTATATGTTGTAGTGCTGTATTCATACCATATTAATCTGGTAGTGTTTGCTTTGGCTTTTTTGAGGTTAATTATTGTAATCTCCCGATTGCAACAGAGAAATACTGGGAAATCTCTGTAGACTAATAGCATTTCATGCCTTGCAGCCTTTAAACTTAAAATGTGAGCAAAATCACCTCAAAAATCATTCAAAAACTAGCTGTAAAATGACGTTTGTAAAGTAGCAATGGTTGCTGCTGTTCTGACGTCAGCATGCAGATGTGAAAGAATGGTGGGAGAAAGTAATTCCTCATACAAAAGGATTTTGAGACTCTGTGTTTGATTTTATTTGTTATATACAAAATTGTGCAGTCCAACTGTTGTATAAATGCAATATCACATGAGCAGCAGTGCAATATGTCTGTATATCGGCACTGCTGAGGGGCACTAAGACACTCGGCCTCCAGCACCTCCCAACAGTGCAGATATACAGCCATATTGCACTGCTACTCCTGTGATATTTCTAATTTGTTGCATTGTAATAGAAGTAATATTGTGTCAGACATACACTGTAAAGTGTAATTTGTTACTTCAAATAAATGAAGTATTTAATTATTATTACTGTATTAATTCACATCTTTGGATGAAAACTAATGAGACTAATGGGAGATTCTGAAACGAAATCTAATTAAATCAGCACATCTGATTCAACAGCCAGCCTTATTGGTCATTGATATTAAGAAAAGAGCAGCTGAGACATCTGCCATAACAGTTTAATGAAAAGCACTGTGTACATTGTGTGCCGTTCTATTTACAAAAAGTGCCAACTGATTTGATATTTGTTCTCTAATCACAATGACATTCATACATATTTAAGTGCATCTTAAGTGTCCAAATGGATACTGAGGTCACAATATGAAACCACTTTACGCAGCAAGAGCAAAACAAATTAAAATCAAATGCAAACATGGCTGGAGAGCAGCATGTGCCTATTTCCTAAATATTTCAAAGGTTCAGCAGTTCAGGGGTGCGTTTCCCAAAACCATTGTTAGCCAACTAAGGTCGCAATATCTGTCGTTACAAAGAAAGTTTGTTGATTTGCCGTTTCCCAAATCCATCACTCCAACAAACAATCGCAAACTGCGACGCAAACTTAAGCACTTGAAACGACACCTCTGGAGCTGTAGTTAGAAACATAGTTCCTGGCTGTGTTCTATTCCCACTTATCCCCCCATGCCCTATTTATTTTGAACATTCTGACATTTAAAAAAATAATTAAGCATTAAAGTCATTACTCTTAGGTGTAATTTGCTTTCAAAGTATTTTTACAGTTCAGATTTAGCAATTCATGTTTACAATTGTGCTCCCTTCGCAGTGCACTTTGAAAACTTTGATGTCATTTTGAACACAGCCTCATGACAAAAGCTATAGGTGACTATTTTTTTAAGCAGAATTTATGTTACGTCTCCAAAGCTTGTGAAAACATAAAACATAGCATACATTAATGCTTTTAATTTATAGTGGGTTTATTTATTAAGTATTTATTTATTAGTTTATTTATTAGTTTTATTTATTATTTATTAGTTTATTTATTTATTTATATGATTTATATATGATATTAAAATAGGTGTTATTTTTTGTAAGTGATTTTAGGTTTTAGAATAGACTATGGAATATTCTTAATAATATGTGTAAAGGAAACACAGGTCCTATACGTGTCGTTTACATATATTTCAATTAGTATGCAAAACGAGTGCATGTTTTTAGCAAAACTAATATTGGATTTTATTTTAAATGCGTGTGCGTGTAAAACAATATAATTTGCGCAAAGAAATTATGGGGTTCTTCTTTAAAGAAGTAGTTACTCCACCCCATTTTATGGGCGTTTTACATTATAACTAACGTGGTTCAAACGATGGATCTGTGATAGGGAAACTAAGGGTTTTGGGAAACACTCGTCACTACATTGTTCTATTCCCAAATGATGCATCGTACTATGATAGTTCAGCCGCGTTATGTCGTTGTTTGGGAAACGCACCCCTGGATAAGACTCATCAACATATCAACAGGGCGGCACGGTGGCTCATTGGTTAGCACTGTCACCTCACAGCAAAAAGGTTGCTAGTTTGAGTCCTTTCTGGGTCAATTGGCATTTCTGTGGAGTTTGCATGTTCTCCCCATGTTCACATGGGCTTCCTCTGGGTGCTTTGGTTTCCCCCACACTCCAAAGACATGTGGCATAAGTGAACTGAGTAAGCTAAATTGTCCTTAGTGTGTGTGTGTGAATGAGTGTGTATAGGTGTTTCCCCATACTGGGTTGCAGTTAGAAGGGCATCCACTGTGTAAAACATACGCTGGAATAGTTGCCAGTTTAGTCTGCTGTGGCGGTCTCTGAAATAGAGACTAAGGCAAAGGAAAATGAATGAATGAATAAGACTTATCAACAGCAGTATGCAGAGTATGACAGGGAGGATTAATCAAGAACACAATCAGCACTAACACAAACATTTGTGTCATTTATCAAAATAATATTACTAAAATTAAGCTTGTTTAATGAGTAGCCTCACAAAAAGGAGAATAGCAGATGGCAACATCTAGATACTAAACAATCCTGGGCTGTATTTGCAGAGAAAGTTCTGCATTACAACAAGCCAAAGAAACAGTTCATTTGATTCATTATTCAATGACTATGTTTACATGAGACATCAGTAATCAAATTATTTGCCTTAATCTGAATAAGACAATAGTTGTTTACATGAGTTGCTTTTTGAATGTTTCTTTTAATGATCCACATATATCCACATTTCCTCCAGAGTTTCATGTAATTTGAGGTGTTTCATTTTTAATTTGTCGACTTTAACTGCAGTTTGCACTTTCATTTTCATTCAGGAACATTTCATGCATGCCCCCTGAGACAAACCAGCAACTGAATGAGTGTGAACTGCGGGAAAAGTGTTGTTTTGGTGGAATTTGAAATCGCCCTCGTATGGGAAAAAAAACCTCTGCATTTTGCAATGCAGGTGTCTGTAGTCCTTCACTGACTTGATAGGTGCAGAGAATAGTGCCAAACAGCTGTGTGTGTATAGTATCCTGTCACAAAATGCGGTGATAATCCTACACAATGGTAGAAGTCTACGTGTCTTAATTCCATTTCTGTTTAGTTCAATTATGACCTTAATCGGATCAAATTAATCAAAAATCGGTTTTCATGGTAGACTCTTAATCAGAGTATTGTCTTAATTTTATTAAAACAGGATGACTGGTGTCTATGTAAACATACTCACTGTAAGATTCAAAAACTGTTTATAGAAAAAAGAAAAAGAAAATAGGCACTTACATAAAAGTTCAGGTTTTATTTCCATAGCAAATATCTGACTTGCAGAACACATACTGGATGCCCTACAGCAGGGGTGCCCAAACTCGATCCTGGAGGGCCGGTGTCCTGCAAAGTTTAGTTCCAACCCAATCAGATGCACCTGGACTGGCTAATCAAGCTCTTACTAGGCTTTCTAGAAACATCCCTGCAGGTGTGTTGAGGCAAGTTGGCGCTAAAATCTGCAGGACATCGGCCCTCCAGAACAGAGTTTAAGTACCCCTGCTCTACAGTGTTTGTATATTTATGGATGTATTTACAGACAAAGCGACTACACTGCACAGCTGTTGGACAACATGATGTACTTTTGAGGCTTTTTTAGTCGATGATGTAGTTGTTTAGATTGCAATGCAGTAATTTATATGGACAGTGCCTATTTCAGACATCCCTAGTCTCCCGCAAATGCATAGACTCCCAGATGCCCTGCAAATGAATGATAATGACCCTGATGTCCCGGTCCTCGAAGACATTGCGCACCTCTCTCCTCCGCACCCCTCCACGCTCTTCAGATCCGTCGCGCAACCCAACGATATGTTGCGCCAATGCACGCCTCCCACCAGTGCCAATAAGCAGACACATATTTAAATATTGTAATGCCAGATTTTGCAATATCCTGCAGCTAGTTTTAAATGTCAAAATGTATAATGAAAAAAAAACTGTTATCTAAAAATGATATTCAACATGTTTGTTCATTAAAAAAGGATAAAGAAATGTCCATACAGAAAAACAAATCATAAAAGTATCATATTTAAATATTTTTTACACCTTCACCTATGTGCATTGTGCATTTTTATAACCAGCCTCAGTTCTGATGATAATTACCAAAAAAGAATAATCCTTTAAATTAAATTGTGTTTTTTTTGTGTGTGTTTTTTTTGATGAACATACAATAAAATATATGATTTTCATACAGATTTTAAGATTAACTACTGCACCTCTCAGGCGCAAACACACACACACACACACACACACACACACACACACACACACACACA
>CAIGQZ010000427.1:30534175-30550850 GCA_903798205.1 Danio tinwini
ACACACACACACACACACACACACACACACACACACACACACACACACATTTTCTCACTCAGAAATATGTATTCTTTACAAACAAAACAAACTCAGATATTCATACCAATACACATCATTGTAATTCAGTTTGCCTGCGATGCTCAAAGCAAAAAAAACATGAAACGCTTTCCTTTTTTTGCTCCACATGCTAAACTTAAAACAATTATCAAAAATCTGCATAAAAAATAAATTCTAGTTTTGAAGCACTCTCAACAAAATAAAGGCCGGTTAACAAAGAATGTATGACTTTTTGCTTAAATGTCAATGGGTTTAAGTATTTTAAATTATTTCAGTTGGGGATTTTTTTTGTCCTGAAGGTCCTAGATATAACTTTTTTGGTACTGTGTGTACAACAGATTTATCAAAACAAAATAGATGAACAAGTACAAAGCGTTTTCGCCAAAATGTATGTTGTTTGCACAGCCAAAAGGATTAGAAAAATTAACATGAAAAATACAAAAATATCAATAATAGGACGCACAAGGTACCCTTTTTACAGGTTTAATCAGAAACAGCTCTGAATATATAAATAAAAATAGACTTTACAGTTTTCAAATCTGTATTTGTCATGAATGACTTGATAAAAAAAAGTATTAAAGTATAATAAGAGTATTTTAAGCTTCTTTTATAGCTGTGGGCTACAATGCATATATATATGTTTGTCAAACCCTGGGGATTAAGATAAAAACATTTTTTTTTATCAGTAAGACTAAAAAATAAACAAAATTGCATGTCAGAGCATTCATCACCAGAATTGAGAATTAAAAACTACATGTTAGTTCAGTACACATTGATTCAGATCATTGTGGTGTCAATTTCATCTAAAGTGTTTACAGTACAACTGTGAATATGTTATAAAACGTTAAAAAGTTCTGTTCACTTATACTATTATTATCAGACATAATCCTTATTAAATGAGGCTTTACTGTCAAGCGTGAGAAGCGTTTGCCTTAAATCTAATTTGCCATTTTTTAATCTTCTTAACTGCATAATTGAACAAAAACTTTACTGAAATGAATAGCAGATAACACATGTGTGATTTGCTTTTAATTTTTTTTTTCCAGTTATAATATCGTTACACACATAGTTGAAGTTGACATGTATTGTTGTTAACTCAATAAACACTGTAAAAAATGCTGGGTTTTCACATCCTTCCCAGCATGAAGGATTTGTTAACTCATTACTTGTTTTTTTTACACATTTAAGTTGATTGAACATAAAACAATCAAGTTTTCCACAGAAAACTCAAGAATTTTGTTGTTTCAACTCATTTTAAATAAGTAGCTTGAACAAGCAGCAAATGAGTGAACAGTGTAAACAATGCTGGGTTCCACACAATCAAATTGTTAACTTGTTAGTTTTTACACAATTAAGTTGATTGAACATAAAACAATGAAGTTGTCCGAAACAAACTCAATTATTTTGTTGTTTCAACTCATTTTAAATAAGTAGCTTGAACAAAAAGCAAACATAACTTTTTATACACTGTAAAACCCAACAGTCAACTTTATCAAATGGAATTAATGTAGTTAACTCAAATTTTACTGTAAGTTAATTTTACTCATTTGAAAAGAGTTTTGAACTCAGTGTTGAAGGTAGTAAGTTTATTAAATACCTCATTACTTCAACTTAAATCAAATAAGTTTACAGTACGGATTAGTTTTTTAACTCAAATGGAATGCAATCGGTTTCCTCAAACAGTTTGAGTTGCCTTAACTTATTGGGTTTTACAGTACACAGTTGGCTTGAGTTTTCTTCATTAATTGGGATTTACTGAGCTCAAAATGCTTCGTTTACTCAAATGGATTAAGTTTACAGTGCTCATTAGGATTAGTTTTTGAACATAAATGGTTTGAGTTACCTTAACTTTTTGGGGTTTACAGTGTGGTGAAGTGTTACATAAAACTGATTTTAAATGATTACTTTAATGAGTTACTTAATAGCAAATTAACCTCACTTAAGATAAATACATGCTTTAAAAATGTTTTTTATTTTCAGGTTCGTTCAAGTTTACTACTGTAAAAAAGGAAGCTGAACAGTTAAGCAACAGACCTATAAATAATCGTAACATTTTCAATCATTATCAATCATTAAGCAAGTTTCTTCTAGTGCTGGGTGAAAATAAAAGAAATCACAACAAATATATGTGAAACAAAAATAACAATTTATTAAACAATGATATTAAACAATGAATATAGGAATTTGGAATGTAATTTAAATGACAGAATCAAATGAAAATCAGGAGTGTTGCCAAAACAAAAAAATAAATATAATAAAACAATCAAACTAACCCCAACTGACTAAACTAACTTACCAATGAAAAATGTAGAAAAAAAACCTGTAATCTTCCACATATGCAACGCTTAAATAAAATACTATTAAAAACATAATTACAGGTGTTGCAACTCCTCCATAAACTAACTAAGACAAAAGACTATTCTGCTCAGAATGACTAAAGTTCTCGTAAAGTACACACTGTTAGCAATTAGCAAAACAAAAGCTTATCCGAAAATCCAATACTCATAAAGATTCTTCGACTTCCTAATAATCGGGTCGTCACAATAATTATTGTTTGAAGCAGCTTTACAAAAGGTGCACATTATTGCATTACAATCAAAATCAGAATGGTTTATTAGTTACTAATAACCTTAACTAATCAACTAGTAACTAAAAGCATTTAACAGTTAAAGTTCTTATATACACTGTAAGCATAGTTAACCTGCAGTTATATAGTATATAGGTGATGTCATTGTGTACACTACTTATGAAATCCTTAAGCATTTTTTTTTTCCTTCAAGCAAATATGTATAACTATTCACTGTAACTAAAGTGTCTGTGATACATCTATAATGACATACAGTGAGGGAAATAAGCATTTAATATGTCTCCACTTCTCAGAAAGCATATATCTAAAGGTGTCGTTTACTTGAAATTTTCCCTGGATGTTGATAACAATCAAAGAAATCCATATATGCAAAGAAAACAAATGTAATTACTTTACAAATTAAATAATGCGTAATAAAATGAACGCAGGGAAAAAGTATTGAACACATGAAGAAAGGGAGGTGTAGAAAGGCAGTAAAGCCCAAACAGCAGCCAAAATCTCTCAGTAGTTCTTCATCAACCCTCTGCCCTTCATCATTGTAAATGAATATCAGCTGCATCAATCCAACATCTGCAGTAGCAGGATGATGAAGATTAAATCAGGGTGGACATTTCAGCAAGACAATGATCCAAAACACAGGCAAGGAAACTCTCAAATGCTTTCAGAGAAAGAAAATCAAGTTGTAGAATGGCCCAGCCAATCACCTAACCTGAACCCAATAGAAAATACTAATTAAAGCTCTGATTTGATAGAAGAGTCCCACAGAATCATCATGATTTTTACACTCTGTTAAAGTCTGTGAAAAAAATATATAATAAAATTACACCTGAGCAATGCATGCGACTTAATTTTCCATTTGAGAGCTGTCTTTAAGCTGCCATCACCAAAAAAAGCCTTTTATATAAAATATTAAATATATTTCAGTGGTTCAGTATATTTCTCCTTGTGTCATTTCATTGTTATTACAGATTTTGTTTTGTTTCATTTTTATGTTTGTATTGTTTGAGTTTTTACCAAAATCTGGTTCAATTCTATGTCAACAGCTCCTTTAAAAGTATTATTCCTAGGAATAACACATGATGTGTTTAATACTCCTTTTCTCCATTGTAATATTAAAGAATATGTCTATTTAGAAAGAATACAGTTTAGTAAAACATCAATACTGTAAACATCTTATTAAAGCTGTTCATGAGTTAAAAATAAGAACTTTAAAGAGTGACAGGATTTTCACAGCACACATCTATCAAGACGGTCAGCATCAACTCTTTCCATTCCAACCCTCCTCTATTACGACACTGAACTAAAACGTAGTTGAAGCAAATTGGCAATCTCGCTGAGTGTAATGTGCAGCAAGCGCATGTGGAAAGCGGAGGTGAGATGAATATGACATATTTGATGGATGACGTCTGGATTGTCTAATGGAACAGATGTGTTTTCTAATTGGGTTGCTGAGATCTCACAGACATATGGGGGAACCTGCCAGTTAGGAAAATTAGATGTTAATATTAACATTTTCTTCCACCATTTGATGGAAACCTGAGAATTCAAGCGGCTTGTTAATAGACGCAAGGTGGAAAATGCGATCTATGAAGTATCACCAGAAGAAACTTTCAGCAGTGTGTTTACATATTTCAGAAAATGGAAGGTAAAAAAAAGTATGTTAATTATATTTCATTATTAATCCCTTCAGAACTGTATTATATTCCATGTTTCTGAAAAAAAAATAGGGAAAAGTACATTTTCCCTGTTCTTAAGGCTTCCATAAATGAGACTATATATAATTTATGAACAATTTTAAAATTATTTTATTTATTTTTTGCTACTTTTAATGAACATCAAGTCAAAAAAGTTCTGGAAAAAAGCAACAATATATTGCAGTACCAACAGGAAATTAAAAATAAAATATTAGTTTCTTCTAAAGGTTACAGACTGTTTATTAAATAAAATGTTGATTATTAGAAGAACCCACTGTCCATTATATTTGACAGATATACAGACATAAAACAAACATCCTAATTTCAAGCCTGCAATTCTACAATCAATTTTTAAATAATTAGTAAATTCAATCTGTGTGGCGGCACAGTGGCTCAATGGTTAGCACTGTCATCTCACAGCAAGAAGGTTGCTGGTTTGAGTCACAGCTGAGTCATTTCTGTGTGGAGTTTGCATGTTCTCGTGTTGGCGTGGGTTTCCCCCACAGTCTAAAGACGTGCGCTATAGGTGAATTGAATAAACTAAATTGCTCTTAGTGTATGAGTGTGTGTCTGTGAATGTGAGAAAGTATGGGTGTTTCCCAGTATACTGGAGGGCCATCTGCTGAGTCAAACATTTGCCAGAAAAGTTGGCGGATCATTCCGATGTGGCGACCTCTGATAACTCGGAGACTAAAGGCTAGTTCATATTTCTGCCTCGTGTGACCCACGACACATGCCTTGCGCATAGTCGTGCATTTATGCTTCTGCATGCTTTTTGTGTTGCTCTGCAACAACACTTCCGAAATGCTAGCGGGCGGTAGGTTTATGTTCCTCTGTGTCAAGTTTCTTTAAGGGTGTTTTGTTTTTTCTGAACGCTACCTTAATGTACAAGTAGCTTAAAGCAGGAACAGACAGACGTGCAACTACTTTAATCATAAGGTAAACACAAAACAACATTTTCCATTTGGAGCTCCTTGACGGGACTCCACACTTGTAAACACTCGCTCCATCGGGCTCTCAGCACCAGCCACACTCGTCGAAGCTATCAGGCCAACCACAGAACTTGTGCTACGCATCATTGTGGTGTGTAGTTAAATATTTTGAGAAGTGCGCATCATCGTTGGCGTCAGCCAGGGCGAGGTCTATGTGACCGATCATAAATCAGAATCAGAATCTGATCATAAATCTGAATCATAAATCAGCCTTTAGCCAATGTAAAATCATTGAATGAATGAAATTCAATCTGTCTCTATTCACCCTATTCCTTGTGTATGAGCAGACACAGCCATTTGAATCATTTTTGCTCGAGACTTCCAGTCTCATTCACTCCCATTCATTTTTAGACGTTAAAAACAGCTCGTTCTGCTGCTTGATGTTGCAAATTGATATTTTCTTATTATATTACTCTACTTTGTCATTACAGTCATGCAAACACTTGTTTGTAGAGCAAGTAGTTTCACTTTTTTCGGCTGTTTATTCACCATAGGCTACTGAATCGGAAGTTCTAAAACTATCGCAAAAACGAGCGCACTTTAACATTGAAAAATAAGATCAATAAATCAATGAATTATTGTCAAACATATCAATAAATGTAAATAAAGCCATTTAAAATGTTGCTTGTGTCTGTGTTTGGAATAACATGCTCCTATGCTTCTCTTCAATGCAGAGGATATTTGTCAAACGATAACAAGATTGTATGACAAAAGTCCAATATCATGGACAGCAGGCTTTAAATTTGGCAATATGATCCAGAAGCAAAAAACATGTGTGTGATGTAGATTGTAAAGGACAGAGGGTCTTAAGAAAGGATTAAGAAAGTATTACACATTTAAATCTAATATACAGTCACCGGCCATTTTATTAGGCACACCTTACTTGTACTGGGTTGGACGTTTGCATCCAGAACTGCCTTAATCCTTTGTGGCATAGATTTATAAAGATTTTGGTCCATATTGACATGATGGCATCACACAGTTGCAGCAGATTTGTCGACTGCACTTCCTATTGGATTGAGTTCTGGTGACTGTGGAGGCCATTTGAGTACAGTGAACTCATTGTCATGTTCAAAAAAACCAGTCAGGGATGATTCGCGCTTTATGACATGGTGCGTTATCCTGCTGGAAGTATCCATCAGAAGATGAGTACACTGTGGTCATAAAGGGATGGACATGGTCAGCGAGGTTGGACATGTTGTGCATTCATAAATGCCCTTCTGCAGACCTCGGTTGTAACGAGTGGTTATTTGAGTTACTGTTGCCTTTCTATCAGCTGGAACCAGTCTGATTTTGTTGAAAAAAAATATTTTCTTCATTAAACAGAAATTGGGGAACAAAATAAACAGGGGGGCTAATAATTTTGACTTTAACTGTATATAATTGTGCTATTTTTCCTGTGACGTGCAAATGTTTTGGTATAATTAAGAAGTGGTTTGTTTCTTGATTTAAAGGGGTGCAGGTATTTGAGAAAATGTAAATTTATTTTAAAATATATAATTGATGTGTATATGATACAAATTATATTTACATCTACATATCAGGTAACACTTTACTATAAGGGTGTATTAGTTAAACATGTTAAGTGTACAAATACTAAATCTTTTTTTTATTATTTTTTATTGTGTTCCAAATACATATTGTTCTTTTTAATAATTCATTCATTTTCTTTCAGCTTAGCCTTTATTCATCAGGAGTCGCCACAGCGGAATGAACCCCCAACTACATCAGCCTATGTTTTACACAGCAGATGCCCTTCCAGTCAATTCAAGTCAATATACTAAATAAATAATTCTAAAGATATTCTGCTGATGATTATGAAGATAATTTTATCATCATCAGGACTTGTTGATCAAATAACTGTTCAAAGGAACAGCATTAATTTACAATATTTTTTAAAATGTATATTTTATTTAATTTTATTATTATTATTATTGCATTTATGATCAATATAATGATGACAGCATTTTGAATTGTAGTTTGAAAGGAAAAATAATCAGAAATTGATGGTCACTCTTCATAAATATATTTTTAATAAAACAAGCTAGGTTTATATTACAATAAATTAAGATCTAAAAGAGCGCCGATTGAAAGAGTTTTACCTGAGTAAACACCAGATGTAATGATAATGTTTGATTTTAATGAACAGACGTCATGCAATGAGCCATAGTAGTTCTTCTCTTTAACGCTTGAACTGATTTTTTCATTTATTTTGCATTAAACAGACACAAGACTCCCTTTCTCTATGCTACTGCACCGCTGATTAATCTGAATAAATAACATCCAGCCGTTAATTGACTCCTTGTAACCTGGGGAAGCTTGTTATCTGGAGAATTGATTAATTGAGTAAACTCGTGACATAAGGAGTTATTTTCAGAATAGGATGCTAATATAGCTCTAGTATAGTATGTGCAGCAGCATATTTCTGAGCCTGGTTTCTCTCGAGGTTTTTTAAATTCTTCACTTTCGCCAATTGGTGAAGTTTTTTCCTCACCGGTGTCGCCACTGGCTTGCATGGTTCGGGATCTGTAGAGCTGTGCATCGATGGAATTGCTCTTCAGTGTTTGGACTCTCAGTAGTGATTATTAACCCACACTGAACTGAGCTAAACTAAACTGAACTTAACACTGAAAACTGAACTGACACTGTTTCAATTCACTATAAACTTCCATGTGAAGCTGCTTTGACACAATCTACATTGTATAAGCGCTATACAAATAAAGATGAATTGAATTAAATTTATTTTTTATAAAAAAAATCACTTAGTATTTTCACCAAGAATATATGCAGAGTCCATTTAAATGTGCTTAATATTGCTTTCTCTTTTCTGTTTTCTCTTCCTGGCCTCTTCTTTTATTTATTTCCATCTTGGTATTCTATCATGATAAAAAAGTGTGAATCGCCCTTGTACTGCTGCGTTTGACTTTGATATGCCACTTACTGGCTATTTTCTTAAAAAGCTTCAAAAACAGGAGAATTTCAACAGCATTCTGAACGTAATCTGAACATGACCATGAAGTGGAACAGACAATTGGTTGTAGTGTGTGAGAAACTACTCCTTCAGTGGTTATGAATATTCTTTTTAACTATTCAGTAAGAATCATAGACACACACGCGCACACACACACACACACACACACACACACACACACATACACAATCACACGTGGACATTACATTTAAAAAATCGAGTGCATTATTATAAAATCTTACTGTGTCATGGTAAGCAAATTAAAATAAATATTTTATTCCAGGTGTGTTTTGTGTATATTGTGTTTAGTGTCCGCTTTTCCTCCACTCTTAGTTTTGTGTTTATTGGTCAATCTTTCTGCCAATCATTGTTTTGACACCACAAGCTCTGCCAATCCGCTGACGAGATTTAAAGGTCTTCGAATTCAGTGTTTGCAGCAACATATATGCCTTAGTGTCCCACCAGTGATGATATACAGCCATCGCACTGCTACGAGTGTGATATTGCGTTTATAAAACAGTTTGATGGCATAACTGTGTAGTAAAAAAGAAAATCAAACATGAAGACTCTCAAAAACCCTTTTGTACGAGGAACTACTTTCTTCTGCTGTTCATTCACATCTGCAGCTGACACAGAAACCGTTGCTCATTCACTAACGTCACTTTAGAGCTAGTATTTGAATGATTCTCTAGCATAATGTCTAAAGTGATGACAAAACAGGTGATTTTGCTCACATTTTAAGATTATAAGGCTGAACGACATGAAATGTCAGTCTACAGAGATTTCCCGAATCGGGATTTCACAATAATTAACTCTGAAAAACCCAAAGCAAAGCAAACATTAGCAGATTACTATGGTATAAATGCAGCACTACAACACACAAAAGAGAGAGAGATCGACTGAAAATGTTACTTGCCTGTTTTATAATGACTTGATCAGCTGTAGTTTGAAATTTATGGTAAACTTTTATCCTCTAAGACACAGGTGTCAAATGCAGTTTCTGAAGGGCCGCAGCTCTGCACAGTTTAGCTTTAAGCCTAATAAAACAAACCTGATTAAACTAATTAAATCCTTCAGGCTTGCTTGAAACTACAGGTAAGTGTGTTGAAGTAGTGTTGGAACTAGGGCTGGGCGATATGGCAAAAAAAAAAAAATCAGATTTTTTTCATAAAGTTTGACCGATTTACAATTTCGATTTTCTTTTTTTTTACTGTGTAACTATAGTCAACTTAAAACATTACAACAATATGACTGAAGTAACAATCTTTTCATAAGTAACTTGAAAAACCATCTGGTTAAGAAACATGTATTTTTAATGGCCATGCATACATAAAACGGTCAACAAGGTGTAGCCTATTACATTCCTATAGACAAATTCCTGCTTGACGTTTTAGAAAATATTTGTGCGTAGCTACACCACCCAGTATATATTAAAGATCACTGTGAACAACAAAAAAAAAAACACAGAAACCTGTTACATATCTATCTATATTTAAATTTCTATCTCCCCGTGTTTGTGTGGGTTTTTCCCGGGCTCTCCGGTTTCCTCCCACAGACCAAAAACATGTGACATAAGTAAATTGACCAAACCAAATCGACACCATAGATGAGGGATCTATTCAGCATATTTTCTCCAAAGTTATTCATAATTTACATCCACCATTACCAAACAGGGGAGTTCTTGAGGCCTACCTGAGCTCAAACTCCCTTCTCACTTTTCAACAGGCTCAAAGATCTCATGAGCTCAGGGCTCTTTATCAGGACAGCATGCCAAACATTGTAATTATAATCAATCATTATAATCAATCAGCTAAGGGCGAACTTTTAAAATTTTTTGGTATTGATACGACACCAAGTAAATACAGGGCCAATATCGGCAATATTGATATCTTATACCGATGTTGGTAGTGATACCTATGATTTATGTGGTGAACACATTATTATTATGTTAAAAAACCCAGGACAGATATTTAAAAAAACTTTTTATTTTAGTTCTATTTGTTCGTTCGTTTGTTTTAAGTTTCATGACACAATACTTCATAAACAATTCTAATAATATACTGCTCAAGATTTTTTTAAATAACACTAATAATCAGGATTCTTGTTAAAAAGAACAGCATTTATTTGGAATACAATTTTCAAAAAAAAATGTATTTGTACGAAAAACTAAATTAGTATTTGTATGATTAACTAACATGAACTAATACACCCTTATGCTGTGTTCACACCAGACGCGGAACGTGCGGATAAATCACGCTATTCGCACGTAAACAGACGCATGAACATTTGAGTTTACTCGCTTCATTTACTCGTCAAACTCTGCTTGATTCGCGCGTCAAATTTACTTCAGAACAGACGCAGCTTTGCGTCATGGGCAGGGCTTCTGTCTACCCGGTGACTGTAGCTTTATTGCTAAATGGCTAACATGGATTTTACTGATAAAGTAACTGTGTTTATGTGCTTTAAAAACAGCGTTGATGCGTTTGGAGCAGTGTCTGAGTCCGCTAGATCTTTTCAGAGGTGCACCCAGCTCTGTGAGCTCATAAACTCCTCCAGAAACCTGGATGATGGAAGCATTCAGCGGTGCTTCTGACTGAGCACAGCCCTTTTTGCTGAACTGTTGTCGGTGTCGGCTGGAGGATTTTCCCCGGGACACCAACAACAGGTGCTACGTCACAATCACGCCCCCACAAGAGCAAGTTCCTGATTGGTTAACGCGGCACGAATGTCAGCAGAAGTTCAGATTTTTTCAGATTTGTGTAAAACGCTCAATTTGCGTCATTCGCGCCGCGCCATTTGCACGTATCGCGCCACAGGATGTCTATTCGCACCTTTGCATTGACTTAACATGTAAATCACTGGCACTTGATGCTTCTTCCGCGTCTAGTGTGAACGCAGCACCATAGTAAAGTGTTACCAGATAGGTAGATGTAAATGAGCAATTCCAGCGTTATGGATGTGACATTTGCAGTAAAATCTCAAAACATGAATTCACATAAAAGTATATGTTAACATTATATTGAAACATCTCTTTATACTTTTTAAAACAACTAACCACAGATGTTGTGGGAGCGGAAAAATATCAATCTGTAAACATGTTTTATATTTTAAATGAGGAAAATAAACATGCGTTATGGATGTGACCAAAACAGTATGCGAGTTTACAGTGTACAACATACTTTGTAGAAATTATGTGAATTAAACTGCACAACCCAAAAGAAATTATGCTAATCTAAATGATAAAATATGTCTCTGCATAGAACAAACATGACATTTACAAACAAACAAACATTACATTTTTGCATTTATGAGGAAAAAGCTTTGTTATGGATGTGACATCTCTCTGCTGTGGATGTGATGAATGTGAAATTGCCACTTGTGTGACTTTTGGTAAATCAAATATAATTGTTTGAAAACACTGACAGAGACATTTTTGAGTATTTTTAAAGTACTATAAAATACAAGCCTACACATAAAAACGCAAAAATGGTTTTGCTATTTGGGCAAAAACTTAATTTTTGTCATGGCAAGGTTGACATTTGCATGGAATTGCTCTATTATAATTTGTATCATATACTCATAAATTATATATTTAAAAATAAATATAATTTTTCTCAAATACCCAGTGCATAAATCAAGAAACAAACCACTTTTTTAATTATACCAAAACATTTGCATTCTTAACTCTCATACTAGTAAAACATCATACCGCATCAAGGGAAGCAAATTAAATACATTTCACCAAATATTTATTTACTTCCAATGCATACTTCATACAACAATTATGAAAATGATGCCTTCTTAGGAGAATGAGTGCCAGCGCTGTTCTTTCTGTGCAGAGAAGCGCAGGCCCCTGGGCTGTATTTATGCTGCTATCTGCAGATGAACTATGACAGGAGAGGTGTGTGCTAAATAAATAATAATTCTTCCATCCCAAAACAGCAGCTCAGAGTGGTGAAGTGATGGTGCCACAGGGCTACAGGAAGCATAAACACACACCGCACCGTGAGCCGATCAGCATGTGTGCTCGTGTGTAAACGCATGAATAAGCATGTTGTGTGGTGCAATGGCAAACACGACAGCCGCTCTGGTTAGTAATGCACAAGTTGCATTACTAAATATTTACTAGACAACGTGGCATGCATGCTGCCAAGATGCCATGAGAGTTCTGTTTTTTATTGGCCCGAACCAAGAGTCTACCACTCAGATATTCTAGTCTCTTGACTATGGTTCCTCCAATTTCACAACATTCCTAAGGCAGGCAATGTGTCTCTGGTCATTTAGAAATTCACTTAGAAAAGCATGATCACTTTGGGGGACCAAGTTTAACATCTGGGGCCAGTTGTGTGAACTGCTAATCTTTAGTTAGTTATGCCGAGTTCAGACTGCATGATTTTCAAAGTAGTTGTGTCACAGTTGTTTTCACACTGCATGACTATCTGGGTTAGTGTTCTGTTGGTGCTGTGTTTGCACTGTAGGATGGATCGGCGACAGGAGAGTTCACATTAAATGACTTTAACAGAAAGAATCACAGACAGCTTTGTCTAAATTACATCTCACAACCAAACAAACGCGAGAAGTGACATGGAAACAACGCGAGGTCAGAAAGTATATATTTTGTTATTAACTACATAATGGAAAAAGAAGACCTTAAGCTTTAGAAAATGTAGTTGTGTTGCTCACATAGCTTTTGAAGAGCATTAGTAATTTCTCCTCAACTTTTTTTTGCTCTCGACCTGATTGTGATATTGATCAGATGACACATCAAACAGACACAGTGCTCGTGCCAAATTTCCACTAGTTTTTCCTCCATTTCTTGGGTCCAAATCAACTGAAAATGAGCGCTTTTAGCTTCTCCCTCAACCTCCCGCTGGCCTGCAGGTAACCACGCTAGTGAATGCTGCTCTCTTATTGGCTGTAGGTGATTGCAGATGTTATTTTCAGTCAGAACACATTCACATGGCATGATTTGAATCGCCGACAGCTCCAGATATTTAGCACTGCAAATATCTCACGGGCGTCGGCAACTCATCAGCGATTCTCTCATAACGCGTCCTTGATAGTTTATACTGTGTGATTGTCACTCATGTGCATGAGCATCGATTTGCCTGTGATTTCAGGCATTTGTCGTCGATTTCTCAAAACCTGTCGGCGAGTCAAAATCAGGGCTAAAATCATGCAGTCTAAACAATAGTCAGCATTATTCACCAGATTTTATTCCTTTAAAACTGACTCTGTTACCCAGCACTCACTTTTGGAGATTTACACCTACTTAACTTTAAATAGTAACAGTTCTTAAGTTACAAACTCAAATTAGGTATCATTGGAAAGAAGACACTTTGGGCTTTCCTGTGGAAGCTTCATGCTCAAAATATTGTACAGTTAAATTTGTACATTATAAAGTCATAAGAAAAAAGAAAATTGTGTTGTGTTCAATAGTTGTTTTTCCATATACAAACACAGGAAAACATTCATGTAATGTCCGAAAAAAAAATGACTTGAAAGCCAAGTGTTTCATGAGATAATTCAAATTTCATGATTTCTGTAAAAAGTTTTCTGAGACTATATCGGTGTTCTCTCCCTCACCGTCAGAGGCACTTTCTCAAAAATGACCATCCCAAACTAAAACATTAAAGGTGCTGTATGTATGTTTTTGACTTTTCTAAAGCATAAACATACCATAATATGTGTGCAGATATTTAAGAAACAAGTGAACATAATTGTTTAACTGAAAAACAATGCTGAAGTCAGATATTCTGCTTCGAAAATGTTTTTTCTGTGCCGGAACGCTGTCTTTGTTTGTGTAAATTTAACCTGCACAATCCCAATTTAGCCAATTATTTTTCAGCACCCCGGGTTGACTTGATGGAAAACAGCATATTTCATTCATTCATTCATTCATTCATTCAGAAAGGCTCTGAAAGCATGCGTCCGTGACAGAAAATGCGACATACTGTAGCAGACGTCGAAATGAGACAGATTCAGTTCCACATGAGGTTATTAATTAGCAAATGATATAAATATTACGAATGTAAACATTAGGTGAGCAGGTTACATTGTAACTGCCAGTGGAGTAAATTAACTAATTACAAAAACTCAAATTACTGTAATTGAGTAGTTTTTCTCAGGAATTGTAACTTAATAAGTAGTTTTTAAAAAGTGCACTTTTACTTTCCCTTAAGTACATTTTTAGTGCAGTATTGGTACTTTTACTCCACTACTTTCCTTCAACCTGCAGTCACTACTTTATTTTTTCTTGTCTATGGGGATTAGAAAAATCTGTCCTGTGATTCCCGTCCAATCAAATCACACATAAAAGGTAAATAGCTTCATAATGAACTACCTCAAGACATGGGCACTTTATAATTGCAGCAAACTGTTTGGAAGCATTAAAATGTCCAATAAGATGTCCAAAATCTTTACACACATTGACCCAGAGACTGTTTAGATGCATGTCACTGATGAGATGATTATAGATGTTTACTGTATGATGACCAAAATGGCCCAGCAGGCATAAGACGTCAACATGACATCAGATTGACTTTGTACCCTAACGTCATGGACATTGCATTTTTTTTTTAAAAATGAAAACCGAGTTGACATCAGAACTCAATGTCAGGCCACTGTCAATGTTTGACGTTGTGTGTCTATCAGACGTTGGATTTTAGTTGCCATACCTTAAGAATAAATGTCAGTATTTGACATCAGTATAATGTTGGTTTAAGATGTAGGCTCAACGTTGGATTTTGGTCATTTTCCAAGAACATAAAATCAACCAAACAACCATTAACAAAAACCATCAACATTATTGGATGTCATTATTGGACATCAAAATAACGTTGTCCTTAAATGCTGGCTAAACCTTGAATTTTGGTCACCTGACATCACAACCTAAACCTAACCTAATATTATTGTCTTATGATGTTGTGTGCCTGCTGGGCAATAACTAAATGCACTACAGAATGTTACGTTTACACACACATACACAAATTACATGTAAACGCATTAGCTTTTTACAGAGTATTACTCACTACTCTCGAGTACTTTTGAAAGGTCTACTTTTTACTCATACTTTGAGTAATATTTACAACAGATACTTTTACTCTACTTGCACTACATTTTCAGGCAAGTAATTGTACTTTTACTTGGGTATGATTTTTCAGTACTCTTTCCACCACTGGTAACCGCGTGTCCCAACAACACGCTTTATGATGAGATACGCAGTGATGATCAATTTGGCTGTTTACACCAGAGGAAACAGAAATTTAAATACAGCCTTTCAGAAGAACAGAATATGCACTCACTCACAAAACGGTAAGGTTTAGAATCTATTTATTACATGTTAACCCTCTCTAACATCATTAAATGTAGATGCTGAATCACTCATGTGTTTAGTTCTAAAGTTCAATTTCAAATGGTTAATTGTATTTTCAAGATCTGAGGTGAACTATCTGCTGCTGCTTTTAGTATATAGCAATACATGTCATGTAAAATGGCATTCAAGCTCACATTGTTAGTATTTAGCACTAAATAAAGCACACAAGATTTACCTGAGGTGATCACTGTCATAGGTTTCTATTGTTCAGCTGTGAGAAATAGAAGCCATTTCTAATATATCAATTTGAGGTGATGGTTTTGACAAAAACTCATTTTAATATGGAAAATATTACTTTTATCAATGTTAAATCACTGGCTCCTGTCCTCAATCTGGCAACCCGGGCTTGCATTTATTTTGATCCAGGAGTGCAATACCTAGTTCAACCACTGGGTGTCAAACGTACATACTGCACCTTTAAGTAATGTAAAAACAATTGCACAGCCATAAACATTTTATTATTTCATAAACAAATATATGAAATTAGTCCTGGAGCAATACAGAAAAGTAATAGGTCAAAAGCCACACATCTCCTGGGTATATGTTTTGAATTTGATGGCAATATCATGCATATATTGATTAGGCTAACTGCTAATTAGTGAATCTAGTTCCTAGATCTCTAAAAAGAACGGTCCACACACACACACACACACACACACACACACACACACACACACACACAAAGGGGGGGGAAATTACCCCATAATTCATTCGCCATCAAGCCTCTGTGTATGTTCTGTCAGAAAACACAGTCTGAGTAGTTTTAAAGGGGAGCTATTGTGCAAAAATCACTTTTAAACAGTTGTGTTGCAACAGTCTGTGAATATAGCCAGCCTCTAATGGTAAAAATGGATTGATTCTCTTTTTTGTAATCACATTTTGTAAAAACAGTCTGTAGAAACATTTTGATATCACAATATATATCATATGGGATTTAGCTTTATTCTTATTTGTAAGTTAAAATAATAATAATAATTTTTGCCTTTGCAGGTGTGT
>CAIGQZ010000427.1:30561867-30584048 GCA_903798205.1 Danio tinwini
ATATATATATATATATATATATATATATATATATATATATGTGAGAAGCTATATTGTATATATAAGCTATATTGCCAGGTATGTTAATCATTTTTTTAGGACAGAAGTTTCCCTTAGTGCAACAGAATTACAGAGACAGAAAAAAAAATACAAATAATAAAGTAATAAAAAATAAGTAAATACAAAATAAAATTACACAAATTGAAAGATTTATAGATTTAAGCAAAAAAAGAACAAAATGAAAAATTAAGAAAAATGAAGTTGTTCAGATCATACTACTGACAACAATAAAAAAGGCTTAACTTTTATCAATCAAAAATTAAAAAATTCCCCCCAATATACAGCAGTGGAAAAAACTGAAAGCAACTGAAAATTCTCTGACTTTACAATTTATTGTTACTGTATGTGCTTAAGTAAAAAATGAATTTTACTCAACTGCTGATGACATTTCTTATTAATTCAATAGTAACATAAAGACGCTTTCAGACATGTTAAGATTAAATTTTATATAACACAAGACCAAAGTACAGAAGAGTTAAGAAATATATTTTGTGGGGAAACCCTTATTTCAATCACAAATGCTACAATTTATTATTGTGACCAACTACCATTTTCTAAGAAAGAGAGAAAAATGCTCTAAATGACATTATTTTGATGTGAAATGTGACCTCACACTTTTATTAAATTATACACAATTGTGTATATACCGTGTGTGTCTGAGTGTATATATACTTACTGTATATTCACTGGCAGCTACTGTAGCTCTCTGCAACTCTCACAAGGTTGGAACCTAAGCAGGGCTGCGCCCGGTCAGTACCTGGATGGGAGGTCACATGGAAAGCTATAGGTTGCTGCCGGAAGTGGTGTAAGTGAGACCAGCAGGGGGCGATCAACCTGCAATCTGTGTGAGTTCTAACACCCCAGTATAATCATGGGGACTCAATACTGCCCAGTGAGTGCCGTCTTTCGGATGAGACGTTAATCTAAGGTTCTGATCCCAGGACAATCCCAGGATATCCTTCAAAAAAAAAAAAAAAAAAAAAGAGTAGGGGCTTAACCCCGGCATCCTGGCCAAATTTGCCCACTGGCCTCTGTCCTCCTAACCATCCCCATATCATAACTAGCTTCATCACTCTGTCTCCTCTCCATCAATCAGCTGGTGTGCGGTCTGGCGCAATATGGCTGCCGTTGTGTCATCCAGGTGGTGCTTTAAGTGTACAGAAAAGCGCTATATAAATGTAAGGAATTATTACTGGCATCATCTCCTCTAAAAAAACAGCAGTTATTTATTTATTTATTTATTTATTTATTTATTTGGAAGACATTTAATAGCTCACTTCAAAATGAGCATGTCTAGGCAAATACGCTGTAGATTAGCAGCAAGGCAATCCATTTATTATGTGATAAACTGTCTGCACACAAAAGCAGCTTACTCAAGGTAATAAGGTATTTCCTCCATTGACTTCTAATCAGATTGAAAAGCCTCCAGTCTCCCTGTTTAGATCCCATTGGGTTACATGAGTTTGACTGGAGATTCGTTTCCCCAGAGAAATGTTCTCAAATGCAATAAAGCACTGTTTATACTCTACAGAATTTACGTCAGTAAGTCAAAGCGGGACACTGAAAAAAATACAGGGTTCCACACAATTTATTCATGTTGTTTCAACACAAATCGATTAAGTTAACTTAAATTTAAGTGGATTGAACAAAAATTAAGTTGGCAGCAAACAGGCAGCAAAAAATACTTCCACCTCAAAAGCACATTTAGACAAGTTTACAGCTTGAAAAACAAACATTATTCTGTAATAATAATTCATTTGCAGAGCTTTAATAAAAGGCTAATTTTACATTTCTGCTTGTAAACCCTGCGGTCCCCTTTATTGTCAGAGTAAGTGCATTACTGTGTTTTCTGTTCATTTACACACTGAGAAACAAACCAGAGTTAGTGTGTGCACTAATCGACAGAACGCCAGAACAATAAAAAGTGGCATATAGACATTTAATTTGAAAACAGCCCAGAAAATGCTTTTAAATATTGTAAAAAGCTCTACTTTGCTGTATGTTTGATCATTCTTGCACACTAGGGTGTTAAAGTCTGCATTAATATGAAAGAGTTGTCACACACTGGGGTGTTTTAGATCACTGCTCTCACACTGGAACATGGTATATTTTGCTATTACTTTGGGAGTTTTGCAATGATCCTTTTCAGTATTCTTTCAGAAATTTCAGTCTTTCAAAATGATTCGCCCTCCTATGATTTTTGCTTTCTTTTTCAAATATTTCCCAAATTATATTTAACAGAGCAACATATTTTTTTACAGTATTTATTCATTCATTTTCTTTTTGGCTTAGTCCCTTTATTAATGAGGGGTCGCCACTGAAGAATGAACCGCCAGCTTATCCAGCATATGTTTCACGCAGTGGATGCCCTTCCAGCCGCAACCCATCTCTGGGAAACACACATTTACACACATAAACTACAGCCACTTTAGCTTATTTAATTCACCTATAGTGCATGTTTTTGGACTTGTGGGGGAAACCGGAGCACCCAGAGGAAACCCACGCAAACACGGGGTGAACATGCAAATTCCACACAGAAATGCCAACTGACCCAGCCAAGGCTCAAACCAGCGACCTTCTTGCTATGATGCGATTGTGCTACCCACTGCACCACCCTGATGCCCTAGTTTTCACAGTATTTCCTAAAATATTTTTTTCTTCAGGAAAACGTTTTGTTTTATTTCAGCTAGAATGAAGGCAGTTTTCAATATTATAGGTCAATATTATTAAGCTATTTTTCTCCATTGTCTACAGAACAAACTATCATTATATAATGGCTTGCCTAAATACTAGAGGTGTGCACCTACACTGGTCCCACGGTTCGGTTCGGTCCGGTTACGATTAAGGTGCATTGACAATGCTTTCCATACACAATTTTACATTTTACTTCACAGCTCAAGAAAAAAACTTTGATTAAAATATATAAATTTATTTATATATTATTTGTAATACAATTTTGCCCTTTAATACAAGCAGTCAGATAATTGAACTGTACCTTTAGGTTTACCTGCTCAAAGAAAACATTCTTTTTTAAATGTTTTAAACAAAACTCAAATACAAATAACAGAAGACTACATTAGCATTTATAGCAAATAAACTAATTTAAATATTATCCGCTTGCTTTTTGAGTGTTGTCGAGCGAGTTCTTACATCCCTATGATTGGTCGTTGTGTTCACACGCTCAACAGAAAGGGCTGCGATTGGTTCTAAAACTGTCAGTGCTGTTCACCGATGATTAGGGCCAGACAGAATCTGCGGACATTTTTATTTTTGCAGAGAATTTCGTCAAAAATCTGCGGATTTATGCAGAATGATTTTGGGAGTATCATAACTAAAAACTTAATATATAAAAATAAAAAATACATTTTTTACTTTAATGTTTATAATGCAAATCCAATGCAGATCCACTTATTTGGTAAACAAAGCAAGGCTCTCATATAATATCTCTACTAAAAGACAGAAAATATGACTTTGCAAACTGTATTGTAAATAAATCATATGAACATTTTAATAGTACTATTATTATATCACAATAATATTAGTGAAATTAATTTAAAAACTGGGGAGGCAGCACGGTGGCACAGTGGGTAGCACAATCACCTCACAGCAACAAGGTCGTTGGTTTGAGCCCTGGCTGGGTCAGTTGGCGTTGCTGCACTTAAAAAAGTTCCACATAATTAATTTATTTTGTCCCAACACAAATTGATTAAGTTAACTTAACACTTCTAACAAATTTATGTGGATTAAACATAAAAAAATTAAGTTGTCCCAAAGAAATCTCAAGAATTGTGTTGTTTCGGCTCATTTTAATTAAGTTATTTAAAAATTTGTAGTTTGAACAAGCAAAAAAAAAAATTTTTTTTTGAGTGTGTGTGGAGTTTGCATGTTCTTCCCGTGTTGGTGAGGGTTTCCTCCGGGTGCTCCGGTTTCCCCCACAGTCCAAAGACGTGGTAAATTGTCTATATTGTCCCATGTGTATGGGTGCGTATGGATGTTTTCCAGTGATGAGTTGCAGCTGGAAGGGCATCCGCTGCGTAAAACATGTGCTGGATAAGTTGGCGGTTCATTTCGCTGTGTGACCCCAGATTAATAAAGGGACTAAGCCAAAAAGAAAATGAATGATTGAATATAAAAACTGAATAAATATAAATTTACATACATTTACACGAGTAAGTTGGCTCAAAAAAAAATTAAGTATTTAACGCAGCTGCAGTTTTTTTATTTCCTGTTGTGGCCGATGTGTGTTCAGGGATGGCGCATCCATAGAGGCGATCTAGGCAGCCGCCTTGAGCAGCAGAATAGTGAGCGAACCTCCCGGTCCTCACTTTCATTCGTGACACCTACCCCCTCCCTCCCGGTCCTCACTTTCATCCGCGAACCGGTCACTTTCTATTTCACTTTCGGGTTGAGGGCAGCGTGATCGCAGTTCACCTAGAGCGCCAGTTCAGCTTGCTCCGGCCCTGCGTGTTTAATGTGCAAAGAAATATGGATAAGACCAAGGAAGCGCTTTTAGAGGGAAAGTTTCAGTATAAAACAATTAAGGTTGCATCAGCTGAAGGGAGTGTGCTGTCTGTCTCTCTCTCTCTCTCTCTCTCTCTCTCTCTCTCTCCCTATTATTATTATTATTATTATTATTTTTCCAATTTCCATATTTGCAATGCCTGTATTTTTGATT
Organism: Danio tinwini; assembly: GCA_903798205.1. Lineage (NCBI taxonomy): Eukaryota > Metazoa > Chordata > Actinopteri > Cypriniformes > Danionidae > Danio > Danio tinwini. Next base: position 30,566,603 of record CAIGQZ010000427.1, read on the forward strand.
TATTTTTTTTTTTTGGATTGGTGATTAATCATGATTAATCACAAAAAAAGTGTGATTAATTAGTTAAGTTTTTTTTAATCAATTGACAGCCCTAAATTTAAGTTGTCCTTGTAAATGCACTTGCAACCTATTTCTAGTTTCCATTTTCTTGTGAACAATATATACTCCAATATAAATTGTCTGTGCATATGATATCAGCTGCAGCTCACCCCGAGAGAACGTTCCTAATTTTAAAACTGCTCCATTTTTCTCAGCCAACTGTATCTAGCATTGCCACAATACAACAATTATGACTGTGATATGACATGAAATGTCTACACTCAGAAAATCTAATCACTGGTGTAACTTAATTGAAGTCAGACACACATTGCCACTCATTTGAATCACATTATTTCAACTTGGTCTAGGCAAACATAGAACCAAGAGCTGAATTCATTTTGAACCACTGTCAAATAATGTTCATTTGAATTGCATTGTTAATTAAACTTGTCTGGAACACAGTTTACTCTTATTGAGGCAATACATCTCAATCATTTAATCTGGAAACGCTGAATTTTCTGTTAAATGTTGCAGTCCAAACATAACTTTACAGCTTAAAACCTACTGTTGACTGAGACTGATCTAATAACTAGCCTTAAAGGGCTACGAAAGCCCCCTGTCTCAGCAAGGTGTTTTCACATCTTTAGTTTGAGAAAAGTCAGGAAAGTGGGTGTGTCCAGCTCTTTTTAGGTAGGAGTGTCAGGGGAGGGAAGGTTTTGCATAAAAGTGGGAGTTTCTGTTTGAGCACGCACTAATTTTCACAGAGGCAAAACTAACACACAGACGCAGGGGAGAAAGACAGTGACTGTGTTTACATGGACATCAGTAATTAAATTATTTGCCAAATTACTAATTTGTCAACTTTAACTGCAGTTTGGCACTTTCACTTTCATTCAGGTACATTTCATGCATGCCCCCGTGACAAACGAGATAATGGATGCGAGGAACTGCTGGAAGAGTGTAGTTTTAATGGAATGTTTGATACCGCACGCTGTATGAAAGAGGGAAAAACAACTGCATTTCTCAGTAACGTAAATGCACTCAGTAGGTAGTGTCAAAAAGCCATGTGTGTATAGACTATCCTGTCACAAAATGTGCTCTCATAGCAGTGCTTTCACAGGGGGGAAAAGAAAACAAACCCTTTGTTGCAGCACATTTTTAAACACAACACTGACGACCCGTGTCTCCAAACAATTCTTGTTCTTTCGCTTGTTTTGGCAACACAACATGGCGTCTCTCTGTCATCAGAATACTGTAACAGGTAAAACAGTCTTCGAATATATTATGCATATTAATGAAGTTGCACCTCATTCAAAATAGAGCGCGCTGATTGGTTTGAACCAAGTCTTTCTCATGAATTAATTAATGCTAAACACTCAGAGACGTCACGATGCACTCGCAAGTACAGACATTCACTCTCCACGCTGGAATACATGCAAGGATCCCATGGTCGTGATGCAGCTTAAAAAATTTCACTTTTTAGTGAAATTTATGTGTCCTAATAGTGTTTATAGCAGCGTGGGACACAAATATGACTGTTAACAGCTCAAAAAAATGTGTTTTGGTGTTTCGTGACCCTTTAAAGGTGCAGTAGGTGATCTGCTAAAATGCTATCCATTAGCCTAATATCTTTGAAACACAGTCCCTCACCTGCCGTCCAAAGCTGTGCCTCCTAAAATCACAAATGCGCGCCTTGAAGATGAAAGTAGACAAGCCACAAGATCATGTCATTCACCAGTCAGAAAACTTTATAGTACTTAATAATACTACAATCCTGTATTATATCTAGCACGTTTTCAGCTGTGTAGCAAGCAAAACTTTTCATAATGTGCAATATTTCATGCATGCAAGGATCGCTGGTTTCAGTCTCTCATGAGATTTGTCCTAAAGCGACTACTGTATGCTTTGTGGTTGGCCGGCAGGGTGCAGGAATTACATTTATTACTAAGCCATACTTGCATGCTATTTCAGACCGAATATTCAGAATAACATAATAAACAATTTAGGGTTGTCATTGTTTAAAAATGAACCAAATGGCCCGTTTCCACTGAGTGGTACGGTACGGATCGGTTCTGTACGCTTTTATGGCCGTTTCTACTGTCAAAAGCGTACCGTACCACTTTTTCGGCACCCTTTCGAAAGGGTACCAAAGATGAGAAAGGGTACCAAAAGGTGGAGCTACACGCGCAGCTGAATGCTGATTGGTTTACAGAGATATGTCAAGATCTCGTGGAGCTAGCCAGAATCAAAACAATGGAGCCGCCATGTTTTTAAATACACAGCCGAGATAACTATATGCATTATAATACAAGTAATGGATGACCCGGGCTCAAAACAAACCTTGTTGTTGTCTTGATGAACAGTCACAAAACCAAGAATCTGCCGTGTCCTGTTGTTGTTTTACGAGGTCGTCTAAAAGTGCGAGCAGTTTCGCTTTCTCCAGAGAGCCCGCGATCGCGTCTAGATTTGATATAACGAACTTCTTGAGCTGATGATAATAACGTGTGTGTGTGTGATTAATAAAGCGTTTTTGACATCTGATCCATTCAGAAAGAAAAGGACAAACGCGAGAGTGAAGCCCGACAAAACACAGGAGCAAATAGTTTCAGCAACCTGAACAATCTGCAATGAACAAATCATGAACAAACTGCCATGTTTATCATCACCTTTTGGACTATTATGAACTCGGAATGACGGAATTACTCTCTAACAGAGGCTACATGTGCTGGTGAAGATGAAGGATACAGATGAGAGGTTAGCTCTGACTGTGGGCTAATGTATATGTTGCATGTTGTTTTTGAACTCAAATAAGGACTTAATGTATGCTGTGTGTAGTTTATCTGTAAGTGGTAACATATCGGTGACTGTAAGGGTCTGTATGTGTTCATATATGTAGCATTTATTTATTTATTTTATAAAATTGCAGACGTTACAGTAGGCTGTCACACTGTCATTGATCTGCAGTTATAATTAAATCATGTTTATAGAAATGTTAGTAATAAACATTTCTAAACATGTATTAATGTTTAAAGCATCTGTTTTGTGAGAAGAGCTTCTCATATAATGTGAACGACCTGTACAGCTTTACTGTAGACACTTATTCGAGCGAGAATGACGTCAACTGAAACTCTCTGTAGTACACCACGCCCACAAAAAGGGTACCCTTTGTAGTGGAAACGCAAGCTTGATAAAGATGACCCGTACCGATCCGAACCGTAGCGTACTGTACCACTCAGTGGAAACAAGCCAAAAGTGAATATAAAACCAACTTCACCTTAGTAAAGCAGGTTAGCCGGAATAGCGTTATTTACTGATGTTTTGTTGTTAAACTAAATAAAAATCTACATTATCGATGCTGTAAAAGGACCTTATGAAACTGAAAATAATCACATCAATTGTTCACCTGAAGATTGCAGTGGCTGAACAACACTTCAGTGCATATAACCCATTCATAAAACAATACAATCTACATCAGCATTTTTTACTGGTCACTCTCTCTCTCTCTCTCTCTCTCTCTCTCTCTCTCTCTCTCTCTCTCTCGTGTGCAAGCAGCATGCAAACAGCAGATGTGCGTGGATGGCTGAACATGTACAAATCTACATTAGTTGACAGACAGTAAAAATACATATAAATACATTTAGATCATTTACTTTAATCATTACTATTGGAATGTGAAGAGAGCACAACAAAAAATGCTTCTGTACACAATCACCTACTGCGCCTTTACCAGTTTTGGCTCACTGAATGACATAAACATTAATGTTGTTAATAACGCTGCCAACACCCAAAGCATGAGTGTTGCTCTTCTGCAAGGCATACTTGAAACTTAAGACTCTCCTAACTTAACCATTAATCAACTTGCAGTACAGTATACTGGATCAGGGCCTATGATTTGGTTTTTTAAAGGTGTGCAAAAAAAAAAAAAACAGGTTCTTGGAGTCAAACTGACCCCTCATCGAAGATGAATAGGAAAAGTGAAAAAAACTCATTTGTCCAATAGAAATGTTAAACCCATTATAATTATGCAATGTTTTACAAGTCTGCACAGGCCTAGGTTTAGAGTATAAATGAAACAAAAAATCTCTTGTCATAGGCACAAACACACACACGTATGACTGAACATTTGTATAGGAAAAAAAAAACTATTAAAAAAAATCTACAAAAATATAATAAATGTTCATAAATAAACAAAGGACTAATACTAAACCACAAAATCAACATGTGTGTCACTCACACACACATGCATGTGTGGCACTTTTTTACATTTTGGTACATTGAAGTTGGCTGTTATTTTGCAAAAGGAAAAAAAAACTATATATGACAAAAAAATAAAAATACAGATTTTTGACATTCGAGAATGGTAAAATATATATGTATAATATCTGACTTTAGCATTGTTTTTTAGACATACAAGAATGTTCACTTAGCATGTTTCTTAAATATCTGCAAACATATTGTGGTATTTTTTATGCTTTAGAAACGTCAAAAACGTACATACAGCACCTTTAAACAAGTAGTCTGAACAAGCAGCAGTTTTTTGGTGTGTAAAACCTCATTACACAGAAAAAATTATAATAAATAAATAAATAAATAAATGCATATATATATATATATATATATATGCATTATTTAGCGCATTAATGAATAAATACATATTTTCTTTCTTTTTTTTAATAATAAAATGATTCCCATGCTGATTGTGCTGAACTCTTTTTAACATTATGCAATTAATGCAGTATTTTCCCATTTACATGTTTATTTAGCACTCTAACGACAAAATCTTTAGACAGTCCTGCAATACGCAGATTCTCCCTCTTTATATACACATATACAATACGCACAATGACTGACTCTGTCAATTTTTTCCAGTACTTCTGTCCTTGTGGCCTGAAATACTATTTAAGTGCTGACAGTGTTTTCCCTTTCTTCCTCTTTCTTTTCTTCTCCAGCAAATTTAGTTGCTCCCGCTGTACTATCCTCCCCTCTGAAGATTCGATACCTTGCCACTAAGGCGCTCCCAAATATGAATTATGTTCGAGCGAAAGTGTAAATATTCCCCGCTGACAACTTGTTGGTATTGTGTTCGCGTGGAATCAGACGCGATCTGCTTTTTCGGCTGCTTTGTCACTACAGCTGGAAACCTTGAGGAGGGAGCAGATTTCAGATTTCAGCCCGGGCCTTGGATCCCCACTGGGGGAAATGAGATGTTTGTCGATGTGCAGTGGAGAGTCATTATGAGATGTGGTATTTTGTTGGGAGAGAAAACATACATAAAAATCACTAAATAAATTACTTCTGCTGAATCTGATTATTTTGGTGCTGCAGGATGTACAAGCTGAGTTGGATCAGCACATTCTGGACTGGTGGGTCGCGACCCAATGAAAGGTTACAGATCTGTTTTGATAGCATAAACAGCATGAACAACACAATTCAGTCACACTTTATTTTGAGGTACAATTCTTGCTATTAAAAAATCATTAACTAAACTTTTTAGCTCACTATATTACTAATTTCCAGCTTATTAGTAAAATAGCAGTTGGGTACAGGTTTTGGGGAGGATTAGGGATGTAGAATAAAAATCATACTTTATATAAGTACTAATAAACACCCAACATCTTAAAATTAGGCAGGTAATAAGCCATGAGCTAACTGTGAGAATTGGTACTTTATTTCAATAACTAACTAATATATTTTATTGTTGTCATGATGACAGGACATAATATTTTACAATTTATTTTGCAAGATATTAAAATCAGTTTAAAGTGTAATTTAAGGGCTTAATTAAGCAAGTTATTCTCAAACATTCTCAAATATATACACACTACACACCTGTCTAACTGCTCGTTAACGCAAATATATCATCAGCCATACACATGGCAGCAACTCAATGCATTTAGGCATGGTTGTTGGTGCCAGACGGGCTGGTCTGAGTATTTTAGAAACTGCTGATTTACTGTAATTTTACCATATCTAGGGTTTACAGAGAATGGTTTGAAAAACAGAAAATATCCATTGAGCAGCAGTTCTGTGGGCGCAAATGCCTTGTTGATGCCAGAGGTCAGAGGAATTACTCCTAGCTGATAGAATGTCAACAGTAACTCAAATAACCACTCTTTACAACCGATGTATGCACAAGAGCATCTCTGAAAGCACAACACATCCAACCTTGAGGCAGATGGGCTACAGCAGGAGAAGACCACACTGGGTGCCACTCCTGTCAGCTAAAAACAAGAAACTTAGGCTACAAGTCACACAGGTTAACCAAATATGGCAATAGAAGATTGGAAAAACGCTGCCTGGTTTGATAAGTCTTGATTTCGGCTACAACATTCGGATGGTAGGGTCAGAATTTGGCGTCAATAACATGAAAGCATGGATCCATCTTGCCTTGTATCAACAGTTCAGGCTGGTGGTGGTGGTGTAATGGTGTGGGGGATATTTTCTTGCCACACTTTGGGTCCATTAGTACCAATTAAGCACCGTGTCAACGCCACAGCCTACCTGTGTATTGTTGCTGACCATGTTCATTCCTTTATGACATCTTGTGATGGCTACTTTCAGCAGGATAATATGCCATGTTATGAAGTGTGAATCATCTCAGACTGGTTGCTAGAGCATGACAATGAGTTCACTGTACATAAACGGCCTTCACAGTCACCAGTTCTAAATCCGACAGAGCACCTTGGCATTGTGGTGGAACGGGAGATTCGCATCATGGATGTGCAGCTAACAAATCTGCAGCAACTGGGTCCAACCCAGTACTAGTAAGGTGTACCTAATAAAGTGGCCGGTGAGTGTATATCCAATGGGCAAAAACATGAAACAGAGAGTAGGCGGCCAACCAAAACTACTTCAATAGTGCATCAACACCTCATCCAAGAGGTCACAAAATACCCCACAACAACATCCAAAGAACTGCAGGCCTCACTTGCCTCAGTTCAGGTGAGTGTTCATGACTCCACCATAAGTAAGAAACTGGGCTAAAATGGTTTGCATGGCAGAGTTTCAAGATAAACCACTACAGAGCAAAATAACATAAAGGCTTGACTCAGTTTGCCAGGAAACATCTCAATGATTTTGGGAAAATAATCTGTGGACAAAAGTTGAACTTTTTGAAAGGTGTGTGTCAGATTATGTGTGGTGTAAAAGTAACACCACATTTCCGAAAAAGAACACTATACACTAACAGTAAAATGTGGTGGTGGTGGTGGTGGTGGTAGTGTGATGGAGCTTCAGGACCTGAAAGACTTGCTGTGATTAAAAGAACCATGAATTCTGCTGTATATCAAAATATCCTGAAGGAGAATATCCGGCGACCTGTTAGTGACATCAAGCTGAAGCAAACTTGGGTTCTGCAGAAGGACAATGATAAAAGTACACCACATGATCAATTTATGAATGGCTGAAAAAAAAACATGAAGTCTTTGGAGTGGCTTCTGATTGAGATTGAGATTGGAGTGGCAATCTGATTGAGATGTTGTGGCATGACCTTAAAAAGGTAGTTCATGCAGGAAAACCCTCCAATATGGCTGAATTACAACAATTCTGCAAAGAAGAGTGAGCTTAAATTCATTCACAGTCATAACAGACTCACTGTAAGTAATTGAAAATGCTTGATTGCTGTTGTTGCTGCTAAAGGTGGCCCAACCAGTTATTAGGTTTAGGGGGTAAACACTTTTTCACACAGGGCAAATTCTTACTGGATGATGAAAAACAACATGGAGACTTTGGAATGGCCTAGTCAAAGTCCTGACCTTAATCTTAATAAAGTGAATAAAGTTATTGAAAATGCTTGATTGCTGTTGTTGCCGCTAAGGGGGGCTCAACCAGGTATTGTGTTTAGGGGGCAAACACTTTTTCACGCAGGGCTTTCAAAACTGCATAATGTGTTTACTTGCGTTATCTTTGACTTATATTTAAAATTGTTTGATGATCTGAAACATTAAATGTGCTAAACATGCAACAAAAATAATAAACAGTTTTATTAACACCACTGTATATAGTAATCATATATATTACATGTAATTGTAAAAGAAAGAATAAGAAAGACGGAAAGTAAGAGCACAAATCAGATAAGTTGTCTATTTTCAGTATCTTAAAGCATTTGCAAAGCCTTACACAGCTTATAGAACCAGACCTAAGTTGTCCAAGAAAGACAGTAAGCCCGGTCGAGAATGACTGAATTTGATCATATTTAGGACCTCTGGTTAACAAATGTACTTTTATACACTCAACCGACTTTATAAATGACAGAATCTACATTGACATACACATTCACCTTTGCTCTGCTAGATTTAGCATAACCTTGAGCATCTCTAGAGCATTTCTCCCTGTGTTTTTTTTTTTCTCCATTTAAGAGCTTTATTAAGGCTCCAATAGCCATGGCTCATATTGTCTCCCAGTAGTAATTATTCTTCTATTTACATTGTCCTGAAAAGCCGTTAGTTGTAATCTTGTCAGACGGCTCATGCTATTTACTCAACATTAAGCAATCACATCTAACCCCAGAGGTAATCAACAGTGAAATCACTAGTCCTCATTGCACCTGCAAGATGGATGAGTGATCAAAAAATGTTTACAAAACGCTCTATGGACGAGGAGGGGGCTCAGGAGAGAAACAGACGCAAAGGCAAATGGCGCCTACTCATCCGATACTGTGAGATGGGAGGCTAATACACGGACCTTATGTCCGCTGGATCATTTAGATTTATGCGTGTCATGGGAATAGTATTAAAATTTCATGCGTGCGTGCGTGTGTGTGTGTGTGGGAGGAAGGATAAGTGGATAGAGCAAAGAAGCATCCTTGCTAGTGAGATATTGATGTTACAGGGGTTTTTAAGAAATCCAATCCCTTCCACTGTGACCATTAATATAGCTTAACATATGCTCTTGAATAGTGCTGCTCTGGTATTACCGATACAGAGACGTGTGTATTTGATCTGGTTCAGCGTACAGAGCTGCTTGTACATTTTCAACAACCCTAACACTAACTTTTTTCAATAATACGTTCTGCTGCCACACATCCAGCAATTACACTGCAAAATATATTGTCTAAGATTTTTGTTGCCTTGTTTCTAAACCAAATATCTCAATATTTTAAAATCATGATGCATTTTCTAGACAAAATATTGTCTTTCATTCATTTTCCTTTGGCTTATTTATCAAGGGCCAGCAAAGCGGAATGAACTGCCAACTATTCCTGAATGTTTTACACAGCAGATGCTCTTCCAGCCGCAACACAGTACTGGGAAACACCTATACAGAGCATGTTTTTGCATCATGAGGGTATGCACCCAGAGGAAACTCATGCCAACCAGGGGAGAACATGCAAACTCCACACAGAAATGCCAACTGGCCCAGCCAGGACTCGACCAGTGACCTTCTTGCTATGAGGTGACAGTGCTAACCACCAGTGTTGGAAGTAATGCGTTACAAAAGTAATGTATTACAGTAATGTATTACATTTTCCAGTGACGCCTACTAATACATTTTCAGTAATATGTGTGCGTGCGTTACAACAAAATTTTCTCCCACAAGACATTAACAAATAAAAATACAGCAGTTCTATTTCCTGTTCGTGGTGAGTGAACATACGTGTGTGTTGTCATTAATCTCTCTCTGGCTATTGGAACTTTTTACTTTGTTTGCGGAATGATTTCAGCCTCTGAGCTCGAGGTCCGGAGCTATTGGCTCAGCCCGGTTCACAGTAACGCTAAGCCCTAGCGCGCAGCATAAAAAAGGCAAATATATAAAAATGCAGAAGACAGTACATTTGCGAGATGGACGTACGTGCATTTGGCAATATTTCGCTGACAAATGTCGGAAGCGTAGTATTACAAGTCGAGAGCACATTCATGTAAGACGAGCGAGCGTACGCGCCGGTTTCCTCTGTTCGTGGACAAAACTCCTCGCGTTCACTCAAAACAATGGCTGGGCTGCTCACGTGCGAATGATCTGCTTTCGCTCCGTCAGATGATGCAGACTCACAATCTGTGCCTTGTGTTTCCTCCTCTTTTCGTGCTTTTGCTCTCCAAAGATCCTCCTGTTAAATTGTTACCCCAAGACTGTTGATATGGTTTAAAAATTGCTACACTACTTATCTACAGGTTAAGGTAAGATAATAATATATAGTCAAGGTATTCACAGATATTGCCAGATAACCACTTTACCTCTACCATACTTTTAACAGATCATTTGTGATTCTGACTGTCATCCTTTCTTGCATTGTCTTGAGCCTTCACGTTGCCAATTATACACTATATTTTTAGTAGTCTGGATAGGTCACAGTCATCTGCTACATCATATCACTTTCTACTGGATGTAAAATGCTCTGCAGTGATGTCGTAATAAAAAAATCATGACATTAATAATGGCTTTATGGCAATCATGTTAATGACAAGTTTTGTTGTCTTGGTAATGCCAAATTGTCATGGCAAAGACAAAAACAGGTTGTGATGCGTTTATGTCAGGTTGTCAAAACAATTTAAAAAACTTGCCTTTAAAATGCCATAACTTTAAAATGACACTTAATGACAGTTGTTATAAGCATGCATAAAATCTCATTCACATTCATTCCATGTGTCATATCATGATTATAAAGGTTACATGGCAGTCTCATGAACACCCCTTCAAAAAAGGGGTGTGTTACAGATACTTTACCTAGACACTGTTTACACCAACTTTTAGCCAGACAGAGCATTTCAAATTTGGTTTCCTATGAGGTTTCATTTCATTCTGGATGCCGCCTATGTAAGGCATCTCAGTAGATTTGAGAACAGAGTCTACATTTTGTGAAAATTGCATAAAAATGTCATGGTTTAAAGTGTTTCAAAGACTCAAGCAAGACAGCACCGCAAAGCTCCACCTGTCAGACTCAGAAAAAGAGCAGTCATGAAAAAGACGAAGGCAGGTTTCGCAGATTTAGTAGCTTAGGAACTACAGCAAATGAAACAATTACCTCCATCCAACTGAACTTCAGAGAGTGACAGTCAATTTAAAAACAAGTCACTCTATTTCAGCACTGAAATATGTCGGAGGGGATGAGTGTGTATTGTGGAGTGGGCCAACATGCTTTTTAATGGGACGATTTAGTCATCTTTGGAGATGCAGAGTAAGTGGCAAAGGCTTTGGCACTAAGCGTGCATCTGTGCAACTAGCACCCAGAGCTTTTTTTTTTTTAAAGGGAGTAATTCAAGTGCATTTGACAGCAGAAAGAAATAAACATGACAAACACATTCTAAACGGCTCCAAACAGCTCCCGATCACTTTGGAAATGATGGGAAGCGACAGCGACGCTCAACATTTCAGAACAACAAATCGTGTTTGAATGAATGACGAAAAGTTTACTTTAAAACAAATGCAGTTGAACTTTTAAGTGCATGTTTGCAGAGGAAGCAGAACATTTCCTTGTTTGTTTGCAACTTTGGTTTAAAAAGACATGAATGCTGAAACAGATACAACTTCAACACAAGCTCATTGTGAAAATGTACCCCCGTATACATTTCTGGACAGGGTGAATTATATAGCCAGAGCAACGAATGGCTTCATTTTGTTTTTAAAACGAATGGTATGGGGCGGTATGACAGCACAGATGACTTCTGTTTTTTTTGGCTCGCATCCACTAACTTGTACAGTACTGTACGGGTCAGTATGAGTCACCTTTATAAGGCTTGCATGTCCACTGCCAAAAGGGTACCAATGGTACCTAGAAAGAAAGTTTCAGTCGACGTCATTCTTGCTCGAAGAAATCTGCTCAAAGTAAAGCTGTACAGGTCGTTCACATATCATATGAGAAGTGCTTCTCACAAAACAGAAACTTGTGTATAAATGTTCATTACTAACCTTTCTATGAACAGGATTTGATTATAACTGTAGATCAATGACAGTGTGAAATAGCCTACTGTAGTGTCTGCAATTATATAAAATAAGTAAATAAATAAATGCAACATATATGAACACATACAGACCCTTACAGTCTCTGATGTTACCAATTACAGTCCTTATTTACAACACACAACGTCAGTGCAAACCTCTCGTCTGTATCTTCAATCTTTACCAGCACATGTAACCTTGTTAGAAAGTAATTCCGTCATTCCGAGTTCATAATAGTCCAAAAGGTGATGATAATAGTTAAACATGGCAGTTTGTTCATATTTTAGGTTGCTGAAACAATCATTTGCTCCTTTGCGTTTTTCCGGCTTCTCCTTTGTGTTTTCACGCTTCACTCTCGCGTTTGTCTGTTTCTGTAAGGATCGGATGTCAGAAGCGCTTTAATAATCACGTGAAAGATTCTCATCATTATTATTATTATCATAGTTATTTCAAATATAGACACGTGGCAAGCTTTCTGGAGAAAGTCTTTGATGGCCTTACAAGATGGCCTTGTAAAACAAAAACAGAACATAGCAGATTTTGTTCTTTGCTTTGCGTCTGTTCATCAAGACAACGACAAGATTTGTTTGAGCTCGGGTCAACCATGGCTCTTTATTATATGCATATAGTATTACGATGTAATGTTTCGGCTGTGTGTTTGCAAAGGATACTCAAAATATATATGTTACGATTTGCTTTTGAGGACCTTTTGACAGTGAAAACGGACAGAAAAGCATACCGTACTGTACCGTACCACTTAGTGGAAAGAGGCCAATATATATCATTATTGCACATCAGTAATGCGCCATTAACCTTTTTTATAAATGTCCCAGTAAGAAAGCATTGTAAATAACTGGAAATCTGGCGACTTACAGGACTGTGTTCTCTGGAATCCTCTCAAGCGGTGGACTTCTACATTCTGATTGCTTGCCAATGAACCGTCATAGCTCATAACCATAAAGTTGACTTGATTTCAATTCTCTTCAATGCCAATACCGGCAAAGACGCACCATGCCATTCATCGCCGCTTATAATTGCCGGCTACTATTGAAAGTGAATGACTTCCGGCTACTTCAATGCTTTTGCTGCCTTTGGTGTGAACACACAGTCATTCAACATAGGCTCATTGTGAAAATGTTACCCCCGTATATATTTCTGGAGAGCGCAAATTATATACCCAGAGCTACGTATGGCTGCATTTCATCTTTAAAATGAATGCTATGGAGCGGTATGACGGCGCAGATAACTTCTGTTTCTTTTAGCACTACCAGCTGACCCTCAGTCTGGATGGCTTTACAGCTGTTACCAGTTTGCCCAGTGGCTTGCCACATACGTCGGTGCGTACGTATTGACCGCAAAAACAGGGTTTGAGTCTGGCAAAGAAAGGGACCAGAAAGCAGGTAAAACAAAAGGCAAAAAATAAAATAAACAAGTAAATAACAGGGTGAGAATGTGGTAAGATCTGAAATGTGGTAAAAAATCAGGCAGACATGAGTGCTTTTCTTTTTCTGGATTGCTTTTGAAAACACTGTCGGTTGGGAATCGGTCAGTCAGTCAGTAAGTCAACTGCGGCTTTAAGTGGATTTATGCGAGAATAGAAAAAACAGAACTGAAATAGTTAGTTTACACATTAAATTATGTGTGAAATAATAATAATATAATAATAATAATAATAATAGTAGTAGTAGTTGTTATTATTATTATTATTAATATTATTATTATTATTATTATTATTATGACTGGAAAAATGCTGCTTTGAATCACAAAAATATTATTAGAATATATTAAAACATATAATGAAATAAAACAGTTCATACTGCAATCCGCTTGTTAAGTTGTGACGTACTGTATGGAATACTGCTTCCGGGTCCAAGCCGCTACTCGTTTAAATTGAGAAAATAGTTGTTTATGACCACTTTTCAGTCATATCTTAGATTAAGGTGATTTTTAAATGAAATTACGCTGTACACAACAGTCTCTGGACTTGCTGCATCACAAACACCAATATTTTAGCAATTTATAAAAATAAATCACTTTCTGGCTATCAGATATAGGCATGGATATATATTGCAATCTTGATTTTTTAAAAAGTATTACATCACTATAAAAATGTTTATTATTACCATTTATACCATCTCTATGCAGTTTGATATAGCGATTGGACCTGGAAGCCGATTCGCGTGACGTCACACTGTACAAGCAAATAATATTTGACAATATTACCGTTTGCAATATATTTATTAGCAAATACTGTACATGCAGCCTTGGTGAGCATAATATATATATATATATATATATATATATATATATATATATATATATATACACACCCTAAATGTTTGAATGGTACAGTATGCATGTCTGAGAAAGGCTAATAGCCTGTGAAAGTTATTATATAAATTACAAAAAAAAAAAATCTCATGAAATGTAAAATCCGAGGGAGGACATTTGGCTTTGTGTCTGCACAGTAGAGGAAGTCACTGTAATATCTCACGCATAATAGCTGCATTGAAAATAATTACAGTATTCAGCGCGATAATGGCAATCTCATGAGCAAAATACTGAATGCATAATAACGTGCAGTCAGTTTGAGGTGGAAAAGACTTAATAAAACTTAATAATGCGCCATCATTTTTTGAGTCTACCATTACCAACGCATGCCGTGTGATCAGTCGCAGTGGGATTACTGCTTATTGAACGTATATTTCTGACACTATCATTACAGACATCTGTTGCTTCACATTCTCTCTGACACAATCAATTCCTGCATGAGGCTGATTTTTGGCAACCTTGCTGCTTGGAAATAGCCCTTTCACTTTTGTCTGAGCTTTCGTTTTATATATACCTGCTGAAAAAGCAAAACTATTATCAATGTTGGTTGATTACATACCATCTATAAGATAATGTGAAAAGTTTTATCTTCCCATCGGACACCTTGAAAATAACAAATACGCAAAATCAATTCAATGTCAAAACCCTGACATCAATTTGACATCCACACATTGATGCTCTTTTAACCATCAAAATGAGTAAAAAATGTACAATTAATGTTTTATTTAACTGAAAGCTTCAATTGCAAATTTACAATAGATGCTATAATGCATGTAAACTACCTTGATCTAAAAATTACATCACATTGACATCTAATATTGGCGTAAACAAATAGTAAATAGCCAGGCATTTTAATGCTAATGTTGGATGTCAAAAAAAAGGAAATCAATTTGATGTTGAAACGTTTACGTCTATTAGGCATCCACAAACTGATGCTCTTTTGAAAAACAAAATAAGTGTTATAACATCAAAATTTGTATTCAACTAAAAGCTTCAAATTCAAATTTACACTGGATTGTGTATATCTATAATGCATGTAAACAACCTTGATCTAAAAATTACATCACACTGACATCTAATATTGGCGTTAAAAAACATACTAAAAATTTATTAGACAGCCAAGCTTTTTGATGCCAATGTTAGATGTCAATTTGATGTCATTTTGACATCAAGGTAGTCAATTACATCAAATCTATATGCATATTTGACATGTTTTATGCCGCTTTGATTTTAAGAATGCTAATGTCAAAAAAAAGGAAATTGATTTGATGTTAAAACGTTGACGTCTATTTGACATCCACAAACTGATACTCTTTTGAAAAACAAAATAAGTGTTATAGCATGAAAATTTGTATTTAACTGAAAGCTTCAAATCCAAATTTACACTGGATTTTGTATCCCTATAATGCATGTAAACTACCTTAATATACAAATTACATCACATTGACATCCAATATTGGTGTAAAAAAAAAAAAAAGTAAACAGCCAGGCATTTTGATGCCAATGTTCGATGTCAATTTGATGTTATTTTGACATCAAGGTAGTCAACTGACATCAAATCTATATGCGTTTTGACATGTTTTCATGTCACTTTGACATCAAGGATGCTAATGTTAGATGTCAAAAAAAGGAAATCAATTTGATGTTAAAACTTTTACGTCTATTTGACATCCACAAACTAATGCTCTTTTGAAAAACAAAATAAGTGTTATAACATTAACATTTGTATTGAACTGAAAGCTTCAAATCCAAATTTACACTGAATTGTGTATCCCTATAATGCATGTAAACAACCTTGATCTAAAAATTACATCGCATTGACATCTAATATTGGCGTCAAAAAACATACAAAAAAAGGATTAAACAGCCAAGCATTTTGATGCCATTGTTAGATGTCAATTTGATGTCATTTTGACATCAAGGTAGTCAATTACATAAAATCTATATGCATTTTGACATGTTTTATGTCATTTTAACATCAAGAATGCTAATATTAGATCAAAATAAAGGTCAAAAGTGGAAATGGATTTGATGTAAAAACTTTGACGTCTATTTGACATCCACAAACTGATGCTCTTTTGAAAACCAAAATAAGTGATATAACATCAAAGAGTTTTATTTAACTGAAAGCTTTAAATCCAAATTTACAATATATGTTGTATCCCTGTAACGCATGTAAACTACTTTGATCTAAAAATTACATCACATTGACGTCTAATATTGATGTCAAAAACAAACTAAAAATCAATCAATTTCAAGTCTTAAGCCTGTTTCACACCGCAAGCGTGAGCAGCGTGTGTTTTTTTCTAATCTGTTAACAGATTAGAGCTTTCATACCGCATGCAGAAGCAGCACATCAGCGCGAGGCGTGAGCGTCCCTGAAGCTGCAATGCCGCGATAGTTTCAGCACTGGGTCTATTTTGCTGCGCTTCTCATGCTCAATTAAAGTGACAGTGCATTGATAATGACCAAAACACATTGAATGACAGTAAAACGTAGCAATTTTACCCAATAAATGCTTCAATAATATCAACTGATTTATATATAATCAATCAAATGATCTTAAACGATTAAAAACTACAACAAATATGTATTTAGCAAACCAAATGTAAAACAATTTTAG
Source organism: Danio tinwini (assembly GCA_903798205.1). NCBI lineage: Eukaryota > Metazoa > Chordata > Actinopteri > Cypriniformes > Danionidae > Danio > Danio tinwini. The sequence continues at coordinate 30,583,467 of CAIGQZ010000427.1, forward strand.
TATCACTTTTGTCTAAGTTACACACTAGTGTTGCAGGAGATGGGAAATAGGAGTGGCCACTTTAAGACTGCTATTTACGGGAGTTGTAGTCAACAGCGAAGTGTATTGTGGGTAGTGCAGTTCGACACGCATGCTGGATGATGCGAGCTCGCTGTGTGCTATGCAGTTGAAGCAGAGGAAGAAGGTTTTATTCGGCATTGTTTTATGTTCACTCAAGTTATTCCACCCGGGAGCTGTTTGCTCTGTGAACCTGACAACACAAAAATAAGTAAAAGAATAGCATGCATTGATTACTTCTGTCCGTCCCATCCTTTACACGAGTATGAATTAACGAGCTGTTACTCTGCCGCTGGACATCGCTGAAGCGGAGAAAGTAACACTAGTTTGATCATGTATAAATATCATTATAACTATATTGCATAAATATTATTATAACTAGGCCTGCAACATCCTGACAATCACAAACAAAATGACATGTCACAGGTGACTCTTTTAAGTGCACCAGACATGAATGACACTCATAGAGCTTGAGAAGCACACAGAACTGTAGGATCTTTATAATCTTTAAGTAAAAAAAAAAAA
>CAIGQZ010000427.1:30606111-30635062 GCA_903798205.1 Danio tinwini
ATATTATATTATATTATATTATATTATATTATATTATATTATATTATTACAGCAAATACTCCATTATGTTAAATATTGATTGTATTAAAATGCTTGTTTTTCTACGCGAGTACATTTGTAAATTGAGATTGCTAATGTGATGCCAAAAATGTGTAAAAGTATCAAAAAAAAGCAATGAGACATGTTTTTATTCATAATAAATGTTTTATATGCAAAATTATTATAAAATGTTATTTATTTCTGTAATTCAACGAGGCATTATAAGCATCATTACTCCAGTGTCATGTGACTCTAGAGAAATCATTCACATTCTGTAAGTGATTAACATTTCCATGTAAAAAGCTGAAATGACATTGCCCTGTCTCAGAAACAAATGTGACTTAAAATCCTGCATTCATAAACTCACGTAAGAACTTCCCAGTCTGTAAAGCATCTACTTTAACAGCACAACAGGTCAGCCAGGTTCACTGAGCACTTCCCTGCAGAATAATGACATTTTGATTCCCCCTGGATCCCTTTGGCGGTGTAAAAAAGTCAGGTTTGATTAAAAGAGCGTCAGGTACACTCCTGACTACGCACTTCTATGAATGTTCATGCATTACGTTTTTATTCTCCGAATCTTCCGTGATGGATGTTATCGAATATCAGAAGTCACCGGCGGTAATGATTCACGTAACGTGGCCTGTAATGGAGGTGTTGCAATATCACTGTTACTAATGCTGTGGCTTTGAAGCACGATCATTCTCTCGTGTTGCCCAGGGTTGACATTGCGCGGACGTTATTTATTTTTCCCACATATTTCACATTCGTTCCAAAGGTGGAGGGAAAACGAATTATTTTTGACAATATATTGTTCAAAACATTTCTGTGGGTCCGCTGAGAGCTGCGCAGCATGTGGCGCCGCATGGCAGTAGCTCTGAAAGTGAAGGATGTTACCCTTGCTTTTAGAAATAATTTTCAGATTTATGCCCTCAACAAAAGATTTCATCTTATGGCTGAAGTGCATTGTGTGTGTGCATAGCGCCACATGCTATAAGAAAGTCCAAATCTCCATCAGGTAGCACAGTGGCTCAGTGGTTAGCACTGTCGCCTCACAGCAAGAAGATTGCTGGTTCGAGTCCTGGCTGGGCCAGTTGGCATTTCTGTGTCTATTTCTCTCCTTGTGTTGGCGTGTGTGTTCTCTGGGTGCTCTAGTTTCCCTCACAGTCCAAAGACATGCACTATAGGTGAATTGGGTGAGCTAAATGGTCAGAACGTGTGTGTGTGTGTGTGTGTGTGTGTGTGTGTGTGTGTGTGTGTGTGAGAATGTGAAAGTGTATGGGTGTTTCCCAAAACTGGGTTGCGACTGGAAGGGCATCCGCTGCGTAAAACATATGCCAGAATAGTTGGTGGTTCATTTCACTGTGGCAACCTATGAAACAGAGACTAAGCTGAAGGAAAATGAATGAATGAATGTCTCTACAAGCTATTAAAGGGATAGTTCAGCCCAAAATTTAAATGTACATCATTTACTCACGCACATACACACATAAGCCCCCTTTTCTCCTCACTTTCAAAAATAAAAAATAAATAAATAAAAAGTTATTATAAATAAATAAAACTTAGACTTAGAATTGATATACTGCTACTCTCTGATGATTTAAAGTGCTTCTTTTATGCTCATTTGTAAGTCGTTTTTGGATAGAAAATTCAGCTACATTACAACGTAAATGGATGCACAAATAAGAATTTAGAAGCACCCCTTGTACAGTTTGTCAAAATTATTAGCCCTCCTGTGATTTTTTTTTTATATTTCCCAAATTATGTTTAACAGAACAAGATTTTTTTCACAGCATTTCCGATAATACTTTTTCTTAATAATAATAATTCCTTCCATTTATATAGCCCTTTTCTGGACACTCAAAACGCTTTACAACTTTTTTGGGGGAATCTTCTCACCCACCTTCAGTGTGCAGCATCCACCTGGATGATGCGACCACACACCAGCTGATTGGTGGAGAGGAGAAAGAGTGATGAAGCCAATTATGAAATGGGGATGGTTAGGAGGCCATGATGAACAGAGGCCAGTGGTCAAATTTGGCCAGGATAACAGGGTTTAATCCCTACTCTTTTCTGAAGGACATCCTGGGATTTTTAACAAGAGAGTCAGGACCTCGGTTTAACGTCGCATTCGAAAGATGGCGCTCACTGAGCAGTATAGAGTTCCAATCAATATACTCTGGCGTTAGGTCCCACACAGACTGCAGCCCTGCTGGTCTCACTAACACCACTTCCGGCAGCAACCTAACTTTTCCATGTGGTCTCCTATCCAGGTACTGACCGGGTGCAGCTGTGCTTAGCTTCAGTGGGCGACCATGAGAGTTGCAGAGAACTAGCTGTCGGCTGCCAATATTCTTCCGGAGAAAGTCTTATTCGTTTAATTTCAGCTATAGGATAATAGCAGTTTTTAATAATTTATTAGAAACCATTTTATGGTCAATATTATTAGCCCCCTTAATCTATCTATCTATCTATCTATCGATATATATATATACATATATAGACTGCATCTCTGCACAAGATGTTTGGCCAGAGTAGAAATGGTCGTGCCCAACTGAGCCTGGTTTCTCTCAAGGTTCATTGAACTGAAGTTCAACTCTGAAAACTGGACTGACACAGTTTCAATTTACTAGAACTTCTATGTTAAGCTGCTCTGACAATCTACATTGTAAAAGCCGTATAGAAATAAAGATGATGTGATTTGAATTGAAAAAGAAAACAGTTATTAGAAATGAGTTATTAAAGCTATTATGTTTAGAAATGTGTTGAAAAAAGTATTCTCTCCTTTAAGCAGAAATTTGGGAGAATGTTAGCAATTCTGCATCAAACAAGGTCCAAAGCAGTTCTGGAGTCTGCAGGACAAACGATCGATGCAAATAATGCATTAGAAAAGTTTCTATTTGAAGAAAACAAATACCATATGAGTGTAGGACAGCTGACCTAGAGGAAGACTAACACAAACCTTTTAAACTGAGTGGTATCTAAGGATTTGTTAAGTGCATACTATATGCTGAAAGCGCCGGTCCACTATGTTTTTCCTGTTTAGGGGTCAAAGGTGAGTCTCTGTGATCGTGAGACACAAGATATTGTTCTGTAATGCATAAAATATGAGCTTGTGCTTCAATTGACTGGCCTGTTTTATAGCAGGCAAAAAAAAAAAAACTTGGGTCTTTCATGAAGTTTTTAGGCAGATGTAAATAAAACTCAAAATTCTTTTTTTTTTTGTTGTTGTTATTTTTGTTTGCATTTTATGAATTTGTGTCAAGTACAATACATGTTTTTAAAAGATGTTTTCTCAAAATAAGTGTACTTTCTTTTACTGAACCATTAATCTCCACTTTGGCAGGACATTTACTTAAAATATTATTATTATTATTATAGATGTTTTTACAGAGAAATTTGCCAGATTATATACACACATTTTTCATTCAACTTAGTCAGTTATTTATCAGGGGTCGCCACAGTGGAATGAACTGCCAACTTTTCTGGCATATGCAGCAGATGCCCTTACAGTTGCAACCCAGTACTGGGAAACACCCATACACACTCATTCACACTCACTACGGCCAGCTTAGTTCATTCAATTCACTAATAGCGCATGTCTTTGGACTGTGGGGGAAACCAGAGCACCCAGAAGAAACCCACGTCAACACAGGGAGAACATGCAAACTCCACACAGAAACGCCAACTGGCCTCGAGGACTCGAACCAGCGACTTTCTTGCTGTGAGGTGACAATATAAAGTCATGGAGGAGTGGAAAAAGAATTACTATTGTGAATTAATATTGAATTAATATTGTGTATGACTCCCATGAGCTTGGGAGGACCTCCTACTTCATCTTACCCCAGACATGCTCAATAATGTTCATGTCTGGTGACTGGGCTGGCCAATCCTGGAGCACCTTGACCTCTGCTTTCAGGAACTTTGATGTGGAGGCTGAAGTATGAGAAGGAGCGCTATCCTGCTGAAGAATTTGCCCTCTCCTGTGGTTTGGAATGTAATGGGCAGCACAAATGTCTTGATACCTCAGGCTGTTGATGTTGCCATTCACTCTGCAGATCTCTCGCACAGCCCCATACTGAATACCATGATTTTTCCTTGACCAAATTTGACTGATTTCTCTGAGAATCTTGTGTCTATGCGGGTTCTAATAGGTCTACTGCAGTATTTGTGAAGATTGGGATGCAGTTCAACAGATGATTTATCTGAAAATTCTACCTTCTGCCTCTTTTCCAAATGATGAACTAGAAGTTATTATTTGTTGCTCTGACAACTGGGATCGATGACGAGACTTTTGTCAGGTAGTGTACAGTAGGTGCTGCATTGGATCTACCACTAGCCAACTCGCTCCCTCTGTATTAAAAAAAAAAAAAAGACAGATCGAGGGTATGTCCATGTAAGCTTCCCTTGTTCACTTGATGTTGTGCAATATACTTTAAAATAGGAAAAGGAAGGAATGTTCACAGTCGAAAATATGCCTTAAAGGGATAGTTAACCCCAAAAATGAAAATTCCACAAACATTTTACTCACCCTTGTTAAAAATTTGAGTTGGTAGCACTATTTGACCTCCATAGTATGAAAAACAAATTACAATGGACATCAATGAGTGCCAGCTACCAGCATTCTACAAAATATCTTCTTCTGTGTTCAACAAAATCATAACCACTTGAGGTTGAGTATATAGTCAGTCCATTTTCATGTCCGTGTGAACTGTCCCTTTAAGACACTGCTGCCCAATGAACAGACTATCCCAGTACATTGTAATGGATGAATTAGTTTGCTAACAAGCTCAAATCAGACGGTTAGATTACAAATGCGAGCATCTGGTGAATAAATTAGACTAAGCTTAGGTTTGTTTAATGTGTAATTGGTCATTCTGGGATAGAGCAGTGTGTGTGTGTGTGTGTGTTGTAAATCTATAGCTGCATTAATTCATCATTTCTAGAGCTTTCATTCCAGTATAGCCCTCGGATATGAAGAAGAAACTATAAAGCTTTGACTGCGGCTTTGTTTTGGTACTTGTGCACTGCTTTATGTGATGCAGTATGTATACTGCGCATACTGAGTGGGGTTATTTTGACTGGATTCATTTTTCATCATTTGCAGGATATGAGGAAGGACAATGGCCAGCTATGCCACTGGAGTTACTTTATGCTTCTAAAGTGAACTGGAAGTAATATCAGCCCCTGTTGGATGATGCTGAAACTACAATTATTTCAGAAATACATGTAATATGTAATTATATTAAATACTATGTATTATTATTATTATTATTATTATTATTATTATTATTATTATTATTATTATTATTATTATTATGTCATTTACTATAGACATGTATTTTGGAAAAATAAATACTTTCTTGGAATAATAAATAAATATGAATATTTATATAATATTGTTCTTATTATTATTATTATTATGTAATTTACTGTAGTAATGTATTTTGGAAAATGTATTCTTTCTGGAATAAATAAATTATTCTTTTTTTATTTATTAGATGTGCATTTTTATTTATTTATTTATTTTATTATTTTGTTTTACATTTTAATTGTCATTGAAACATACTGTAGCCATTTGCGCTGCAAAGAAATAGCATTAGTAAAAATAATAGGAATGTTATTAAATATATAGTATATTGTAAAGTAACATATATTTTTTATTATCTGACAACAACATTTTTATTGCATGTCAACAACAACAATAATAATAATTATTATTATTATCATTATTAAAATAACAATAAAATAATAATCATCACCATCAACATTAATGAAAACTACTACTTGCTAATTGTATGGCAAACAATATTTAATTTCATATAAAAAAAAATAAATTGTATGCATCCTACATTTGCATTCTAAATGTACGCACATCCTATCATATATGCCAGTATACAATTCTGAAAATGTATTTCTGTCTTCTGCAGCTGAAATGAAGCTCATCTTGTGGAGTTTCTCCAGCTAGAGGGACGGGGTGTGAATCAGCGTTGCTAAATTGGGAAGGGTGTAAACCCTTACAGGAGGAGGAATACTCCAGGCATTTGGCTTCTGGTACAGCACTTGGCCCAGTTCCTCTACACCAGATGAGAGCATGCTAACTTTACAGCTACTGCTGATTTAATCACTACAGTAAATTTAGCAAAGATGGAAAGAACTTCTCTTTATTTGCTTTTTTTTTTCCTTTTAACCCTTCTGTGGTCTTAGAATTCTGAATACACCATTTGTCCGAGAGGTCAAAATGTATTTAATGTATAAAATGTATGTACATTAAGCTGATTTCATTTGAATAGTTTATTAATCATTTACTGTACATATACATTTTGAATGATCTTTAAAACCACCAACTACTCTTAAATAACTGGTTTGTAAATAATGCAATACTTTATTATGAACAATGAATCATTAAAGTATGAAAATACAATCATTAAGCACATTATACATGTCAAGAATACAGCATTTGTAGCTGTATTTATAAACTACAACAATTAATGAACTATTTGCTTATGATAAATAAATGATTCATAGTGTGCAGTTATTATAAAGTGTTACTAATGTATGTACGCTTGCAGCCTGATCTCACGAGGAAACACAAGTATTTTACGTTTTGACAGTTTAGTGGCTAATTCGGACAAATTTGTACGAGTAGAGTTGTACGAAAATGTACGATTTTAAAAAGGCGTGGCACCCAACCCCACCCCTAAACCCAACCGCCATTGGGTGATGAGCAAATCATACTAAATTTTATGAATTAAATTGTACGAATTCATACGAATTAGCCACTAAATCAAAAAGTTACAAATTGCTGTGAGATTGTGTTGGTTTTAGAGGTGCAACATATAGGGTTGACCTAGTACTGGAAGTAGGTTTTATTTTCACCTGGCCCTTCCCCAAATGGATTGATGCATATGCAAGTTGGCAGATTGACAACAAAAACACTCGTGAGTTCTTACCAGGTCTAGAAAATATGATCATATCACCCCAATTTTATCCTCCTTACACTGGCTCCCTGTTAAATTTCATATTGATTACAAAATATTGGTTCTTACATATAAAGCTTTAAATTATCTAGCTCCTGTTTATCTAACCAACCTTCTTTCTCGCCACAATCCAACCCACTCTTAAGATCTCAAAACTCAGGGCTTCTGGTAGTACCTAGAATAGCAAAGTCGATTAAAGGAGGTCGAGCCTTCTCATTTATGGCTCCTAAACTCTGGAATAAGCTTTCTGATAATGTCTGAGGCTCAGACACATTCTCGCAGTTCAAAACTAGATTACCTTTTTAGTAAAGCATACACTCAATGCATCACTTAGCTGTATGATGCATGAGTGTGCCCCACGCAGGTTTTTGCATCTCGTTTATAAACACTATGAACAACAGCTACGCTAATTATTCTCTTTATTCTTTATTTCCACATGGGGATACTCATCCCGAGGCCCCCAGTATGCAGTGCCACTGATGCAATCCAAGACCTGTAAAGAGATGATCCCAAGGTTTCCATAATCCCGGACCAGGCTGTATCTACACAATCTACATTGCAAAAGCGCTATAGAAATAAAGATGATCATGTGGGTTTCCTCTGGGTGCTCTGGTTTCCGCCTCAGTCCAAAGACAAGCAGTACAGGTGAATTGGGTAGGCTAAATTGTCCGTAGTGTATGAGTGTGTATGGATTTTTCCCATAGATGGGTTGCAGCTGGAAGGGCATCCGCTGCGTAAAACATGTGCTGGATAAGTTGGCGGTTCTGGATTAATAAAGGGAATAAGCTGAAAAAAAATGAATTAATAAATTAATCTGCTTCTCATTTTGGAGGCTGCGACTGTCCTCTGGAGATCAACTTTTTAGCTGCACCCGAAAACCCGCAGCCATCCTGACTGAAACTAAATACACTATGCGGTTTTCTACCAAATCAACGCAGGGTGCTGAAATAAATTGGTTAAACTGGCAGAGGGCTGTTATAGAGAAAAACAAAGACAGACATTCCGACATGGATCGCACATTTCCAAAGGTGACTAACTGACTTCAACATTGTTTTTCAGATAAACAAGTATGTTCACTTCACATGTTTCTTAAATATCTGCAAACATATTATGGTATTTTTGTGCTTTAGAAAATTTTAAAACTTACATACAGCACCTTTAAATCCATTATTACAGTAATTGTCATTCAGTTAAATATTTGATATTCTAATAATCCACATTTTTTGCAAACATTTTAGAAAAGTGCATGGTGAAATTACAGACTGCTTCAGGTTCCTTCTTGACTTGAATAGTTCACTTCCGTCACTTCAGTTTTGTTCTCGAGTTCTGATTCCTTGCTGAATAACCAATCAGAGCTACTGTACATGCTAAAAACGGGCCAATTTGGTCCAACTTTAGCCTGATAATATATATATAAAAAACACACCAAAACAACAGCCTGATGAAGCCAAACAGCTGACTGTCGGCTTGGTTTGACCCAGCCTTTAGGCTGTTTAACATGAATGGAATTTGTTTTTGAAGCTAGCACTAGCGTAAATGCAGTCTCAATAAACTAAGACTTTCTTTCAAAATTATCCCAAATTTTAGCCGACCTTCTTGAAAAGTGTACACTGCAAAAAAAAATTTGTTAATCATCTGTCAATAGTTTCTGTATTTCATGACTCATGACTTTTCGAATATGAATATCTTTATGGGATGATTATCTCTGCTCTGCAGAGTTGAATTTTCAACATCAAAAGTTGACAGTTCAACACTGTGACTTTTATTGACATTTTGGTAGTTTGAAAATATATTGTATAGGAATCACTATAGAGATAATTCAATCTGTATAATAACAGAAACGTACTGGCAGTTTTTTCACCTGAATTTGTACCCTAATTTAAAACACCTTTTCAATATGCGTTCTTCAGTGATCTTGCGTCCTCATGTTCTCGTTTATAATCATCATCAACTGCCAAAGTTCAGTTCCAAAACTCAAGACTGTAAGAACAGAGGACGTGTGAAAGTTCCCGGATGTGTTCTTAATATCAGGATGCATCGATGCAGATTTGAGTGGAAAACTCGCTCGAGAAGTTCCAGAAGTCATTGCAGCTGAATAAAGGAAAGGGGAAGTGCAGCATTTTATATAGATTTATTATTAAAGTTCAGAGATATAACTTATTTATCTCAGGAGTTTCCCTAAATGAGATGGTGAAAGTAAACATTAAAATGATAATCTAAATAAAGGCATAAACACATTAAGGCCCAACCCCATATCTACCCCTTTAGCTCTTCCCCTTCATCCCTCGTTTTGTGTGTTCACATGAAAGGGTAAGGGTATCCCAATTCTCTTTAGCTTGAAGGTGTAGGGCTAAGGCGAAGGGGTAGATACCCCTTAAAACTGAGATTCTTCAGGACCACACTCAAAACCAAGGGGTAAGAAAAATTTCCCAGAATACACCAGCTACAGCGGCAGCATAGCTGCACCTGGAAGTAGCTGGAGATGCACAAGTTAGTAATTTTTGTCATTATTACGAATTTTTACAACAAACCAACATGTGTTAATATATTCATAACCGCGTTTGTGTTTTACCGTCATGCTTTAAAAAAAAAAAAAAAAAAGCTAAAATAAAATTTTAAATCGCTAAATTTTGCGATCTAAAATCCATAATAATAACTCCTGTACAGCAGTCCCACAACATTCTGTCACTCGATAAAATTCGAATACCCTGTGAGAAAAGTCTAGTGGCTGGGAATAAGCTTTTTACAGTGTCTGCTATAACACTAATGTTGTTTTTGTGTGTTTACATAGATGAATATGGCCACGGTGTAAATGCGCAGTATAGTTACGATCTTATTGCCACATTACATCATTATAATAACATGATATCATTGCCTTCAGTGATTTTCTGAAGATAAATACCAAAAAATAACTGGAATTACTACAGCAGTCACCATCGTCAATCTCATATGAAGCAAGAGATTGCGATGACATATGATGATGTGTGCAAGTGTTGTAGTGCTGTCCCACTTTTTAGGGGTAAATTTTGTAGCCCTTGCCCTTCACACTCTGTTTCAAGGAAAGGAGTATTGTATTTGTATTGTATTAAAATGTGTTTTATTTGTATTGTGCAAAGTATATTTGTAAGGTTTTTTGCATGCTGTATATATTGAAATGTATTGTAATTGTAATGTTTAAAATTTTTTTTGTTAAAAATCTGTGAAGGTCATATGACCATTAGAATAAACTCTCACAGGACACGTTCTGTGTTCTCGTGGTCTCCCGAGTTCGCTCTTCCAAGATAACCAGGGCAAGGCCAGTCTTCACAAGAATGCAAGTCTGTTTTATGCATTCTTGAAATTGGGAAACTAATAAATAAAATATCAAGATCCCACAATGCAATTTAAAAGCACACAAAAATGTAAAAATATAGAAAAGTGTTTATGTACAATTTTCTTTTTTACAGTGCATCTCATTATCATATTAATTACAACAAGCAATTAATTTTTATTTACAAAACACATCATCAGAGTGCACTTTTGACACTTAGAAATCATCCCGCGATCAAACAAAGACTAATCCACCCGTTGAAGAACCAAGGACAGTGAGATAATTAAAACCCGGAGAACTGAGAGAAGAAATCCCGCTCTGTTTGACAAGTCAACAAACGTCTATTAATGTACGGGACATTTTAAGGGTCAGGATAAAATGAGAAGTTGACTAATCCCAAACACCAACACCGAATTTTATTCATGACTTCACAGTCGGAGGGTCTCTGGAGGGCAGCAGGTGCCGAGGTTTCAGCGGGTATTAAACCGCAGCGCTTCAAATGCATCCAGCTTTAATTAATGCTGGGAAGCGGAGCGAAGAAGCAGCGGTGTTGGGTATTGGGGCAGATAGCAGACACTGTGCGAACGTGCCAAATGCCCTCAGGTTGGTCCCATGTCCTTTTGCCAGGACCGAAAGTGGGCATGATGCCACCACAAAGAAGCTTTGCTTGCTAGCCAGGAGTCTAAACATACCAAGAAGGACAAGAAACAGCTTTATAATCAAGGAGAGCAGAAACGTAATCTTGGGCTCATGATTAGTCACTTTCCTGGGAGGATATAAACGGTTTAATTGCACTCCAGATTCAACAAGATGCGTTTGTGTTGTTTTGAAAGCTGGACATCACAAATGATTAACAATTTGGACTTCTTACACAAACACTGCATAAAGTCCATAAAGTGCATAAAGGGGTTGGGGGGGGGGGGGTTGGGAATCTGCAAAAGACTACAAAACGTAATACATTAGAGTATATAAACATATTAATCTACAAAGGAAATCAATACAAATTTCACTATAAAAAAATATTGGATCCAGATAATCGATTTGTGTTGGGAAAACAAGAGGGAATTAAGTTAACTAAATCGTTTTTACAACTGGACTGAACATAAAACAGTTGAGTTGTCCCCATACACCTCAAGAATTGTGTTGTTTCAGCTCATTTTAAATAAGTAGTTTGAACAAACAGCAAACATAATTTTTTGAGTGCTTGCGATTAGTGGTTTGAAAGAAAAAGTGAGAGAGAAAAAATGCATCTCAATCCCGGACGAGCCTCCAACTTTTCACACTTTAAAGGTACAGTTCGCCCAATAACAAAAATGTACTCACTATTTACTCACCCTCAAGTGGTTCTAAAATGACTAAACTGAGTTTCTTTCATTTGTTGAACACAAATAAAGATATTTTGAAGAATGTTGAAAACTTGCAACCATAGATTATGGAAGTTTCTTTTCAATAGGAAAAACAAATACTATGGAAGTCAATGGATACAGGTTTTCAACATTTTTATCATTATAAACTCATTTTAGTCAAACCATTTACCTTATTTTTTAATTGTTAACTTTTTTAACCTGTTAAATACATTTTTTTTCAGTTTGTAAACATAAAAAAACAGTTTTTATACAAGTTAATTGTTGCTTTTTAAATTTCCTATACTTATTTGTGATGATTTCATGGTTCTTTTTAATCCTCTTTTTATGTAAAGCATTTTAAATTACCATTGTGTATGTAAATGTTTTTCATAGCATTTTCTGAGAGCATTTGACTGGTTTTTGACCTGCTATTTGAAATGTGCATTGTGTATTAAATGCAGCGTTGTGCAAGTTACTTCCAAACTGTAATACATTACAGATTACTTGTTACTGTTATTTAAAAGTAATCCCTTACATTACAATATTACTGTCTCAAAATTGAAATATGTTACATTACTCTTATATTACTTTTTAGTTACTTTCACCAAAATAACTACAGAATTAGAACTTAACATTCTAAAACTACCAAATGTACTGCAGAGCATTTTACATCCAGTAGAAAGCGATATGATGTAGCAGACTGACTGTGACCTATCCAGACTACTAACAATATAGTATATAATTGGCAACGTAAAGGCTCAAAACAAGGCAAGAAAGGATGACAGTCAGAATCACAAATCATCTGTTAAAAGTATGGTAGAGGTAAAGTGGTTATCTGGCAATATCTGTGAATAGCTTGACTATATTCATATTAGACACAACAGGCCAACTGTATATGTAAACTCCAATGCCTTGACAAAATGCAGATTTCTTTTCTCTTCCTATTGTTGCCATTACAGTGTTCACTTTTTAATTCAAGTGGCTCACGGCACAAAACTGTCATGCACAAAGTGAGCATGATGAACATAGCTTTCTCAATATAATGCTCGTGCACCGATTTCCACTGTTTGTAGACAAAACTGCTTGCAAGCTCTCAAATGTACACTGCTTGCAAATTGCAAATTCTCACATTCTCTCAAATATGCACCACTCACGCACAAATTTTTTAGCGCACTCTCAGTACACTGCTCGCTCAGTGAGATTATATGCAGACTCACAATTTGTGTCCTGTGTTCCCTCTTCCTTTCATGCTTTTTGATATGATTTATATTGGTGCACTATTTATTAGCAATAACCAAAATGCTAAAATAGACTTATAATTTTTTTATCTAATAAACCATAACATTTTTGGCTGTATGTTATATGATGAGATATTTCCAGTTTAAAACACTTAAAGACACAGAGAATAGATGTTGTATGTAAAGAATATGTTTTATTTTAAAAACCTTTATTAAACATCTAAAAGGTGCAGCATACTAATCAAATAAAAAACATTTAAACTAAAATATAACAAATGCAAGCAGAAATGTAACTGTTAGGGAAAAACTTAATAAGTTATTATAGCCTACAGTACTATTCACTCTTCAAATACATCTCACTATCAATACCATTTTATCATGGCAACTAAAATAAAGTGAACTAGTCTCTGTTGTCTTCCACATTGTTGATGAGATTGTGGAGGACATTTTCCCTGTCATCCTCTTCATTTTGAGGAGAAGCTGTTCAACATGGCCCCTGAACACATATATTAGCATGTAGTGTTTTGAACAAAGTAAAGTACTTCAATTAATCTGTTGTGGTAATACTATAGTTGCTATGGTAACACAACAAGTGTAATATAAACAAATGACCCAATGCTGTAGTTTTTTTTTACACTATAGGGTATATTATACTACAATCACCACACTTTACGTAGTAAAACTACACTTTGTATTTAATTTTAAGAGTTTATTATTCTTAATACCACAGTATGCTGAAGCATTCATTAACAAGTTGTAAATAATACTAGCCTAAAACATAGGCAGTATACCTAACACTCAAAAACACTAGTATTTATTATATAATGTACCTTAACATGTAGGTAATAAGAATAGCAATATATAAACCATATCAACATTCTTGGGATAACAATTTAACAGGAGGATCTCTGGAGAGCAAAAGCACGAAAAGAGGAAACACAAGGCACAAATTCAAATTGTGAGTCTGCATCATCTGACGGAGCGAGAGCAGATCATTCGCACGTGAGCAGCCCAGCCAGTGTTTTGAGTGCACACGAGGAGTTTTGTCCACGGACAGAGGTAACACCGGCGAGTGTTACCTCTTTTTTTACTAAGAGTGTTACCTCTTTTTTTCTATTTACAGAGTAAAATATTACTGAAAATGTATTAGTAATGCCTTACACTACTGCGTTACAGGAAAATGTAATACCTTACTGTAATATATTACTTTTGTAACGCATTACTCCCAACACTGATTAAATGTTTTATGTAATCTCAACTGAAACATAAAGACGGCATGAACTTAAACTATGTCCCATGTTTCATAGTTGTGCCAGTAAAAGTGGTTGAGCTCAAGCACACCTAATAAAAAAGCAAATAAGAAGCATCTTAAAAAGGCAAGACGTGAGATACTATAGAGCATTTGATTGGTCAGAAGAAACCACAAGGCTATAGGCACCAACACGATGCAAACTTTAAATTCAAAGTACAACCTACTGTAAAGTGTACAGTACATGAACTTTGCCTTTTTTAGTTATCTATCATTAAACATTTAGTGTCTGTATATGTACATCTGTGTCTGCAATGTGTCCTTTTAAACCTTTTCAAGACTTATTTATTGTTTGTTTCATTATGGGTTCTGTTAAACAAGCTTATTAATATTCCTTCTCATTTTACAAATGACTATGAGCGACTTGCAGCAAAGCAACAAGTGACCGTTCTATTCAACGGAGTGTGATCGACTTTCGGCGACCTCTGTCTACGCAAGCAACAATGACCATTAGCGACCAGGTGGGCGTGTCAAAAAAACTCAACAAAACGAATCCTTTAACTATATGCAAATCAAGAGCAACATTCTTGAACGATAGCCAATAGGAGCACCAGTAGAGCTCAGGTGATCCTTTCTCAGCTCGCTCAGAAGATTTTTCCAGCACATCTCTAAACATAATAGTTTTAATAACTCATTTCTAGTAATTGATTTTATCTATGATGAAAGTAAATAATATTTTACTAGATATATTTCAAGACACTTCTATACAGCTTAAAGTGGCATTTAAAGGCTTAACTAGGTTAATTAGGTTAACTAGGCAGGTTAGGGTAATTAGGCAAGTTATTGTATAACGATAGGTAATATTATTGTGATATAATAATAGTAATATTAAAATGTTTATATGATTTATTTACAATAGTTTGAAAAGTAATATTTTCTGTCTTTTAGAAGAGATATTAAATGAGAGACTTGCTTTGTTTACCAAATAAGTGGATCTAATTGGATTTGCATTGTAAACATTAAATACAAGTTTTTATTATTATTATTTTAATTCATATATTAAGTTTTTAGTTATGGTACTCCTAAAATCAATCCACATAAATGCACAGATTTTTTACAAAATTCTCAGCAGTAATAGGAAAAAATGTCTGATTATGTCTGGCCCAAACTACTACTAATATCGCCCACCAGTGGAGAACCATTGAATTTTCAAAACAATAATAATGTAATGAAGGCCCATTTACTGAAATCACATGACCTTTTATACATGCTCCAAAACACTGATTCGAAACATACAAATTTTTAAAAGGTTTTGAAGCATCATGAACCTGTGCTTTGAAATCAGTTCATAATCCTGGACCAGGCCGTATCCTGAACAGATGCTGTGGTGGTCATGGAGGAGTGGAGAGCATGAGACACAGATTCCTGAAAGACCCTAGTGACAGACAATCTCCGCATTGATCCCGTGGGCTCGCCTGAAAACCTGCCGGTGATCTACTCACACTTGCAGTTCTCCACAATGGACATCCAGTGTTCTCCAGCCTCCAGTGCCTAGACTGCAGCTCTGCATAAGAAGTTTGGCCAGTGGAGTAATGGTAGTGCCCAACTAAGCCTGGTTTCTCTCTAGGGTTTTTTTTCCTTCACTTTTGTCAATCGGTGAAGTTTGTTCCTCGCCACTGTCACCACTGGCTTGCTTGGTTCAGGACTTGTGGAGCTGCACATCAATGGATTTGCTCTTCAATGTTTGGACTTTCAGCAGTGAAAATTAAACCACACTGAACTGAACTTCAACTCTGAATACTGGACTAACATAGTTTCAGTTTACTAGAACTTCTATGCTAAGCTGTTTTGACACAATTTACATTGTAAAAGCGCTATAGAATTAAAGATGAATTGAACCGAATTGAATCACTAATGTGTGGCTCTATATAAGGAAGACGATTGGCCAAAAGAGGTTTTACATCTGGCAACTACACTTCAGTAACTGCTGATGTGGGCAGATCCAAAAGCTCTCATCATGAACATTATTTATATGAGATGTACTGTAGATCACAGAATATCGATGCACATGGGGCTTATGAAAGGCTAATACGACGGAAACGGGCATCTGGGACTCGTCTTCCCATTTTAGACATGCATTTATGTGTGTGAACAGCTCCGAGCAATTAAACAGAGCACTTCCTCTCCTGAGCTTACCCCGAAAACTTCCCCTGCTCCTTGTTTAGCTGAGGTACAAATATGTAAAGTGATGGAAGAAAGGAAGGATGGGGATGAAAGTAGAAACAATGCGGGCACTGAGCCACTCTCAGCCTTGCCTGAGCTCCAATCCCAAGAGTCTCCAACATAATGAGTGAGCTGGAGGAGAAACACAAAACAGCCCTCGAAGACACTGCCCCCTACTGCTCAGGAGAGCAACCATGCAACAAACTAAAAACAGAAATGTTGTAAACTTATTTTGTCCCCCAAGTCTTAGTCTTGTTAGTTTGTGAATGACTGCATTAGTAATGATAGTTCATGATAGTTCTCCTCGCATACAGCCATGGAGCTGTTTAGTGTCTTAGGAAGTTTAAATCAATATATTGTGTTCTGTAAGCAGGTAAACAAGATGATCACATCATTTTGAAGCAAAAACTGTAGGCTACAAGATCCAGTTCTCAAAAGTATTGAGAACAAATATTGAGGGCCCTATCATACACCCGGTGCAATAAGGTGCAAGTCATGTTTGGCGCAACTTGTGGCTATTTTCAGACTAGCGCAACATTACATTTTACGTTTTGTGCCACGTTGTTTTAATTGCAAATCTATTTGCATCACTTTATGGACTCATGGGTGTGCTGGTCTATAAAAGAGGTGTGTTAAGGAGCATTGTTGGCACGTTGCTATTTTGAGGAACTGAAATAGACCGCACCATTGACCAACTAAAAGCAGGTCTAGTGTCCAGCGCAGAGCGAGTTAGTTATGCGCCTATGCAGGTCCAAACACTTGCACATTGCTTAATACACACAGGATGTACAGCAATACACAAGCATTTTTACATATGAAAAAAGTAAAGCCTGTGCATATCGCTGGTATACACACGGATTGCTAACGGATTACAAATCCACCATTTAATGGACTACAAGATCCAGTCACCAGGTTAAGACCATCCCTACAGTGAAGCATGGTGGTGGCAGCATCATGATGTGGGGATGATTTGCAGCATGAATGCAGCAATGTACAGAGACATCCTGAATGAAAACCTGCTTTAGAGTGCTCTTGACCTCAGACTGGGGCGACGGTTTATCTTCCAGCAGGACAATTACCTAAAGCACACGGCCAAAATATCAATGAAGTGGCTTCACAACAACTCAGTGAATGTCCTTAAGTGGCCCAGCCAGAGCCCTGACCTAAATCCTATTGAATATCTCTGGAGAGATCTGAAAATTGCTGTACACCGTTGCTTCTTATCCAACCTGACAGAGCTTGAGAGGTACTGCAAAGGAGGAATGGGCAAAAATTCCCAAAGACAGGTGTGCCAAGCTTGTGCCATCATGTTCAAAACGACTTAAGGCTGTAATTGCTGCCAAAGGTGCATCAACAAAGTATTGAGCAAAGGCTGTAAATATTTATGTACATTTGATTTTTCAGTTTTTTTTATTTGTAATAAATTTGCAACAATTTCAAAAACTCTTTTTTTTACGTCATCATTATGGGGTATTGTGTATAGAATATTGAGGAAATAAAATAATTTAATCCATTTTGGAATAAGGCTGTAACATAAAGAAATGTGGAATAAGTGAAGCGCTATCAATACTTTTCCGGATGATATATATATATATATATATATATATATATATGGATAGGTAACAACATAGAATAGAGGGATAGATTGATCTGTGCAACAGCTGCTGATCCACGCTGCTTCAGCTCTGTTTGCGCGTCCGGTGTGAAACAGGCATTAGAGGTTTAGAAGTGGAGTGTGTGCGTGTGTGTGTAGTTTCATGAAGAACCTTTAACATCTACTGAGCCTTTTCACTAAGCTACCATTTTTGGATATAAGACGTTAATTGGATTTTTTATTTATGAAATAGTTAATCTTCTTTATGCTAAGAAAAAATGGTTTACATAAAGTGGTCTATGTGAAGAGAATGAAAACTTCAAAACGGTGTCATTCCAAACTCCCATTGCATTCTTCTATAGAATAAAATAGATACATTTCAAAAATAAAAATTATATACAAAGACTAGTACACTTCCCACTGATATTAAAGGGCCAAAAGGATTTAAAGTCAGCATGAAATTAAAGTTTCAATGGTCTTTTCTTCCCTATTGTCACATATATGGGGGTATAACTGTCTCTCAAACAAACAAAAATAAATAAAAGAATAAGTAAAATGTAGCGGAGGACTCGACTCTGTCATAGAGGAATTGACTCACTCTGCTATTATTTGAAAATATGCATGAAACATTCTTAAAGGGGACCTATTATGCAAAAATCACTTTTATAAGGGGTTTAAGCCCAGTTGTGTGGCAACAGTCTGTGAAAATAACATGCCTCTAACGGGGGGAAAAAAATCTGTTTTTATAATCGCACTTGATAAAAACAGTCTGCAGAAACACTTTGATTAACATTCTTCCTTTGTACATGTCACCAGAGGGGGAAATCCTCCTGAAGGAGTGAGTTTTCATGCCAAACACACTCTAGGGTCATCAGAGACTTATTTTACATCCTGTAAAAAGTTCCCTTTTAAGTCAATGTTGAAAGATTGGACGTTACTAATGCTGTAAACTGCCAATGATGTAAACTATAAAGCTGTAGACTGACGTTACCAATGCTGTAAATTATCCTCATAAAATTAAAGACAGTGTGATCCAATCAGAAAATAGTCTGTGAACAGTTAAATCAAAAGATGTTTAAAGGGAAGATCATGCGCATCCATAGAAAACACTGTTTTCATATCTTAGTTCACTTGAAAAGGGCAGATCTTTATTTTTATACTATAGATAACTGTATTTTTATTTATTCATAGCAGTGAGTACAAAATGACATGACAGTTTACCGAAAACACAGGAGCTGGCAAATTGAAATCTACGCTAACTACACATACAGTATGGTCAATTAATCTCTTGTGATTGACACATTGAACCCACCCTCACGACAGTAAACACATGTCATGAAAGAAGAGGTGAGGCTGAAAAGGGAGGGAAAGTTTATGATTACAAAGATTACAAGGCAATGTCGGGGTCAGGCCATACAGATCTGCCTTGATCTGTCACTGGGATGAGATTATTTCAGGTTTTATTTCAACCTTTAAACTGAAAAAAGTATCTGGATTAGAAAAAGATTCCAAAAAGCAACTCAAAATACACATTATTTGACATTAGAGCTACGTTTGTAATTCAAAGAATGTGAACATAATTGAATGTCATTCACCTTGTCATAAATTTGTTCAACATTTGACTGATTTTGCTTTATTTTATGCTGTTGTGCATGCAGCAGTTAAACGCATCTTCAAAAAGTGATTAAAATTGAATTGAAATACATGAAAGACACTCAAACTGAGCCATTAATATAGCCTAGAGTTTACAGTTCTTAATAGCAATGTTAAATTGAAGGTGGGCATGGCATATTGTATATGAAGCTTTGAAAAATGTCAAATGCTATATATTTATAACATATATACATTGTATACATTAAATATATATATGCAGGGATAAAATGTCTGTTCAGGGATACAATGTCTGTTCAGTTCTCTAGGATCATCAATCATCATCAAATGTAATCAAGAGTGAGTTTAACAAGTTTAAAATCTTTTAAAACAGTGCATGTGTGTAATGCTTCAATCACGGTTTGTGGACGTTAAACCAGGTTTATTTTGTTTAATTTATTAACATAACAGATATTCATACAGCAGTGGATATTAACCTGTATCCTGTCACATTTGCGTGCAAAAACAGTGCAAAGCTAAACGCGCGCACTGTCTGTGTGTGCGCGTGTCCGTGCTGTGTGTGTGTGTGTGTGTGTTTGAATGGGAGTTTATGGGTGTTTCCCAGTGATGGGTTGCAGCTAGAAGGGCATCCGCTGCATAAAAACATATGCTGGTTAAGTTGGCGGTTCATTACACTGTGGTGACCATAGATTAATAAAGGGACTAAGCCGAAAATAAATGAATATATAAATACATGCTAGCAAGTTAGCAACTGCAGAGAAACACCAGCATCTATACAGAATAACTGCCTAATTTATTCTAGCAAAACACCCTTGCAACTATGAGAATCACCCTAGAAACTGCATAGCAACACACTAGCGACTGCTGTAATTGATCCAGCAACCACCACAAAAACAACTGCAACCATAAGTACTTTGCAGAACACTTGACAATGAAATTATTTAAAGGCATAGTTCACTCAAAAATGAACATTTCCTGCTAATTTACTCATCCACAATTAATCACAACAAGAAATTATTTTTCAATTATAATAAATGAAAGGGTAGTGCGGTGGCGCAGTGGTTAACACTCACAGCAAGAAGGTCGCTAGTTCGAGCCTTGGCTGGGTCAGTTGGCATTTCTGTGTGGAGTTTGCATGTTCTCCCCGTGTTGGCGTGTGTTTCCTCCGGGTGCTCCAGTTTCCCTCAGAAGTCCAAAGACATGCGCAATAGATTAATTGGATAAGCTAAATTGTCCAGAGTGTATGAGCGTGTATGGGTGTTTCCCAGTGCTGGGTTGCGGCTGGAAGGGCATATGCTGGATAAGTTGGTGATTCATTCCGCTGTGGCGACCCTTGATGAATAAAGGGACTAAGCCGAAAAGAAAATGAATGAATTTAATTTTTTCAGTAAATTTTCAAAATGCAATGGCCTAAATATTTCCTTCAAGTGACTCATTTTTAATCGAGAAATATTACACATCTGATCTGAAATAAATAGAAAGCATGGCTGCCAGCTCTGCAGCCACTTACTCAAGGCTTTCAGACACTGATTTAGCACAAAAGTACCAAAAGCTAAGGTAGTTTAAGCCTCACTGCATAAGCAAAGCGGAAGAGCATCTTTAACTGTGAGGAATAGGCAGTCTCATAAAGAGGGTGAAGGTCCAAACACTTCTGCCATTTCAATATATGCTGGAGCGAAGCTGTCAGAAAAGACACTGAGAAATCAATCACAGCCAAAGTCATGGCAACTGTGAAGGAGACCATTCAGAGCGGCTCGCTTTGACAAGCAGGTTATATAGCATAACATAGCGGAGCAGTCAAGCCCAGCGGCCCAAGAGAAATGAAGCTAAATATGAGCACTTTAGCCTCACTTAAGTAAAGTCTGTGCTCCTTAATAACAATGAGCAGAAAGAGAGAGGGGAGAGTATGAGCCACTCTTTAATGGATCATTATTACAGCCGTTGCATAGTACAGCACATTATTAACAGAATGTGACCTTTAAAGGGTTAGTTTATCCCAAAAAACTAACTGTGTGTTATTTTATTGTTGATTCATACTGTTATAAACAAATTGTTTTATTTCTTTTGGGGAAAAAATGTATAAAGAGACATGATGTTGATGCTTTTTTTTTAACCATACTGTACATTGAAGGCACTGTAAAGCAGTGTGGCCATACTTTACAATAAGGTTTCATTAGTTAATGTATTTACTACCTAAGAATGAACAATACTAGCTAGAATAATAATGCTAGCGAAGAATAATACTAAATAACAATGTTATCAGTCCTAACTATCTGCTGCTGCTTTCAGTAGTATGGCGATAAATGTCAAAAATAATGCCATTTAAACTCACATTGGTAGCAATTAACATTGAATAAAGCACATAATCTGTACCTGAGGTGATCATTACCATAGAAATATATAAAAAGTCGTTGAAATAGAAACCTTCAAACTAAGAATTTTGTGCATTTCTGTCACAGATGGTTAGGACAAAAACTTGTTTTAACATAAAGATTTGTGTTGTGGTGTGAAGGTGTAAAAACTGTGCATTTCTAGTTAAAACCACCTTCTGCAACCTTATACCAAAGTCAGAAATAAGCACAGTTAGAAAAGCAAAATATATGGGAGAACTTTGTTATTATGTCTTATTGTATTGCAAGTTGGAGCAGTTAAGCTTTAGGGCCCTATCATACACCCGGCGCAATGCGGCGCAAGGTGTGACGCAAATGTTGTTTGCTAGTTTCAGCTGGACGCAAGTGTCATTTTGACGTTTTTCACCACGCTGTTTAAATGGCAAATGCATTTGCGCTCATGTATGCGCCCATAGGCATTCTGGTCTAAAAAAAAAGTAGGTGTGTTAAGGCGCATTGCTGGCAGGTTGCTATTTTGAGGAACTAAAATAGACTGCACAACAGACCAGCTAAGAGGAGGTCTAAAGTCCAGCGCAGAGCGCGTTAGATGTGCGCCTCGCTTAAATCTTGCTTAATACACACAGGCTGTACAGCAATACGCAAATATCTTTACAAATGAAAAATAATTAAAGAAATAAAATATTATAAAAAATATTACTTTCTACATAAATATAAAAACCACTGCTTCTATTCCTCATCTCGGGGGGCATTTTCAGTTTATTCATGACAATTTGCTTTTGTATAATGTTATTATTAGTGGTAGTTTTAATTATTATATGAATATTTATATTAGTTTTAATAAAAACAAGTTTAGATTTGTCCACCTGTCAGGTTTTAGACCATATGGGGCATAGCATGTGTGTTTGGATATAACTCAGTTTTTTTGACCACACTTCATTATTACTGCTAATTTATTTCTTTGCTTGAAATTAGAAGTGAATTTTGAAGCAAATCTTTGCACTTAACAAACAAAATTAATTATGTAGGCTAATAGATGTCTGTGCGTACAACACCTTTTCTTATCCATGGAAGAGAGTGAAAGTGAAAGTAAAGAATGAGGAGGCTCATCTCTCATTCTCACGCTGCAGATGCTCTGTTTAACTGTTTTCTTGCTAGTGAAGCGCTCAGTTAATCCACTTACAAAGTCTGCCATGTAAATAGCAAATACGCTATGGCACGATGCAACTGACTCTTAAAGGGAATGGGAAATGACACTGATTGGTTTATTCTCAAAACACACCTATAACTCATTAAGAGAATAAGCTCAACCCTGTTAGACCATGTGCCTCCTTTTCCGTCCTTAAAATAGCAAAAGTGGATTTTGACACTCCCTTAATGCTTTTGCGTCCTGCGGTTTGGACTTTGCGCCTAGATCATTAAAATAGACCTTTAATGTTTAATCAAAAATTATTTACACAATACTTGAAAATGATTTAATAACAGTATTTTGTTATGGTTATTCAATTCAAGTTCATATGTGTAGCGCTTTACACAATAATAATCATTCCAAAGCAGCTTTATAATATGCACACATTACTAAATTACAATCAAAATCAGAAAGAGCTAAAGTGTTGAGCATACAGTGTACAGTACAGCAGTCAAGCATATTCAGTTAAGCAGCAGCTATAATATATATATATATATATATATATATATATATATATATATATATATAGTCTTTGGCCCAATCCCAGATCTACCCCTTGGCCCTACCCCTCATTTTGTGCGTTCATGTGAAGGGGTAGTGGTGTCCCAATTCTCTTTAGCTTGAAGGCGTATGGGTATACACCCCTTTGAACGAAGATTTTTCAGGACCACACTCAAAACCAAGGGGTAAGAAAATTTCCCAGAATGCACCAGCTACAGCAGCAGTTTCGCTGTACCCGAAAGAAGAGCCACAAATTAGTATTTTTTGTCATTATTATGAATTTTTACAACAAACAAACACATTTTTTAATATATTCATAACCCCATTCATGTTTTACCATCATGCTTTTATAAAAAAAAACAGTTAAATTTCGCAATCTATAATCCCTAATAATAACAACTCCTGTACAGCAGTCCCACAACATTCTGACACTCAATGACACTCGAAACACCGTCAGAACAGTCTTGTGGCTGAGAATGAGCTTTTTAAAGTGCTATAATGTAAATGTTTTTGGTGCGTTTCCATAGATGAACATGGCCACTGTGTAAATGCAAAGTATAGTTACGATCTTATTGCCACATTAGATCATTATGAAAACATAATATATGCCTTCAGTGATTTCCTGAAGATATGTCGCGATGGTCAGATCTCACATGAAGCAAGAGATTGCGATGACATATGATGACGTGTGCAGGTGTTGTAGTGCTGTCCCAATTCTTAGGGGTAAATTTTGAAGCCCTTCGCCTTCACACATGTTTTTAAGGGCCAAGGGGAAGTGGTACAAAATAGAATTGGGATTGGGCCATAGTGTCCTACCAGTGACGATATGCAGCCATATCGCACTGCACACTGCCCATTTATGAAGCTTGTCATCATTCCCTGATCAAGAGATGATAGTGAAGACTTCCAGCTAGGTATGGGATGATAACTGGTTTCAAGGTATACCGCGGTTTAGAAAAGTCTAGGTTTTAAAAGCACCAAAATGTTTTGCTATACCGTTCCTAAAAGGGATGCTCTGATCGATTGACTGAATATAGCTATCAGCCGATAATCACATTTCAGGACTCAATCGGTACTCGTTGATCTGGCTGATCTTATGAACCCATCGCAAGTGGTTGTTTACAAAGCTGCAAGCAGAGGAGGATGCATCCGGGTTATGCGCCTAGGTTATGCATCAGCAGTACTACAACACATGAGCAATGTTTCCAAATTGTCTTATTAGTAATTTTTCTTACCATTTTTTATCAGTTTTATCCATTTTCTTTTTTGTGAAGCTGCTTCTGATCATTTATTACCTTAGGTAAGGTGAGATCTCATATTTAAAGGGTAATTGTGCTTAAATGGTATATGCAGGAATCCTAAAGGAAATTTCAATACCTTTTTAAGACTTTTTAAAGACCGTCTCAGAATATTTTAAGACCTCGTCGCCACTTCAAGTTATAATCAGTATCAAACTTTTAACTTAATAAACAGTTGCTAATAAACAGTTGTAGTTAAATAAATGAATGGAGCACAACTGTGCAACAGAATTTAGATAAGCTGTTTTCTAGACGTCTGGAAGGCGCGAGCGCACACATATTGGCATATATTCTAATATTGGAAATAACAAACTTGCACGCAGCCAGCTGCTATAGTTATTCCAGTTTGCATGCGTATTACCCTTGGTGTAGCTATAAGCTTGGAACTTTAAACTAGCGCACAGGTGGCACAACTTTTAATTGCAGCAGTTTGTTCCGTGCAACAGTAGTGTGGCGTTGAGAAGCCTTTAAGCTTAAGTATCCAAATGTTTTCGGCTGCTAGCGCCTCTTACTCGCTTAATGTCAGGTGACTTGCGTTCTCCGCAGCCTTCAACTGCAGCTTGTGTTGTATTAAACAGACGCACGTCACTTCATAACTATAGCGGCCGTTTTTCGACTAAACAAAATTAATTTTTGATGTCTTGGTCACACTATTTGGAGGGCTGGAACAAATTGCCTCGCGGGCCAAGTTCAGGCAGCGGGCCGCCAATTGAATAGCCCTGCTCTATGGTTTCGCTACATGTGGACAGCGTCACATCACCTTCCTGCGTTTGACGCAAATGACATGATATTACCCGGACAGAGGAGCTTAGTCGGATGCACCCCAGCCTGAATAAATCAAGGAAAAAAATATAATTATGCTTTTTTGGGAGTCAAACACACTTTGGACAGCGCTTAAACAAAATTTAAGACCTCGTAAAAATGGGATTAAAACTTTAATACTTTTTAAGGGCCTTAATTTTCTTTTTATAACTCAGCGGACACCCTGGCTTAAGCGATAGAAAAGTTATTTAATCAGTACTCTGTATCTGCTAATCACCATGACAAGAAATCAATACTCAGTATCGACTGCAAAAATCCTGATTGGAGCATCCCTAGTTCTTAAAGTATGTGTTAGGATTTTTATTTACGTTTTTTTTTTGGTTTTTTTGGGACAACAGTATCTGCAGCAAAACAAGATATCCAAAGATGCTGTTTTAAATTGTAAAGACATCTGTGTTTTTGAAACAATAAAGACAGCAGAAGTCAATAATTTAATTGAATTATTAAGACATGTTTACTGCTCCAAAATATTTTAAAAGTTTCTTAAAATAAAATCTATTGTGTTCAAAGGGGAAAAAAGTTTTAGTTTTTTACCCAGACATTTAAAAAGAACATATTTTAGAGCAGCAATCACAATACCATGAAACAGTGATATTTTTATCCAAGGTTGTCATGCCACAATATCTGACATTTCAAACAATTATTAAAACAGTTATTTTTAAACTATTATAATATGCAATTTTATATTTAGATTCATTTCATTTAGAGTTTGTTTTTAACCACATTTTTCAGTCAACAAACTATTTCATCTCATGACATTGTATGTAAAATAATTGAAAACGAATGTAGCACTAAAAGCAATAAAACCACCTTTAAGATGCTGTCTAGTTACACACTTTCTGTAACTATAATTGTGTTGGCTGATAGTCTTTCTTACCTGTGTCCAATGTTATATGAAATATGAAGGCCGGAAGGTGAAGGGCAGTACAGAAGACAAACTAGCAAGCAAGCAGAATCACATCACAATTCTCTAAAATCCCAAATCCTTGTGTCTTCCTTAGCGTGTGTACCTGAGTAAAATAAAGACACCATATTGAGTCATCAGGTGACCTAAACAATGGTCAAAATAAAAGTCTCTGAAAGAAAAACAGGAAAAAATAAGTCAAACTAGAAAGAGCAATCACGTATGGAAATTGGATCTCTAGATAACAAATAACAACTTGACTTGTAGTTGATCATTTAGTATCAGAAGTGGCTTATTTGAAAGGCAAAGGCCTCTAGATTACACATATTTTACCAAAATAAAATATGATCCTGCACAGATTTTTAATTATTTAATTTGGACAGTAAGGTCTGTATCCTTTTCAAAAAGATAGTTATAAAAAAAGAGAGTTATAAAAATAAACATTTAATAATAGTGTTTTTTTAAATAGCATTAAAGGAATAGTTCACCCAAAAATGAAAACTATGCAATCACATACTCGTTTCAAATTAGTTTGAGGTTTTTTTTTGTTTTTTTTTTGAACACATAAGGAGACATACTGAAAAAATGTTGTAAACCTGTAACCATTGACTTCCATTGTATTTGTTTTTTTTCTACACTACCTGACTAAAGTCTTGTCGCCTATTCAAGTTTTAGGAATAACAAATAATAACTTGACTTGTAGTTGATCATTTGGTATCAGAAGTGGCTTATTTGAAAGGCAAAGGCCTCTAGATTACACGCATTTTACCAAAGTAAATATGATCCTCCATAGATTTTTAATTATTTAATTTGGTCAGTAAGGTCTGTCTTTGCTTAGACAATAGTCTTGTCACTTCACAGAAATAATGTAAAGTATAGAATATAAAGTCATGGTGCAGTGGCAAAAGAATGAATATTGTGAATGGCTCCCATATGCTTGGATGACTGCATTCATACATCTCTGCAGTGACTCAAATAACTTATTAATAAAGTCATCTGGAATGGCAAAGAAAGCGTTCATGCAGGACTCCCAGAGTTCATCAAGATTCGTTGGATTCATCTGCAATGCCTCCTCCATCTTAGCCCAGACATGCTCAATAATGTTCATGTCTGGTGATTGGGCTGGCCAATCCTGGAGCACCTTGACCTCCTTTGCGTTCAGGAACTTTGATGTGGAGGCTGAAGTATGAAAAGAAGCATTATCCTGCTGTAGAATTTGCCCTCTCCAGTTGTTTTGTAATGTAATCGGCAGCACAAATGTCCTGCAGGCTGTTGATGTTGCCATCCACTCTCTTGCACGCCCCCATACTGAATGTAATCCCAAACCATGATTTTTCCGTGAACCTAATTTGACTGATTTCTGTGAGAATCTTGGGTCCCTGCGGATACCAATACATCTTCTACAGTATTTGTGATGATTGGGATGCAGTTCAACAGATAATTCATCAGAAAAATCTACCTTCTGCCACTTTTCCAGATGATCAACTAGAAGTCAAGTTATTATTTGTTGCTCTTACAACTGAGATCAACGATAAAATATATATGTGTGATTATTATTCGGAAAAGCTCTTAAATGTTTACACGTTTACTTGACGTTCCAATAAAGTTTGACTGCAGTTGTTGATCATAATGAATGTTGGTGTATGTGATTTGTGCTACAAGGAACTATAAACAAACATTCTGTGCTTCTCTCATTGGTTAAATGAGCCGGTTATGTGCCAAACTCTTCTTATTCCCAAACAACCGCTTTACATAACAAATGATTCGTTTCAATTGAAATGAAAGAGAAATTACAGCAATATATCATTTTAATGCCTTTGAGCTCTTTTCCGAAGTCAAGAACTGACGTCTGCTGGCTTCGGCTCAGTGTGTGGAGCTACTAGACACTTCTGTGGTGTTGCTGAAGTAAATATATTAGGTCAGAATTAATAGCCCTCCTGTTAAATTTGAATTCTTTCATATTTTCCCAAGTTTTTTTTAATGGAAATATTTTTTCCAACACATTTCTAAACATAATAGTTTTAATAACTCATTTCTAATAACTGATTAATTTTATCTTTGCATGATGACAGTACATAATATTTTACTAGATACTTCATAGGATACTAGTATTCAGCTTAAAGCGCAATTTACAGGCTTAACTAGGTTAATTAGGCAAGTTATTGTATAACATTGGTTTCTTCTGTAGACAATCGAAAAAATATATTGCTTAAAGGGTTAATAACTTTGACCTTAATTTTTTTTATTGTTAAATTACAGCCAAAATACAACAAATTAGTCTTCAGAAGAAAAAAAATAA
>CAIGQZ010000427.1:30635462-30676070 GCA_903798205.1 Danio tinwini
GTGAATGCAAAATGAATTCATAGTATTTAGATCACATTTTTTCACATTAGCAGAGATTGGAAGTAATCAAGTACAAATACTTTGTTACTGTACTTAAGTAAATTTTTCTAGTATCAGTATTATACTCCACTGTTTACTTTTTTGAAACATTTTTACTTTTACTTCTTACATTTTAATACAAATATAAGTACTTTCTGCTCCTTACATTTTTAAATCAGGCTCGTTACTTTCACTTTAATGTGCTTTGTGGAGCAGAAGTAGCTTTAGTATAATGCAAAAAAAATGTAGTCAAATACATTGTTTTTTATCAAAAGAAAAAACTGAAATATGTTTTGGATAAAATGAAGTGTTAAATTTAAGACATTTATTAGTTATACATTTATAGGCCTACAGAATTACATTTTAGAGTATACAAACAAGTATAACAGCTGCTGTTCTTAACAGCTGTAAAGTTATGTTTTGCAAAAGTTATGCAACTTTTTGAGCAGTGTTATTGGACAATATTGTAGAGTGACGTTGCTTGGCCACTTTGCAGCTGAAAAAACTTTTTTACAAAAAAAATTAGAAATGCAAGTTATTTTGTATAAATGTATACATGATGTGAAGTGTAGTTACCACCATGAAACTAAAACAGGTAGTAGTAATGAATACTTTTTACTTAAGTACATATTTCAGGTTGTACTTTACGTTTACTTGAGTACAAAAGTGTAGTCAGTACTTCAACTTTTACCGTTTAAACACGAGTATCTGTACTTCTACTTGAGTAAAGGATGCGTGTACAGTATGTTTGCCATCTCTACACATTAGAGATAGCAAATGGTGATTAAAAAGGAATATATCAACTTTGAAAATCGAGAACTCTGCAAGAAGAAAAGGAGAGCTAAGCTATTTAACATAACATAACGTTGCATTAGACGCGATATGAGAATATAAAGAGTTAACCTGATACAGTACACGCGGTTACTAGTAACAAAACATGTAGATCATTTCTATTTGCAATTATTGCTGTGGCACATCGTCCGTGAACTGCTATATAAGTTCTAAGTGCTTACCTGTACTCTTTTCTAAACGATCACATCCCCAGCCGGGAGGTTGTAGCATCCTCTGTCCTCTGACAAGCTATCTCTGCGGGCTCCCGCTCTCCATTCGCAAGCCTTTTCAGTGCTGCTCAACAGCCAGAAGCCCAGCGTGCAGCAGCTTACCGGTGTACCTATTATTTTGTCCTTATTTTGCCTGCACCCCTGGTGTCAGGCAGAAACTAATGCATGAGCTGTGTAGTGATAGATCACCCATTGTAAGCGTGCAGATTTCTGAACGACTCCTTTCCCTCACACTTCCAACAATATCCAGGTAAACACAGCATTTTCATAAGCGTCTTGCTGTGTTAGTGGGCGGGGCCGCAGGTTTGAATTTTGCTGGGTCTGCGCGCGCAACCATTATGTTTCGAGACGACGTAACGACGAAACAGCTAAAGATTCGTTATGAAGACGATTCATTTAAACCACTATGAGTCGACTCTTTTATAGATGAATCAATAGTTTTAAAAACTGTCCACTTTCAGATTTAAGCTTTAGCTGGATATTTCACTTCACCTCAGCAGCATCATGATATCTATAGGCCATCGGCGATGG
Source organism: Danio tinwini (assembly GCA_903798205.1). NCBI lineage: Eukaryota > Metazoa > Chordata > Actinopteri > Cypriniformes > Danionidae > Danio > Danio tinwini. The sequence continues at coordinate 30,637,094 of CAIGQZ010000427.1, forward strand.
CATCGTCTATCGACCCAACCCTTATAGCATTAAAACCAAAGTGCAGCCACACGTCAGCTCACAAAGCTGGAGGCACCTTTATATTTTATGCCATGCTCACTCTTGCTTGCTTCTGATCCCGTACTACTTGGTGTTTTGTTGATCGCGAGTTAGGGACATCTACAGGAGCGGAGGACGTCATTTGGCACAACTTGAATCGATACTTGAGGTTGAACTATCAATACACTATTGTAAAAGAAACTATCGCGATAGTTAGATGTATCGATAATATTGCACAGACCTAATGCATAATATACAATAATATACAATATGTCGCAATACTATGGTGTAATATTTTCCTCTACCCTAATAATAATAACAAATTTTATTTATATTGCGCTTTTCTCAGACTCAAAGCACTAACAAGAGCATCAGAACACAGTGTAACATGAATTTCCCCCCCAAAAAATACAGATTAAAAGAAAGCCTCATAAGTTATAAGCAATAATAAAAAGATGAGTCTTAAGAAGTTTCTTAAAACAGTCCAGGGAAACTGGCATTCCTGATGTTTGTGGGAAGAGCATTCCACGATTTAGGTGCACGATAAGAGAATGCCCTACCTTCCATGGTGCCAAGTTTGCAACAAGGCTGAAACAAGATGAGCCCCGAAGCGGAACGTAGTATATAAGTGTAGAAAGGTTCTTTGTTGTGGGAAGAAGACAGAGTCGGCGATCAGGTAAGTGTAAAGTTTATTTTTTTAAATTGTAATGGCACTCGTGTTAGCTTTGTGCAGTCGCTCAGCTCTCTCTCTCTCGACTGGTCTCTCCCGCTCCCTTAAGACGGTGTCTCTCCAGCCCAATCACTAGAGAAAAACGGTGTTATTAATTATTTCTGATTGGGCCACTGACCAGCTGCCGGTGTCTCCACTCGCTCTCCCATCTTTCTGGGTGTTCGGCCATGCTCTCTTCACCACAATAAGTAATTTGATGATACCATATCATGGGGGAATTTTTTTTTATTGTTTTAATTACTTGGTGAATTCATTTCACAAATAGTTAACACTGTGTTGGGACACTGGTTATGTTTATATATTAAATATATATTTGTTTACATATTTATGAAATAATGCCTGAAAACGGCGCAGTGGCGCAGTAGGTAGTGCTGTCGCCTCACAGCCAGAAGGTCGCAGGTTCGAACCTCGGCTGGGTCAGTTAGCGTTTCTGTGTGGAGTTTGCATGTTCTCCCTGCATTCGCGTGGGTTTCCTCCGGGTGCTCCGGTTTCCCCCACAGTCCAAAGACATGCGGTATAGGTGAATTGGGTAGGCTAAATTGTCTGTAGTGTATGGGTGTAAATGAGTGTGTGTGAATGTTTTCCAGAGATGGGTTGCGGCTGGAAGGGCATCCGCTGTGTAAAACACATGCTGGATAAGTAGGCGGTTCATTTCGCTGTGGCGACCCTGGATTAATAAAAGGACTAAGCCGAAAAAAAAATGAATGAATGAATAATGCCTGAAAAAACAACATACTAAATATATATTTTACAAAACTTTGTGTACTGCATAAGATACTTTTACTATAAAGAGATTATCAAGTAAATATAAACACATTCAAATAAAACAGCGTGATGCAAGCTTTTGTGAGTGACTTTTACATTTAAACTTATTGCGAATGAATATCAATGTTATCAATTTTGATAATGATTAGATAATGAAAGAACAAAGCCCCTCCTCAGAAGTTCCTGTGCAATGTAACAAACACGCATAATTAAACATGACATGCGAAAAGCAGAAATAATATTTTTGCAAATCCTGTTTGCAACTTTAACATTGAGCAAGGTGAAACTTTATTTGCAGGTCGTAGAATAACCTCCTCCTTTCTTGACATTTCTTTTCATAATATGGAGGTGTTGTATTGCTCATTTCCACCAGCGCAGGTGACTGAAAGAATCTCTCGTCCAGTGTCGGGCATTTGCCACTGCAGCTGCACAGGTGTTGTAATGCAAGATCACATACATGTAATAAGTTCTGTTCAGCATTATATTTCCTCGCATCAGGAAACAGTGACCCTGCCCTTCTCAGACCTCACTTTGTTATCTACAGGATGAGATACAGCTAAAGAAACTGGAAGTTTGGAAGTATAGTATACCTAAACTTGGAAGTTTCTAATATACCTAGAAAGAGCTTGATTAGCTGGTTCAGGTGTGTTTAATTGGGGTTGGAACTAAAATATGCAGGACATCGGCCTTCCAGGACCAAGTTTGGACACCCTTTATCTGAACCTGCAGGTCAGCGGGAGAAGTTGAAAGTGCTCATTTTCAGTTTATTTGGACCCAAGAAATGGAGGAAAAACTAGTGTAAATTTGGCAGGAGCATGGTGTCTGTTTGACGTGTCATCTGATCAATATCACAACCAGGTCGAGAGCAAAAAAAAGTTGAGGAGAGATTGTTAATTCTCTTCAAAAGCCAGGTAAGCAACACAAGTTTCCAAAGTTAAAGCCTTCTGTTTACATCATGTAGTTAATAACGAAAAATATATTACATGACCTCGCATTGTTTCCATGTCACTTCTCACGCATGTTTGGTTGTGAGGCGTAGTTTGGACAAAGTTGTCAGTGATTCTTTTTATTTTAAAACCATGCAGTGTGAACTCTCCTGTCGCCGATCCATCCTACAGTGTAAACAGCACAAACAGAACGCTAGTCCAGATAGTCATGCAGTGTGAAAACATCTGTGACATGACTACTTTGAAAATCATGCAGTCTGAACTCGGCATAAACGACCAACATTCATCCCAGCAACCAACCAACCAACCAAGCAACCACCCATTTTTATATATGAAATAAGAAAGACTTATTTTCTGAATGTGAAAGGCTTGCTCCTATGTTGGATTTTTACTAAAGCTTTCAGTTCTAAATATAAACGTTCCAAAACTGCAAACATTTTAGTACACTTTGAATTTGGAGAAAAAAACAAGATTACTGGAATATGATGTTAATTTTTTTTAAAGGGGTTTTACTTAAATCATGTTTAAATGTTGATTTTTTGTTTGTTTGTTTGTTTACATAGAGAATATTATAAACTAATTTCAAGAGAAGCATGTGATATGATTGATCACAGCTGGTTTCTTATCCGCAATCATCGATAAACCAATCAGATCAATTCAAGCCTACAATAAATAGCCCATTTTCACCCTACTTGTCTTCATTTTTTCAAGAATCCCCCAATCCACCGAATTTCCTCCTTTACCAGGGGGAGCTCTCGAGACCTCCCTGTTCTCGGACCCCCTTTTCATGCTAAATGACCAGGTGGGAGCCCTGCCCAGCAAGCACAGGATGTCAACATGAGGTCAAATTGATGTTGTACCCCAATGTCGGGGGACGTCACATTTTGTTTGGAAATGAAAATCGGGTGGACGCCAGAACCCAACATCAGGCTGACATAAATGACCAAAATCAACCAAATATCAACAGCTAATGATGTTACAGCTTGCCGTTGTGTGGACATTACCTCTGTGACGTCCATCAGACGTTGGATTTCGGTTGGTTGGTTTGAGAACCACTGGTCTAAACTGAGTTGGAGGGGCGTGGTTAAGTATGTTTGCCGCACCCAATACCTCAGACAGATGTAATCTGAGAATTTAACTGAAAACAAACAGGACGTGCGTTTTCAGATTATAATTTAAGATTACAAGGGCAAACATTTGTATGTTTCTTAATGACATGCAAAGATGAATTGTTTACCACAAAACCAATGTGAGCTAACAAAATCATACAGTTCGTTTTTTTTATTTTCTTGTTGTGTGTACTTTAATGATCATATGAAGGTTTTATTTTTGTTTATATTATATTTTTGTTTGTTATTTATGTGAAAATATGCAGCTTTGTTTGTGAATAAATGTTCAAAGTAAAACTCTCACTCTCTCCTATTGTCATTTTTATCTCTCTCCATTTTTTTCCTATTGTCATCTTCATCTCTGTGCCAGATGTGTGTCGGCCACTGTTGCACCTGCAGCACTTCCAGTTTGCCTCAGTCTTCTTCTCTTCCTGGTCATCTGTGCTCCACCTTTTGGCCTGTCACCTGCAGCAGTCTTTCATCCTGACGTCTCCTCTGAATCTGTGTGTTCTCCGTGATCGCACCCAGCCAAGAGGCTGCCCCCAAAAATTGCAGTTGTTTTTTCTCTGTAGGACTGCAGTTTATATCCTCTTTTGTTGTGTCTCTCTGATGTTGTTGGCTGCGTCTGCCTGCCACTGATGGGCTATTTCTGGTATTTTTTCAGCCACTGTTTTTGTTCATTTCAGTTATATACAGTTGAAGTCAGAATTATTGGCCCCCCTGTATATTTTTCCCCAATTTCTGTTTAACAGAGAGAACATTTTTCAAAACATTTATAAATGTGACCGGTCCTCGCTTTACTCTGCATTGTGTTGTGTATAGGCAAAAGGAACCAGGCACATGAGAGTAAACAGCTTTTTATGCTGCATGAATAAAATAAACCAAATCACATCAAGCTGAGTCTGTGGCCTTCTTTAAGACACCAACTTCTCCTCGATCGTGTTTGCCACAAATACAGCTGCACGATTCTGGCAAAAATGAGAAATCGTGATTTTTTTGCTTAAAATAAAGATCATGATTTTCTTACGATTCTGTGGATGTAAAATAAAGGTAATAAATACAAGTAGCCTATTATTATTATTATTATTATTATTATTATTTCAGAATACAACTATTCATATTCTGATGTTGAATTATGTTTGAGACATGTGCTTGCAATCTGTCATTGATAACATTGTTAGACCGTTTTTTTGTCTACTGGTAAAATGAGACATTTGTCATTATCAGATTCCCCTCTTGCATTATAATCAACATTATATAGGCTAGAGTAGCTATTCTGATACTGTTAAACATTTATTCTCATGCAAAACACTGTTCGCTATGAAAGAAAAACATTATATGCTTGTCGTAATCATAACTCTAAAATGCAATATGATCGCTCTGTGCCACAAACTGAATGTTATTTACAACTTTATTACCTGTTATTCACAGCCTATGCAAGTTCTGTTCACTAAGATAGGTGTCATTCACAGGCGCGCATCCGCCCTCTCTGTGGTAACAGCTCTTGGTCAGCTCATGTCACGTGTGTTTTCGCGGCTGCGAATACATCATTACATGCAGACAGAAGTGACATTCATTTTTTGGGTGAATTATACCTTATAAATACAGTATGTGACACTTTCAACACCATTTGGAGGTGTACACGTTGCTGAGCAATGTATGTAAAACAACGTAAAGACTTGTGCGGCCGCCTTTATGCTTCTCTCCTGAACTTGAAAATATGATTGGCAGAATCGTATAAATGCTGGATTAAGATCGTCTAGGGGGTCGAATCGAGATTGCGATATTTTAATGATTAAACATGCAGCTCTAGCCATGAACTGATATAAATCAAGTCAAATTGTGTTTAACATACACCAAAAAAAGAAACATTATACATAAATTCAAAAACATAACAGAAGCATGAGTAAGCACATATCTGCATGAATAAAATAAACAAAATCACATCAAGCTGAGTCTGTGGCCTTCTTTAAGACACCAACCTATCAGTGAAAGGGATAATTTTTACCACAAAGCTTGCACACTCATGCTTATGAACTTCGCCAAAAATACATGCTTAATATAATTTACACAATAGGGGTGTCAAAATTAATTGTTTCTTCGGTGCACTGCGATGCAGACGTGGATATTTCGATATCGGTTCAGTAATAATCATAACCGGTTACTATGTACTGACGTCATTCATCTCGTATGCGCTGACGCCGTAAACAACGCTCTAAACTACTTAAAAACGCAGAAACTGTGAACAATTTCACTGCGTGCGTGTTTGCTGGACAGACTTTCACTGACACTTACAGCAGTAGCCCCTATTTCACTGAGATTGAGAGAGAGTAAACTCTCTCTCTCTCTCTCTCTCTCTCTCACACACACACACACACACACACACACACACACACACACACACACACACACACACACACACACTGTGGCACAGTGTCACTCATCTGTAAAGAGTGCAGCGCACAAGAGCCAATCGCAGTCCTTTCTGTTGAGCGGGTGACCATTCATAGGGGTGTAAGAGAACTTGATAGACAAGGATCAGAAAGCAAGCAGGATATTCATATTTGTTTATATTATTTGCTATGAATCTTATGTTGTTTAAAGGTACAGTTTATATGTCTGACTGTTTGTATTAAAGGACAAAATTGTATTACAAATAGTATATAAATATTATAATATATTAATTGCTGTGCTGTGAAGAAAATATAAAACTGTGTATGGAAAGCATCGTCAATGCACTGTGATGCACCGAGATATCGAATTGAACCGAATCGATGGCATGATAATCGTAACCGAACCGTGAGACCAGTGTAGGTTCACAGCTCTATTACACAACCTCACATACAAGTTTAAATAATAGTGAAATGCATTTCAGAACGAAATTACATGTATTATTGTGATAAACAACCTTTATATGATATGTTTTAACTGGAGCTTCAGTACAACTCACCTCTCCTCGATTGCATTTGCAGTGAATGAGCGAGAGCAGGCGGAACCGGAAAATGACACTTAAAGGGGCCACGTATCATTTTCCGCAATACACCAATACATTGAAAACAAACACAACTATGAAATTATTAAATCTGAAATATAAGATATTTAAAGAACAACTTTGAAAATATAAAATTTAATTATTTGATGAATACAAGAAGAATTTTGAGTGAAATTATATATAATATAACACTGTTACATAAACATAATAGTTTTAATAACTCATTTCTAATAACTGATTTATTTTATCTTTGCCATGATGACAGTAAATAATATTTTACTAGATATTTTTCAAGATACTAGTATTCAGCTTACAATGAAATTTTAACTATACCTAACATTACTGGGATATTGAGAACTAACATTAAAGTAGTAGGTGATTGTCTTCAGAAGCATTTTTTGTTGTGCTAGTTGAAAGTCTCTTCACATTCCAATAATAATAATTAAATTAAATGATCCAAATGTATTAATATGTATTTTTATATTCTGGGTGAGGCATAAGACTAAAAAAAAGTTTATCCAATAAAAATGTACTTGTCGGGCCGACAATTCCCATAATTCTGATAAGTAGCCCAAGACTGTCTGTCAACAAATGTAAATTTGTACATCTGTGCACCAGTTCACACAGATCCGCCATGTTCACGTGCACATGTGAGGGTGACATTGGTAAAAACTATTTATTTTAAGTCATGAATCAATATTGGAGTTACTTTTGCACGCTGGAGGAAAAATGACCCCATGGCTGAAGTATTTCTTTTAGACAGGTCATGTTGTTTCAAAACTCTTTTAGTGACGCAAAGCAGATTGTGTTGTTTTATGAATGGGTTATACAGAGCTTGACATTACCTTTTTTGATCACTAGCCGGCAGCCACTGTGGCTAGTAGTTTTCCACAGTTACTAGCCACTCGCCATTTTCACTAGCCACAATTTTGTTGCTGGGAAAATATATTTTACATGCATAAATTTGACTTTGGCATGCTAAAATTACTTCATTTAGATTAAGTGTTTTTTCCACTTGCCTCCTCGTTCATTTAACAGTTTTTTGTTTACGAGCTTACGCAATGAGCATGAGCAAATGGGTTGTGCTTTCATAAAAAAGTGTTGCATTGCAATTAGCTTTCTTTCACAGGACTTTTCAGGGCTCAACACAATTAGGATTTACCTATTTTCTTCTCTGGCCACACAAAACTAATTATTTCCTTGCCACAAATTTTAAATAATGTGTCAAAACAAGCAAAATACTGCTGTATACATACACTTTTTATTCAACAAAACAGCTGACAATTAAAAAATATATATTCTAACACATCTAAAACTATGCACAGTGGTTTGTTCTGGCCCCCAGATCACCAGTTAACTATGCATACAACAACATATTAAAGCAATATTATTGTAAAGGATAATTATTAAACTTTATTAACAAAAACAACAGCAAGCAAAAGAAAGCGGGTAAAAAACATTTTGTGCACGATAATCAAAAGGATGATGCCACGCACACGGTTAATGTTAGGCCAATTAATAATCAGTTAAATGGTTAAAGTGAAAGCGACAACAACTGCTGCTGCTTACAAAGAATCTCGCGCCCTTGAAAGACTGTGGGTGCACGAGCATCGCACTAGTTTCGTTTCCAGGCACGGTTGCTTCGAGTGAGGCAACGGCACAGTAGCTTTTAAACACTCACGCACAGATGATTTGACACTAAAGCCCTCGTCAGTGAGTGAGGAAAGCCTGTCTCACTGTGTGCGTGATTCTCTCATTCGTTATTCAGCTGCTTTCTTTTGCTCGCTCGAAAAGCTGTTTTTGTCAGTCGTGCTGCTTCTCGATTCTAAGATCACATTTGTACGCATAATGACAAACAGTCATAAACTAACAGTCTTATTTGTAGTAACGACAAGCCAGCACTGGCAATTTAGAAATGAGTTTCAGCCAGCCAAAGTGGATAGTGGCAGTGGCTATCTAACCCGCCACATCCAAAATCTACCTGCATTTGGCGGGTTGGGGGGTGTTAATGTAAAGCCCTGGGGTTTTATGCACAAAGTGTTGTTCAGCAACTGAAATCTTCCAGCGAACGATTGATGTGACTATTTTCAGTTTCATAAGGTTCCTTTTACAGCATCATAATGTAGATTTTTATTTAGTTTAACAACAAAACATCAGTAAATAGCGCTATTCCGCCTAGCCGGCTTTACTGAGCTGAAGTTGGTTTTATATTCACTTTGGTTCCTTTTTGAACAATGACAGCCTGTGACGCGCTCCCTATATTGTTTACCATGCTACTTTGAATATTAGGTCTAAAATAACATGCAAGTATGGCTTAGTAATAAGTGTAATTCCTGCATGCTGCTGGCCAACCACTAAGCATGCAGTAGTTGCTTTAGGACAGCGCATTAGAGAGTGAGACCAGCGATCCTTGCATGCATAAAATATTGCTCATTTTGACAAGTTTTGCTTGCTACACAACTGAAAACGTGCTAGATATAATACAGTTTTTTTTTTTTTTCAGGATTGTAGTATTATAAAGTGCTATAAATTTTTCTAACTGGCGAATGACAATCTTGTGGGTTGCCTACTGTCATCTTTAAGGTGTGCGTTTGTGATATCAGGAAGCAGATTATTTTAGCATTTCACCTACTGCATCTTTAACGAATGAAACCTTGTTGTAAAGTGTGGCCATATTTTATGTTATTTCAATAAAGTGACAGTCTGACATTTATAAGTTTAACGCGATTGATTGTTTTCAGGGTAATTATCAGTGCGGCCCGTCCAACAGGCAATATAAGCAGTCATCTAGAGCCCCGGGTTTCTTGGAGGGCCCCACAAACGCTACTCTTGTACATTAACTGTGAACATAAGCGCGAGAACAAGCGTGTACATATAAATCATGGACAATGCGCAATGCACCAACCCCATTAAACGAAAAAAAAAATCCACATTTCATTAAATTAATAGCTTTGTATAATAAATACATTATAAATAGCTGAAAAACGATAATAAATACACAACAACAGTATGAATAAAAGCAGAAAATATTAGAAACATACCCAGCAGCACATCACTCCATTTTGCCCGCGATCGGCTAATGGGGGAACTAGAATGATGTAATGTATTCCTACACAGATTCCACATCTCTACAAATTGCTCATGTTCGATATGAACCCCAAAAAGTGTCTTAAAGTCTTAAGTAATATAACATCACAAGTGTCCAATCTGTGCCGCCCTTAATTTTTTTTTTATTTATTTGTATTTAAATTTTATTTAAGTTTGTTTTATGTACAACTTGTTTTGACAACACACTTGCACTTTCATTCACAATACTTCACAATAGTTTGTAATACTTATTTGTTTTTTTACATATGTACAGTTTTATATATTACAGTTAATAAAAATGTATTAACTTAAATATTGAAATTGTATTTTTGTTGTTCTTCTCACTGATTTAACACCAGTAGGCCCTATTTTTTTTTATCACCTAGAGCTTCTCAACCTTATGGGCCAGCACTGGTAATTATTATTATTTTTTGGTGTTCATTTGGAGTCCGCAAACTGTTCATTCAATATTTATTGACCCGTCTAACCTAAAACTCTGCAAACATAATTCGTCAACAATAATCGAGCCACAGCTTGGAAAATACACCCTGAATTAACACAGCCCAAGAAGCATTGATTTGTCTTTAAGTATTAAGGGTAAATTCTGTCCAGGGCTTCAGTCTTCTGTGTGAATATGATTTGGGAAGTTCACATAAATGCCTGACCGCCAGATTACTAATGTAACGATCTGAAGATTGAGGCTGATAATCCAATTGCTTTTCTCCATAAGGCCCACATTTAATTTGCCCAGCGTTGACACTTACAACCAGAATCAATACGTCGGACATTATAACACCATCATTTAAGTGGCAAACAAAATCATTAAGTGGAAATTGTCCCGCTTTCTTGGTCATAAACCAATTTGATTCACGAAAGCAAGGTATGAATGTCCATTTAAAATGTTTCAAGCCATTACACTGTCACAGTCTCACTATAAAAAATACTGAAAACAGGCAAACAATTGGTCTTTTTGAAGGTAATTATAGTTAGTGGCGGACAGTGAAAACAGAACTTTGCAAAAAAAATAACAACAACAAAAACAGTCATTCATTTTCCTTCAACTTCATCCCTTATTTATCAGGGGTCGCCACAACAGAATGAACTGCCAACTATTCCATCATATGTTCTTCTAGTCACAACAAATCAAAAATAAAGTAACCAAATCATTACACACTAAAAAACGTTGAGTTATTCATTTAACCCAATGGATGAGTTAAACATATTTGGCATGTTGTTGGGTTATTATTAACCATTATTTGGTTATTTATTTAATAACTCAGCCAGTTGGGTTAAAACTGATATAACTGACACAAAACAGCAGTATTAACATGCATGGGTAATGTTGTTTTTGCATTATAAAGTTTATTTAAGCTCTAAGGCAATAATATTGTTTGGTTATTTTTTTTTTTTTTCAAATTACCTCTCCTGTTTGTGATTTTTATATCCGTTTCACCAGCATTCTTGATTATTGATGGTACAAATGCAAGCTTCATAGCTGATCTATATTAAACGAATAACAAAGCTTTCTCTACCTACCGTATTCATCTATACAGTTTTTTTTTTTGAGAGAGAGAAATGATAAACATATTTGAGATATTGGGCCATCATGCTTGCTTTTAGGACCCATCAGAATCATCAACGCGTCTTGGTGAAGGTATGTTGCTTTTTTATATATATATAAAAAAAAACACTGTCCTTTTGCTAGGAAACTATATTGTAACATCTAAATACTTGTATAGACACATAAATATGCTACATTTTATTTAGGAAGTTGCTGGTTTTTCCCAAGCGGCAACCTCCCATTTCAACTACCCATAACCAAATCATAAATAAATAAAGTTACACACAAATTAAGAGAGGGACTCCATAAATAAAATGCAGACACTTGATTATGTAATGTGTGGACGTGTCTCACAGCGCAAAGCATAACTAAACCTTTAAATGTCCACACTTAATCAGTCATCTATAAGGTCTATCGATTAAAGGGTTATTGACAATCAATCAATCTTGAAGTAATCGTTAGCGTCCCTAAATAAAATATAATAAATTATATTTCACTCTAAATTCACCATACTGACCATTTAAAGGACAGTTCATCCAAAACTGAAAATTCTGTCACCATTAACTCACCTTTTCTTGTTCCAAAACTGTTTTATTTTTGTTCTGATGTTGAACAATAATATACAATAACTTGTATGGTAATGTATTTGGTTGTTGAAATGGTAAATGCTAAATTAAGATTGTTCATTTGTTGATTATTTTTTATTTGTATAGTCAGACAGCTAAAACATTTGACAAAATGTGTTAAATCAGCTGCACAAAGGGATTGGCATGCTAAAAAGCCTTTAAAATTGATATAAAACATTAATCATGATAATTATCGATATTGAATTATATGAAAAAAGATATTGTGATATTTTTTTTTGCCATATCGCCCAGCCTTATATGGAAGTGTATGATTTCGGAGGCAGTCATTGTGTTCAAAGTGGAAAAAAAGTTGTTGTTTTTTACCCAGACATTTAAAAAGAATATATTTTAGAGCAGTAAATCACAATACCCTGAAAATGTGATGTTTTTATCCAAGGTTATCATACCATTAGAATCTTAAACCAGCCCATGCCTAGTCCATACTAAAATGATTTCTGAAGGATCATGTGCAGGTCAAATCAGAATCACATGGTCAGGACTGTCAGACAAGTGTGAACCGCACAGCACTTAAAGCAGAGACATGCTAAAAAATCATCAATTATAACAGCTCTAAAACTATTCTAGCAATTTTAACGGCCAAGTCGAATATCCAATGACTTACAGAATAAGCTAAAAATGTCAGGTGCGACAGACGTTCACGTAGCGCTTCTGACTGACACGTCAAGTTGAACCACAAGGGCCCGGTTTGCACAAGCTGTCTTTTTTGTGCAGTGGTCACATTAAACATGGCTCAGCATGAATCCGCTAATATCACCTACAGGCCCTGGAGAAAATCAAACATCTGTGCCTTACTATATTTAAACAGGCCACCATTTTTCTCACCACTAACAGACAAGGCAGAAAAAAAAGTGAGAATGAAAGTAGGACATTCGCAAGCCTACAGCAGTCCTATTACACACAAAAAAGCTGATTGTTGGTGTAAGATGCTGTCTCAACAGAATGAGCTGCTAATATAACAGACAGCATAAGCTTACCGTGACCTTTTTACATTCGCATTTATTAAAAAAGAAATGATCCTATGGCTAATGATGACGAATATTTATAAAATAAGGAGGACAGCCATTTACACTGGACTGCCTTTTGTAGACAGACTGTAAATCATGGTCAAAACATTCAATCATTTTCCTTTGGCTTAGTCCCGAATAAGGAATCGTCACAGTGGAATAAACCGCTAACTATTCCAGCATATGTTTACGCAGTGGATGCCCTTCCAGCCTCAACCCAGACTCTTGCATTCATACACACTCATACACTTTGGCCAATTTAGTTCATCCAATTCACCTATAGCGCATGTCTTTGGACTGTGGATGAATCCGGAGCACTCTAAGAAAAACCCACGTCAACACGGGAGGAACATGCAAACTCCACACAGAAATGCCAACTGGCACAGCCAGCACTCGAACCGGCAACCTTCTAGCTGTGAGGAGACAGTGCTAACCCCTGAGCCACCATGCTGCAATGATCGAAACATTTAGTAGCTTAAACATTCAAGTAGTTTGTTTACTTAGGCCAACAGTTGTGTAAGATTGTGCAATGATATTGTACTGTTTAGCAGTAGAGGTGCTCTGATCAGGATTTTTTGGGGTCGGTCACTGATTACTGATCACTTGAAGCCATATCAGCCGATACAGATCACCGATTACAGGGTCTAATTGAACCCTTTTATTAATCGTGTTTTTTTAAATGTATATTACAAATATCATATGACAACTGTATTTATTGACAAGCAACATACTAACCTAAAACATAGCAGCTTGTGCTTGATTGAATAATAATAACAGTTTAGGGGTTAATATTATTATTACAAGTAGTAATAGACGTCGACTACTAAATTGTAGTCTGTACTGTTCAATTCACCTCAGATATTGAATTCTAAACAGACAAACCCTCTCATCAAAACCAAAAGATACGACTAGGGCTGCACGATTCTGATAAAAAAAAAAGAATCACAATTTTTTTTACTGAAAATCAGGATCATGATTTTCTCACGATTCAGATGTAAAATAAAGGTTAATATGAGCAGGCTTTTATTATTGTTAATTCTCAAACATATGGTAAAACAACAATAATGATATCATGCCTATCATGTGTATGTCCACTGTTGGTTAAAAACTAAATTTTGTATAGACTTGGAACGGTGAACTTAGACTTTAAATATGCCCTGGTTGTTAATTCACAGTAAAGTGATGACATCAGAATAAAACTATTCATAATTCTGAAGTTGAATTACTATGTTGGAGACATATGCTTGCAATCTGTCATTGACAACATTATTAGACCTTTTTTTTCACTGGTAAAATCAGACATTTGTCATTATCAAATTCCCTCCTGGATTTTATTCAACATTATATAGGCTAGAGTAGTTAAAAATATATAAAAAAAATTATGTATAATCATAACTGTAAAATGCGATAAGATCGTTTAAATTAAGTGTGCGCCTTTAGTTTCACTTTCACTTCCACTTTTCACTGCGGCTCATGGCTGTCGAACAAAAAAAAAAACACACATGCAAATAATACTTCCTGCCCAAACAATAGCTATGTGCAACAAACTGAACGTTATTCACAACTTTATTACCTAATATTCACAGCCTATGCATGTTCTGTTCACTAAAGTAGGCATCATTGGCAGCCACACACGCATTCTCTCGGTAGTAAACACGCGGTAGTCTCACATGTGATTTCGTGGCGCGAATACATAATTACAACAAGACAGAAAATAACAGCGCAAACTTTTCTGTAATCGTAGTGCTGTGCGTTATTTGTTTAACCCTTTAAAGTGACATGCTGACTGACTGACAGACTGACTGACAGGTGCGTGAGGCCAGCAAACACGACATAGTTTTCAGTTAAGATGAACAAAGTTTCCATAATTATACTTTATAGTCTATGGCTTTGCATACTATGAATATCTTGCTGGAGTTTATAGCCGTTTCACTTTACTTCAGGACGCATTAATGCCGCTGTGTAGGTCTACTGGACGCAATTATAAATGTTCCTAGCAAATCTAATAAATGTTGGAGACATGTTACATAAACGCACTAAATCACACTTCAGCTGTGTTTATTTGAGCGCGCGCAAGAAAATCTGCACTTGAGCAGAGTTTATTTGAGGGTGTGCAAGAAGTTTTGTGCACGAACAGAGGCAATTGGCGCGCAAGCAAAGACATTCGCATGCTCTTATTACATGAATCCGATCTCGACTTGTAATACGGTGCTTATGACATTGTCATTGAAATAACGCCATTATTGCCACAGCTAGTTGGTAGATCTGTGTCTACCAGTCCTGCCGCCACAGCTGGCAAAAATCCTAGAGGAAACACTGATTTATCCATTATTGTTAACGTTAATTAAAATTATTTGTTATTGTTAACTCATAGTGGATTAATGTTAAAAATCAACTTTGGATTGTAATAATGTATTAGTAATTTTGAAATGAAGTATGATTCTTAAATTAATCAATACATTGAATTAAATATTCACACAAGTAATTTACATGTACATACAAAGTCAAGGAATAGAGGTGAATTAAAAGGGCGAATTCATTTCAATTATATATTCGCACGAGTAAATCACATACATACAATTAAAAGGAATTACGAAGAAAGTCAAAGAATGGAGCTGAATTGAAAGGGCAAATTACATACACTTTAAAAAGCCTCTTGGATCAACTTAAATAAATGACTAACTTCTTACACCTAAAAGAAAGAAGTTTTTTCAACTCATTTACCACTGAAAACCAAAAGAAATTAAGTGGAAACAAATTCATTTATGCAGTTGTACCAAGCTGAAGTAACTTCAGCTTCAAGTCAATGAATAGAGGCAAATTAACATAAAAAAGCGAATGATGCTAAATTTGTGACCCATGTGGTCAGTGGGCATTTCTGTGTGGAGTTTGCATGTTCTCTCTGTGTTCGCGTGGGTTTCCTCTAGGTGCTCCAGTTTCCCCCACAGGTCCAAAGACATGCGCTATAGGTGAATTGGGTAGGCTAAATTGTCTGTAATGTATGTGTATGAATGAGTATGTTTGGATGTTTCCCAGTGATGGGTTGCAGTTGGAAGGGCATATGCGTAAAACATATGCGTGATAAATTGGCGGTTCATTCCATTGTGGCGACCCCAGATTAAAAAAAGGACTAAGCCGAAAAAGAAAATGAATGAATGAATGAATTCACTTCAATCGCATCTTCTGTGCATGTTCATACAAGTAAAACAAGATTTTGGTGAGGGAAAAAACATCCCATGAGTAAACTAGAATTAGTTTGATGTAAATCCAGTTTGTTAACTAAAATTAGTTCATGTTAACTAAAATTTTTGACTAATGAAACCTTAAAGAATTGTTTTCCTATTTCGTCCACATCACATTTATTTTTCAGCTTTCCAGCATGTCATATTGAAGATGGAGGCTACATTAAACTGCATTACGCTATCTGAAACCAGTTATATTCAAAACAAGGTCAACAGCATCATCCAGAAAGACCTTGTCCTCTCATCTCACTTTTTCCCCCATTTTCATCATGAAAAGTCAACATAAGGAACGAGCACATGCTGTTTGGGACACACATTTATAATGCAGCCTGTGTACGACACTGAAAGAAAGTTGCTTGAGCAAAGAAACGGCATGATGAAACCACATCATAGAGCGTCCGTATGTTATAACGATGCCCTTCTCCAGATCCAGATCAGCACTCTTGATTAAATATTGACTCCCAATTCCCTTTGTGCTTCTTTTTTTGTCTGATCAATAATGAATAACAGGTAAAAGTGAACGGTGGGGACTGGCATGTGTTAACAATGTCTTTGCACAAGATACACTGCCGGTCAATGGTTTGGGATTAGTACAATTCTTATAATAATTTTTTAAAGATCCCACTGGGCACCTTGACGTCAAAAAGGCATCATAAACCACTCGAAAAATGTGGAAAACATCTTGACATCCATTTGACATACATACATTGATGTCCTTTTGACCACCAAAATAATGACACAAAAAAAATAAAATATAAATATATACAGTTGTATATAAGTCCTGAATTATTAACCCCCATATATTTCTTCAATTACTTGTATAAAGATTTTTTACCAACACATGTCTAAACATAATGGTATTTCTTTTATCCTTGCCTTGATGATAGTATATTCCAGGGGTTCTCAATGTCTACATTAAAAGGTCCAAATCTGATATTTTTTAAGGTCAAAAGTCTGTTTTTAATAAACATCCAAACCATGCATCACAAGTCAACACTATTTGTTTTGTATAAATAATGTGGCATTTGCATTTAAAACACATTAAATACAATGTAAATGTGGCAAAACCGCTAATAAGTGCAATTTTTGTACAAAACACAACAAAAGGTAGGCCAAAAAAACGATAGAATCTGGATGCAGCCATGATGATGCAAGCTGAGATTGTATGTGTCAGACAATAATGGGCTGGACAATAATTTAATATCAATATATATTGCGATAAATTTTTTTTCAATAACGGTGATATGATTTTTGAACCCATTTCCGGTATTTCGATATAAATTTGCATATATATATTTTATTATATATATAAGATCTTATACATGTATCACTTCTCACTGAATGATTTTCAGTGCTCAGCCATCAGAAAGAGCGTGATGTCACCTGCATGATGACGTACATCACAGACACGCTGCCAGCGCTCAGCAGCGCACAGTCTTTTACAGTCTATGGCAGCACAGCAGTTAGTTAAGCTCCGTGACCGTCTGCACTGTCTGACCGTCTGACTTTAACTGTAGTTTGGCAGTTTCACTTTAACTCACGAACATTTCATTCGTGCGCTGTGACAAACTCTGGTATTAGACGCAAATAATGAGTAAGGACTGGTGAGAGTGTTCTTAGTAACTTAATAACGCACGCCAAATGAGAAGAAAAAAAAAAATTCCGCATTTCGCGGTGTGTGTGTGTGTGTGTGCGGTCCTTTACTGACAGCCGTCTATGTGGATCTTGTCGGAAAATATGGCGAAAAGTCCTACATGACGGTAATAGTTTGTCAGTAATGCAACTAATATCTGCATACTCCACGTCTTAATTCTATTTCTGTTTAGTTCAGTTATAACTTTAGTTGCATTAAGGTAATCAAAAATCGCTATTTACTTGGTAGACTCTTAATCAGAGTATTGTTTTAATCATAATAAAATCATATTAAAGTATTGTTGTTGGCCATGTAAACATACTCAATGCTTGACACACCGTCAGAACTTTGTGAACTTGCCTTTGCGAAGCAGCTTTTTCTGTATGTACGTACATCAAAAGCAAGTATGAAATCGCGGTTTGGAGCTTATGCAGGCCTACAGTTCAACATTCATGTTTAACTGAATAAACACAAGTACATCTTATTGAACATCACTTATTTTCATCACCAATTATCATAGTAGAACAGTTTCTCAAGCAGTTTGAGATGCATTTTGGAAATACATGGTCTAATGTGCCACCTGGCTTGAGAAACCCGTTTTCAAAGACGTATTATTTGGGTAGCACACATATTCTGAATGCCATCAGCAGAATTCAAATGAGCCATTTTAATCTAGACTAATCTAGATTTAAAAATTAATCTTATAAATAATATATATAAAAATAATATATATAAATAAGCTAAGTCTGAGAGTTTTATTTATTTGATAGTTTATTTCACATTTCTTGTTTGTAAAGGCTAAATACAAATAAAAAGTGAACATTAATTTTATTTTTTGTACTGTTTTTATAAAAAAAAAAGTTATGAACCTGGAGGTATTATAGACTTCACAGATTCAGATGTAGTTATTTGTAGGTACAGACATCCATTGTGTGCGTTCTTGGCAGTTTTTTCTTGTCTTTTTAATATTGTCCATATCGATATCGAAATTATATGGTATCGACCGCAATTAAGAAATATATTGTGATATAAATTTTTGCCATATCGTCCAGCCCTAGGTGTGGGCATTAAAAAGCATTGCATGCAGCTCAGATTCCAACTGCACTAGGTCTACATCCAGACCCCTCTCAAAAAAGGTGAAAAATCTAAAGGTGTGTAATGAAAATGTTGTAGTTTTGCGGTCCTTATATCTGTATTTTGTGGACATTACCGTTCAAAATGTCCGTGTTTTGTTTCATAGTGGCATTTCACATTTCCACTCTTTACAATTCCAACTGTCTCTTTACAAATCAAGCAGAATGGCTTTGTGCTGGCTTGTGGCAAAATAAACACATATTTATCTGTTGATTCAACTTTAAACTGTGTCTTCTCTTCTCTTTATCAATTTTACGTTTCCATGAGACCGACATCTTTATTCATTCAAATGATTGCTTTGCTGCGGAGAGTTAAAGCAGGCACGCGCTATTAGCTCACTCAATCACGTAAAGCCTCGTATGATCACTGGATGTCATGACAACGAGTCATGCAGGAAAACTTTAAATATTTTGCCTTCAATTTTATTTCACCCTGTATTCTTCTTTCTTTTTCTTTTACAAACAACCAAACAGTTGATTTACAAGGTTTGTGAATTTATCAATGAAGGAAATCCACAATTTGAATCCTTTATGCATGGTCTTGCAATACAAAATCATTGGGTCCGGATTTAATACCCTCACAGTTCGGATCCGGAGTCTGGACGTTGAGAATCCCTGGTATATACTGTATGTTGCTAAAGGGGCTAATTATATGGATTTGGGGTCCGTTCTTCGTACCTCGCTTAAATGATCTAAGATGATTTGGCAGATCCTGAATCTTTTAATCCTGATAGCTGAGCTCTGGCTAATTTGGTTCTTCAAGCAAGTTTGCGAATCAGATTTAAATGTCTGGATGAACTGATCTTGTGCATGTCTATTATCATACACAAATTGTACTAAAGCGATTATATGCGCTTGTATTTAAAGTTCATATCGATAAACTTTCTCTTTAAATCAGCAGGTGGCTTTTTGTACTTTTATTTTGGAGTGCAGATTGTTAAAATATATATATTTACTATTTCCCAAGTGTATATAACTACTCCTGTAAGAAAATATCAGAATTCGGTACATACTTTGTGTTATCTTTGCTTGAAATTACCCGATTTAATCCTGTTTATATGAAATGAGCCTGCTCCCTAGCAGGTTTGAGCTACCAGAACTGCTGCTGTGACAACAACTCCCAGACGAGTTTTGAAGAACGAAACTATCCTGTCAAATCGTAAATAACCAAATCCAGCAAACAAAGTAATCCGAAGAACAGACCCCTGGTTTATAAAAATTGAAAACTGCTTTTATTCTAGCCAAAAATCAAACAAATAAGACTTTCTCCAGAAAGAAAAATAATATAGGAAATACTGTAAAATAATCCTGTAATATTTTAAAAAGAAAAAATATAAGAGGGTGAATCTTTTAGTCTTTAACAGTTTAAGATATAATATACTATCTTGATGTCAAAATGACATCAAATTAACATTTAATATTTGCATCAAAATCTGTCAAAAACAGGGCCGTCTTGTAAAATTTCCCTTTAAATATTTCAGCTGAAGAAGATACACAGCTCTTGTTTTTGTCATAACCCTGCAGGTTTGTTTGCGCACGCGAGACGGGTGTTTAAAGCCGGTGCAGAAGAGACACGTCTATTATTCAGTGATCCAGATGGCTATTCATCCTCGGAGCCGTTTCAAGGTATGTTCACAAAAAAAAAAAACATCACACTGAAAATAACAGCTACGTGTAAAGGCCTGAGCTTCACAGCCGGCCTGCTGGATGAGAGCTGCTTGGTTGAGAGAAGACTGAAATTTGTGTGGTGATGAAGGATGTAAAAATATATTCAAAGGAGTCACATAAAGACTGAGGACATTTATTCCTTGACCTTTTGAAAGTCAACAAACCATATGCAGTAATGATGCATCAAAATGAAAACTTCTGGGACTTCCGGTTTAGTAATAAAGAGATGAAGTACATTGCTTGTGCTCCGCATTGTCAAGTAATTTCTTCATAATGCACCCTATTTAACCACTATAACAAATTTGTTATACCATTTTTCTAAAAATGGCAGACAACAAACCAGTATCCTCGCTGCTGATGATATAATAAATAATTAAATAAATATATAGATAGATAGATGGCTGGATAGATACACTGGCTGCCTGTTGATTTCCTTAATAATCATAAAATATTGCTTCTTACTTATAAAACTTTAAATAATCTAGCTCCTGTTTTTCTAAACAACCTTCTGTCTCGCTACAAAATAACTTGCCCCTTATGATCCCTTAAGAAACTTAGGGCTTCTGATAGTACCCAGATTAGCAAAGTCTACTAAAGGAGGTTGAGCCTTCTCATGTATGGCTCCTAAACTCTGGAACAGCCTTCCTGATAACGTCTGAGGCTCAGACACCCTCTCTCAGTTTAAAGCTATTAAAGACCTATCTTCAGAATACACACAATGGTAAGAAGCATGAGTGTGCTTGACAAACCAGCTGTAGAACACACTCCTCCTGTCTTAATGCACCACAAATTTTGTTAGAAATACTTCTATGATTTATATGTTTGTTTATATAACTCCTATTTTCATTTATAGCGCTTAATATTTGCATCGACATTTAATATCTCCTATTCAAATACATTATAAACCGCAGCTATGCAATTTTTTTTTGTTCTCTATTTACACCTGGGGATACTCATCCCAAAGTCTCATCCCAAAGATTGTGCACCGCCATTGATGGGATCTAAGACATTTGAAGATATTAAGAAGACTTCAAGAACAACACATGCACTTAAATAACAAATACACTTCATTAAACACGCACACATACAGTAGGCACCACCTAACTGCTATAAAACTGCAGGTTAACTATGTTTATATTAAATAATTTGTATTTGGTTTTTACTTTAACTTCATTTGGTTGTAATGCAATAATGTGCACCTTTCGTAGAGCTGCTTTGAAACAATAACTATTGTAAAAAGTGCTATACAAATAAACTTGAATTGGATGTTTTAGTCATTTTATTTTATTGTTTTTGTTGTTTAAAAAGATGTATGTAGCTGTAATATATATATATATATATATATATATATACATATACACACACATACATATACACAGTGGAAGAATTATTAGCCCCCCTTAGAATTTTTTTTTCTTTTTTAAATATTTCCCAAATGATGTTTAACAGAGCAAGGAAATTTTCAAAATATGTCTGATAATATTTTTTCTTCTGGAGAAAGTCTTATTTGTTTTATTTCGGCTATAACAAAAGCAGTTTAAATTACTTTAACAACCAAGGGCAAAATTATTAACCCCTTTAAGCTATTTTTTTTTCAATAGTCTACAGAACAAACCATCAATATACAATAACTTGTCTAATTACCCTATCCTGCCTAGTTAACCTAATATACCTAGTTAAGCCTTTAAATGTCACTTTAAGCTGTATAGAAGTGTTTTGAAAAATATCTAGTCAAATATTATTTACTGTCATCATGGCAAAGATAAAATAAATCAATTATTAGAAATGAGTTATTAAAACTATTATGTTTAGAAATGTGTTGAAAAAATCTTTTCACCAATAAACAGCAATTGGGGGAAAAAACGGGGGCTAATAATTCAGGGGAGCTAATAGTTCGACTTCAAATACAGTACATTTATTTATTTTTATATTTAAAAATGTCAGTTTTTGGGTTAAGTTTGGGTAAACTTTATGTTTTATTACAACACCGAACATCCAATTCCATCATGTGCGTCTTTTTTCCATCCATAAAGGGTTGCTGTGGACCAAACCATTTACAAGTATATGACTCTGAATTATGCATAGTAATCATGGAAAAGGTTACAATCCCCATACAGTTGCATAATGCCCTTAAATAGAAAGCATCCCGTCACATCGTAGGTGCAGTGTGAATACATTTCCATCTTGTCTTTTTTGGTAATGGAACACTTCTAGAAAGAAAACCTCTCCCGAAAGACAATTTCTGTCAGGTATTTGTACATTTTAATACCCTGCGTCAAAAAAACAGCCACCTCCAGAGAGGCCGCTTGACATTACAATACATTTTCTCATTATTCTGACTTTCTTTTCGCCTCTGCTTTTGACACCGCAGGTTATTCTTTTGGTCCAGACAGGACTCTACTGAGACACACCGGACTTCTTAATCATGTCACTGGCGCTCCTCAAAAAGATGCGAGTAACTGGGTTTCTCCTGTGCTATGAAGGACTGTCACATCCAGACTGGAGAGTCTAGAAACTTTCACTTTTTTAGACACCTGTCAAACCAGGGAAGAGACTTTTGCATGGGGTTTAAAGGAGGGAATTACAATTCATGCTGGATGTGCTGAAATCTTCTTTCGAAAAAGATTTTTGAAATTTTCTGAAATAAATTATATTATTGAAGAAATATTATGTGCAATTGTTAACAAAATGTTTGCAAATGCTGTTAAAGGGGTCATTTTTAGCTTTTTACACTTTCAATTATTTATTTTAATACTTTTTTATACTTTTCAACTTTTTCAATTTAGCTTTTATTATTTTTTTATTTTTTTATTCACCCTCCTTAAAAGTTAAATGAACTGTCAAACATGAAATATGTGACAATTCGACTTTAGTTTCGGATGTATTATTCAGAAAAAAGTATAATTGATAGAATTGATGTATATGTATATATAAAATCACCAATGTAAATGCCCCTAAGGGTGACAAACATCTCAACTTTATGGAGAGAAAAAAAGCTTACAATTATCGTCACTGTTTCCTGCAAAGTGTGCCCTTTTTAGTGTAACAGAATTGGCCTCTGCCCTGTTGTTCAAGCAAACGTTATCAACACAATCTATTAGTACATCTATTAGTAATGTCTACCAGAGCGTCATGAGAGAAGTTCTCTTCATTTGTGATGATGCACTTACAGAAAAAAAAGAAAACGTGCAATGATTGTGCAGAAAATACTAATTAGTTCAGGTTTGTCACATCATTTTGAATATATATCAGGTTTTATGAAAATATATTTTAAAAAATGGTTGTCAATTGTGTAACGTGTTTAGGTAATAAGAGAAATAAATAAAAAAAGAAAAATAATAATTGAAAAATATTTCTGAATCTCAAGTAACTCCACATGACTGCTAATAAAAAAATTTAAATGCTAAGGTGAGTTTGCGGTAATGACATTTTTTATGACTGATTGTAGAAATGATGTTAAAAGTGGTCAAATTTAGGTCAAAATGTTGTAATTAATGTTGCCATATGGCAAACTTAGTTTCTAACATCTGGAAGAAGAAAAAAGTTAATTCAAACATTAAAAAAAAAATGTATGTTTGAAATTCGTGAGAATCACCGATGGGAAAGGCTCAGTCCGGTAATGAGAGAAATAAACCTAAAAAAAAAAAAATAAATAAATAAACAAATACAAATATTTCAGAATCTCAAGTAACTCCACATAACTGATAAAATCTTTTTTTAAAATGTCAAAGTAAATTTTTATTGATTTTGCAGACTGTTGCAATAATTTTTTATGACTTACCTTGGAAATTATGTTTAAAAAGTGGACATTTTTAAGTAAAAAAAAATGTGTAATTAACGTTGGCAAATACTTCAAACGTTGTTTGTTTAAAAATTTGAAATTTGTGAGAATCACCCATGTGAAAGGCCCATTTCGGTAATGAGAGAAATCAATCTAAATAAAAAAAAAAAAACTGTTCATTTAAAAATATTTCAGAATCTCAACTAACTCCACATGATATATATATATATATATATATATATATATATTTGTGTTTATTTTGCAGACTGTTGCGGTAATGACATTTTTTTATGACTTATTTGGAAATTATGTGCAAAAAGGTGCTAGATTTTAAGTAAAACTGTTGTCATTAATTTTGACAAATGCTCCAAATGTAGTTTCTAATATCTAGAAGAAGAAAAAAGTTAATCTAAACTTTTAAAAAATTTGATATTTGAAATTTGTGTTAACCCATGTGAAAGGACCGTTTTGGTAATGAGAGAAATAAATCTAAATAATAAAAAAACCTGTTAACTTAAAACTATTTCAGAATCTCAAGTAACTAAACATGACTGATAATCCTTTTCTTTTTTGAATGTCAAAGTAAATTTGCATTAAGGTAATGACAATTTTTATGACTTATTTTAGAAATTATGTTCAAAAAGTGGTAAATTTTGAATTAAAATGTTGTAAAATATATGTTGACAAATACTCTAAACTTTGTTTCTAATATCTGGAAAAAGAAAATAGTTAATATTTTTTTTTCTTTTTTTTTTTGAAATTCATGAGAATCACATATGTGAAAATCCAATTTCAGTAATGAGAGAAAAAAAACCAAAATAAAGAATCTCAAGTAATTCCACATGACTAATAATAATCCTTTTTGATGTCAAATTAAATTTGCATTGATTTTGCAGACTGTTGCAGTAATGACTTTTTTTTACTTTTTTTGGAAATTATGTTCAAAAAGTGGTAAATTAAGTAAAAAGGTTGCAATTAATGTTGAAAAATTCTCCAAACTTTGTTACTAATATCTGGAAGAAGTAAAAAGTTCATTTAAACATTTTTTTTAAATTAAAGTTTGAAATGTTTGACAATCACCCATGTGAAAGTGAATTTGCATTGATTTTGCAAACTGTTGCGGTAATGACATTTTTTATTACTTATTTTGAAAAAAATATGTTCAAAAAGGTGGTAAATGATTAAGTAAAAAAGTTGTAATTAATATTGGCAAATGACTTTGTTTCTAATATCTGGAAGAAAAAAATATAAATAAACATGAATTTCGTGAAAATCAAACATCTCACCTTAACCATCTCATCATTATCATCATCATCATCATTATCATCACTGTTGCCTTCAAAGTGTCCCGTTTTAGTGATACAGAATTGCACAGAATCTTCATTTGTGACAATGCACTTCCCCATCTCGACAGCCGTTTAGCACCAGGGTCCCGCTCTGTCGGTGTCAGCTCTGCAGTCTATTAAGGGAGCGCTGTCCTATGCAATTGTCACTTAGCCCGAGAAAAAAAAAACTTTACGCAGCCGCAGCACAAGCATCTATTTGTCTCCAGCTCAAACGCTTCCCGTGGAGCAGAATACAACATGTCTCATCTTTTGCAATAGGAACAGGGGGCCGCGCGAGATGAATTATTTACTTTGCTGACTCGTGCTAGCGCCAGGGGAAAGAGACTGAAAGACAGGGGCACAAAAACCTCCAACCTGAAGCGACTCTACATCTGCAGCCCTTTTACATCTGAGCTCGGCTTCTATACATCCGTCGATCGCTCGCTCACTTGCTCGCTCTTGGGAGGTTAAAGAAAGTTCTGAGCAGCTCTTTCTGTAATGTTTGCAGGTCTTTGAATACAATATAAATATTGAATCACAAGAGAAAGGCCTCATGCAGTGGCGGTGTTCGAAGAATACTTCACTTTCGCTTGTTTGTTTGTTATAGATTTCCTAAAAGTTTTTTTTTTTCCTTTTGTTTTCTGAATTATTCTAAAATATGAATTCGCTGGCAATCTTTTATTTATTGTCTTTTATTATAAAATAGAAAAATAATAATTGAAAAATATTTCTGAATCTCAAGTAACTCCACATGACTGCTAATAAAAAAAATTAAATGCTAAAGTGAATTTGCGGTAATGACATTTTTTTTTATGACTTATTGTAGAAATGATGTTTAAAGTGGTCAAATTTATGTCAAAATGTTGTATTTAATGTTGACAAACACCAAACTTTGTTTCTAACATCTGCAAGAAAAAAGTTAATTTAAACATTTAAAAAAAAATTATGTTTAAAATTCGTGAGAATCACACATGGGAAAGGCTCATTCCGGTAATGAGAGAAATAAACCTAAACAAAAAATAAATAAATAAAAATATTTCAGAATCTCAAGTAACTCCACATGACTGATAACATCTTTTTTTTAAATGTTAAAGTGAATTTGCATTGATTTTGCAGACTGTTGCGATATTTTTTTATGACTTACTTTGGAAATTATGTTCAAAAAGTGGACATTAAGTAAAAATTTTGTAATTAATGTTGGCAAATACTTCAAAGTTTTGTTTTCTAAATTATTCTGAAATATGAATTTGCTGGCAATCTTTCATTTATTGTCTTTTATTATATGAAGTTTGTACGTTGACTTTTGTTAATCATAAGGTCGCACTTTTGAGACTTTTATAAATAAATAAATTTAGTATTGGATTCAGTGTTATTTTAGTATTATTTGCATATTATTAAATAATGTTATGTTTAGTAATTGTATTTTTTGTCTTTTTATTTGAGATTTATCATTGTTTTATTATTCATTGCTGCTTTATTCCACAAATTTTGATAATTGTTGTCGTTTGTTTTGTTTTATAACATTTTACATTTATATATAAAACTGATATTTTACTTTAACATCCTAAAATAGCTATAATATTTTGAGTTGTTTTAATTTTTACATTTACATCACAAAACTGCTATTACTTTGTTTTAAAATATTTCTACTAACATTTGTTTATATCAATATTAGATTGAGTTTTTAGTAATCACTTCTCTTTTGTCCATTTCTATTAACATTTGTTTCAGCTTGATTTGAACAAATGAATAATTTGTTTTCATTTAAGCTTTATTCAGCTAATAATATCATTTGGTTTCTTTGTTTTCTAACATTTTGTATTTATATAAAAATGATAGTATTTGACTGTAATATAAAATTGTTTGAATAATTTTACATTTTTTTATTGTATTGTATTTTACTTTATTAAATATTGTTATTGGGCATGGGACGATAACCGTTTTCAAGGTATACCGTGGTTTGGAAAAGTGAAGTTTTCGAACCGCCAAAATTTTCTTTAATACCGTTCCTAAGGTATGAGTAAGATTTTTTTATTTACATTTTTTTTTAACAACAGCATCTCCAGCAGAAAAGATATCCAGAGATGGCATTTTAAATTGTAAATAAATCTGTGTTTTTGAAACGAATGAAGACAACAGAGGTCAAAGATTCATTTTTATTATTTGGCCTGGCACGTTTACTGCTCCAAAATATTATAAATGTTTCTCAAAATAAAATATATATTGTTCAAAGGGGAAAATAAGTTTTAGTTTTTTTTACACGGACACTTAAAAAGAATATATTTTAGAGCAGTAATCACAATACCGTGATACCGTGATATTTTTATCCAAGGTTATCATACCGTCAGACTCTTATACTAAATTAATACTTAATTGTTATTACTTTGTTTTTAAATATTTTAAACTCAGAACTTTATTATCCCTTTTATGGAAGCTAAAATTGCAGCAAGGTGCTGTAACACAGGCAAAGTTTCATGTACATATGTACACACATGTAACAAAATATTACCACACAATAGGGTTGTATCGATACCAAAAATTCAGACCACGATGCTATACCAGCTGAAGTATCGTGATACCAAGTAGTATCAGGATACTGTATTAATTCATAACTCAAATCTATGAAATAAAGCAAATTTGTCACAAATACTATATTTTATATGTTATAATACTTAAATTTAATTAATAATTCCCTTATTATTGAGAACCTATTATTTGTACAGACATTCTGTTTTATTTTGTAACCGTTTAGTTGTTATTGCAATAATATAAAAAAATATATAAAATAAAATAAAATAAAATACAATAAATCATTGACCACACCATATCGGTCATTCACTACAAAAAATTTTGATAACTTGTGAGAAAGAAAAACGATTGCGCATGTGTGCTGTGAGACATAACCCGCAAGACCATCTATTGGGCCCACAGGAGATGTGCACACACGATGGTTTAACAAGCTATCGTTTCATCACATCTAGGTTCAGTTGCATGCTCAATTATATTCATGCAGTTCACCACATGCTTGGTTCTTTTTGACATATATTTGCCGTCATGCTTATCAGTTCATTCGGTCACTTATGCTCCATCTTTCCATTATAGTCAACGGCATCATAGGCTACTAACATTATATTAATAAAAAAAAAACTATCTCTGTTTTGTTTTAATTTATTTAATGGCTCCTTAATCCTTAACTCACCTGAACCGTTCAAAAACAGATATATGAAACATGTTTATTATAACAAATAACAGACTAATGCTGTCACGTTAATACATGCATTATTCAACAAAGTTCATCATTTCGATTCAGAAGAATAGATGCCTTTATATAACCAAGATCTGCGGTGCTGGTCACTGGTCTTGTATTCAAAAATAAAAGTTTGACTGCGGGTGGGTTGCTTTTTCTAAAATATGAGCGTGTTTTAAGCATATTTATCTGACAGAATGGCTCAAACATACAGACTCTCAGTTTAAATTAGCTAAGCGCCAAACGCAGAGTTTTGGTTCTTAAAGCAGATGCTTTTTGTCATGTGAAATGAGTTTAAAATATGCTATTCTTTTATTTTTTGTTATGCATTTAACAATAAGACATTATTCGACATTATGAATATTACACTTTTCTTTAACTGTTTGTGTTTTGGGCCACGGAAAAATAGCAGCTTTTGACGCATGTCACTTCACCTCAAATGTTATTTGTTTTTGTTTTTTGTTTATTTTGTATATAACTTACCAACAAAAATATATTAATTAAGATAGAAATCATACCAAACTAAATTCATTACAAGAAGAGATTTTTTTTCAACCAAAAAGTAAAAAAAAAAATATTGTTTTCTTAGTGTTTCCTGTTGCTATTTTCAAAGTAATTTTAAATTTCACTTTAGTGGGTTGTTCTATTAAAGAGATTGTTGCAAGGTAGTTGTAACTAAATCATATTCACAGGAACAAAAGTGAACTGATTCAGATGAGAGTTTAAAGCATCAGAAAACCTGCAATAGGCACACCATAAAAGGCACGAATTCAACAGTTTTGCAGCCTTAATGCAGACTGTTAAAATTAAATTAAAATAAGGTGGTCTACTGATTATTTGCCGGCACAAAAGTGTGAGCAATTAGTGACTTTTCCACATGCAACATTAACTATTGTAGAACCGTCAATGACGATAATACCGTTTACAAACTACAAAGGCACCGCCAGTATTTTGGAGCTATACTATTGCAGTGCTACTGAAGTACTGTACCACACAACATACAATTAGACATGGGCCGGTATAAGATTCTGACGGTATGATAACCTTGAATAAAAATATCACGGTTTCACGGTATTGTGATTACTGCTCTAAAATATATTATTTTTAAATGTCTGTGTATAATACTAAAAGTTTTTTTCCCCTTTGAACACAATATATTTTATTTTGAGAAACATTTATAATATTTTGGAGCACTAAACGTGCCAAGCCAAATAATGAAAATTAATCATTGACGACTGCTGTCTTCCTTAGTTTCAAAAAAACAGATCCATTTACAATTTAAAATGGCATCTTTGGATATATTTTCTGCTGGAGATGCTGTTGTTAAAAATAAATGTAAATAAAAAAATCTTACACATACCTTAGGAACGGTATTAAAGAAAATAGTGGTATACCTTAAAAACATGCATAGGATACCCTGAGCTCTCTTTAAAGCACAATTATGGTAAATTACCATAGGACCAGTTTGGTTAAAACCGATGATCTTGCCTGCCACCTATACAGGGCTACTCAGCCTGTTCTTATTTGACAAACTCAGATTACAGTACCAAGCTACAATGCAGAAAGATAAAACATTCATTCATTTTCTTGTCGGCTTAGTCCCTTTATTAATCTGGGGTCCCCACAGCGGAATGAACCGGCAACTTATCCAGCATATGTTTTACACTCATTCCCACACATACACTACGGACGATTTAGCTTACCCAAT
Organism: Danio tinwini; assembly: GCA_903798205.1. NCBI lineage: Eukaryota > Metazoa > Chordata > Actinopteri > Cypriniformes > Danionidae > Danio > Danio tinwini. The sequence goes on from CAIGQZ010000427.1 coordinate 30,667,712, forward strand.
TCACCTATACCACTTGTTTTTGGACTGGACTAACCGGAGCACCCGGAGGAAACCCACGCAAACACGGGGAGAACATGCAAACTCCACACAGAAATGCCAACTGACCCAACCAGGGCTCGAACCAGTGACCTTCTTGCTATGAGGCGATTGAGCTACCCACTGCGCCACTGTGCTGCCCGAAAGATAAAACAGATTTATTAAATTGTTTTTAAAACGGTGTCATAATAGAGGTACAAACCTGAAACTATCTAATTTCCTCAGAAATAAAGGTCTTTGTTAAACTTAGACAGCCTGGGTGTTAGGTTAAAATGTCAACAAAAGTTCCTTGTAAAATGCTTTCTATATTTAACAACAATACAGTATGTCAGTAGTGAAAGATGACTTCACTTACATCAGATTCCACTTGGTCTTAAAGCCTTTTATGGGTTATTTTCACAATTTATGATGGCTTAGCAGTCAAAATAGGACAAATAAGCTTATCTTTTTTGGAATAATTTTCAATCGGGGACTTTTGTCAATCGGGGGGGGGGGGGGGGGGTGGATTTTTCGAACCACTCGAACCACCTTTGAAATAAAGCAAAAGAAGCACTGTCATTACACTGCATTAATCTCATTTAGATTTCACTTTTAAGGGAGGAATAGATTCACATTACAAACAGACTGCAAGGACGAGAGGCTAAATATGGAGGAAATCAAACCATTATTTATGACTTCTCACTGTACAGTACAGGTTGACAGGCCACGTAACCTATGCAAAGCCTCTCGCCGCTATAATATCATCTGACTGCAAAAAGTCCCAAAGGACATCGCAACCAACAGCTGGCGGATTTTTCTTTATAATCTCATCTGGGTTTGATCTATGCTCGGTATCAGCCTTCTGCCTGCCGCTTTCAAATGAACAATAAAGCAGGCGAAGATTTAGTCGTGCCGGTAACCCGAGATTCAGCCCAGGATTTTGTAAACAAAATTACTTGCTATTCCTAAAGGGCGTACGGTTCAATTTTTGGAATAATTTTGCGTACTCCTGCTCCGAATACATTTCCTCGGAGTGGAAGGATTCTCTCCCTGACAAATATGACCCAATTTATGCTGACTTTGAAGTGCTGCAGACGCTGAAAGACATTCAAAGATCAAGTCAGGGTTTAAAATGAGGGTCTATTGAGAAGCAATTATGCGTTCGTAGAAACGCTGGGTTTTCTGCATCAAATCAATGCTCCAAATCAAGAAGTGACTTGGCGTGTTTGCCGTCCGCTTAATTACATGCTTCTAATGTCATAAGATGATGAACATGTAATGTGTAATCTCCGGCTAGACTGCTTTAAGACTGCCACAATCCAGGGGGAGAAAACCACCAGCCAATTAACTATTTACACATCTCAAACCATTGGCACACTGCAATTTCTCACACTTTGCTCATCATTCTTAATAGTAGAACAGACATGCACTTTAATTACATTATTGGTATACTGTTGGACTTTCTCTGTATTTTGCAACAGGATACACATACAGCAATGGTCAACAGCATAAAGGCAATCAAAAGAGCATAACATGTGCATGTAAAACAGTAACAAAAAGCTACTCATTTAAACAACCTTAAGCATTGTATACTGCCTTATTTGGAGAATAAGCTGAATAATTAAATTACTGGTGTTCATTTCCATTGAAGCCAGAGAGAAACAGAGACTGTTGTGTACAACAGTGGTGACCAGGGCAATGTGTCGGTGTGCCTTCTTTTAAGTTATACCTTGAGCTTCAACATATTATTAAAGTGCTTCCCAAAATGTTCTTGGGCTGAAATTGTCCTAGCTTTTACTAAGTGTCCTTAAGTGTGTTTTACATTTCTAAGTGTGCTATTGATAGGTGAGTGGACTTGACAAACCACCTGTAGGAAACACACATTCACCTCTATATGCACCCTATACACTTTTTTTTAATAAACAATCTATGCTACAAAGTTTGCTGTTTTATACTAGACTATAGCGCCATCTGCTGTTAACTAGCTTAGAGATCGGTCAGCTGTTAAAAACTAACCTAGAGGGCCATGTGTTGTTAAAAACTAACCTAGAGCACTGTCTGCTGTTACAAACTAGCCTAGAGTGCTGTCTGCTGTTATAAACTAGCCCTGATGACCGTCTGTTGTTATATGCTGTTTAAAACTAGCCTAGATGACCGTCTGTTGTTATATGCTGTTATAAACTAGCCTAGAGCTACATCTGCTGTTATAAACTAGCCTAGAGCACCACCTGCGTTTAAAGACTAGAGTAGCATTTGCTGTTATAAACTAGTCTAGAGCTCCATCTGCTGTTATAAACTAGCCTAAAGCGCCGTCTGCTGGTAGAGACTAGTCTAGGTCAGCGTCTGCTGCTATAAACTGGCCTAGAGTGCCATCTGCTGTTACAATATAGCCTAAAGCACCATCTGGTGTTATAAACTAGCCTAGAGCAATGTCTGCTGTTGTAAACTTGCCTAGAGCACCATCTGCTGTTAAAAACTAGCATAGTTAGCTTAGAGAGCCATCTGCTGGTAAAAACTAGCCTAGAGCGCCATTATAAACTAGCCTAGAGCCTCATCTGCTGTTAAAAACTAGTCTAGAGTAGTGTCTGCTGTTATAAACTAGCCTAGTGCGCTGTCTGCAGTTAAAAACTAGCAAAGACCATAGTTTGCTATTATAAACACTATACCCTAGAACGCTGTCTGCTGTTATAAACTGGGCTAGAGTGCCATCTGCTGTTACAATCTAGCCTAGAGCAGCATCTGCTGTTAAAAACCAGTCTTGAGTACATCTGCTGTTAAAAACTATCCTAGAGCACCATCTGCTGTTAAAATCTAGCCTAGATTGCGGTCTGCTGTTATAAACTGGCCTAGAGTGCCATCTGCTATTATAAACTAGCCTAGAACGCGGTCTACACTTATAAACGAGCCTACAACGTTGTCTGCTGTTAAAAACATGCCTAGAGCGCCATCTGCTGTTAAAAACTAACTAGTCTAGATTTCTAGATAAAAATAAAAAACACACACAACCCAGATCACGAAGGTCATGTTAGAATGTGCTGTGCTGCTTCTTATATACACACACACAGCCTTTCCTATACATGTCTTCAAAATCATTCCTTGTTCTACATTATTTTCCAGACTATAATAATTCAATATGGGTGGTGGAATATGCGTCTATGTTTCTAGAAGCATGTAGCATCACAAATGACGCCAAGATTGTCATTTATAATTCAAGAATTAGGTGCATCTAGAACACACTGTTCTTTTTCTGCACGCTTTCAATAAACACACTGCAACTGTAAGTCAGGCATCAACAAATGTTCTCCAGTTTGACCACTTAACAGAAAAACAAATCATCTGAGCTGAAGAACAGCAGCTTACATAATGCACATCTTCAGCGTCCTACGGAAAGAGCAGCGTTGCATAAGTAAAAACTATGATCTGCAGTAATGCAACGGCGGTTTGGTGGAGAGACATTACTCTTGAGCTTTCATTTGTGTCCAAGTCTGTCCTGCTTTTCAAAACGCTAGAGAAACTAAAAGGTGAAAAAGGGAACAAATGCATCCATTTAGAAGCACAATTGAAAGGGTTTAAACTCGCTCTATGAATAATTAGTAAAGCACAGGCTGGAAGAAAAACAAGGGCAAAGGGGACCTGAGGTCAGGTTAGAAAATATACCTCAATTCCTGGAGCACTTATCCTCCATTTCCACTGAGTGGTACAGTTCAGAACCATTGTTAAAGTTGGGTAAACATCTGCTGTTAAAAACTAGCATAGAGTTAGACTAGATGCCTGTCTGTTGTTAAAAACTAGCATAGAGTTAGACTAGAGTTATGTCTGCTGTTTAAAAACTAGCCTAGGGCACCCTCTGCTGTTAAAGACTAATTTAGAGTTGAGTCTACTGTTATAAACTTGCCTAGAGCACCGTCTGCTGTTATAAACTGGCCTAGAGCGCCATCTGTTATTAAAAAGTAACCTAGAGCACCATCTGTTGTTAAAAACTAGCATAGAGTGCCGTCTGTCATTATATACTATAGCCTAGAGCGCCATCTGCTGTTAAAAACTAGCAAAGTGCCGTCTGCTGTTATAAACTAGCCTAGAGCACCGTCTGCTCTTATAAACTGGCCTAGAGCATCATCTGCTGTTAAAAACTAGCAAAGTGCTGTCTGCTGTTTAAAAACTAGCCTAGGGCACCCTCTGCTGTTTAAGACTAGTCTAGAGTAGAGTCTGCTGTTATAAACTAGCCTAAAGCACCGTCTGCTATTATAAACTGGCCTAAAGTGCCATCCGCTGTTAAAAACTAACCTAGAGCACCATCTGACATTAAAAACTAGCATAGAGTGCCGTCTGCTGTTATAAACTAGCCTAGAGCACCCTCTGCTTTTATAAACTGGCCTAGAGCGCCATCCGCTGGTAAAAACTAACCTAGAGCACAATATGTTGTTAAAAACTAGCAGTGTCGTCTGCTATTATATACTATAGCCTAGAGTGCCATCTGCTGTTAAAAACTAGCAAAGTGCCGTCTGCTGTTATAAACTAGCCTAGAGCACCATCTGCTCTTATAAACTGGCCTAGAGCATCATCTGCTGTTAAAGACTAGTCTAGAGTGGCATCTGCTATTATAAACTTGCCTAGAGCACCATCTGCTGTTAAAAACTAGCATGAAGTTTGTCTGTCTGTCGTTAAAAACCAGCAAAGTAATGCTGAGTTCAGACTGCATGATTTTCAAAGTAGTCGTGTCACGGATGTTTTCACACTGCATGAATATCTGGACTAGCGTTCTGTCGCTGCTTTGTTTACACTGTAGGATGGATCGGCGACAGGAGGTTTCACACTGCATGACTTTAAAATAGGAAGAATCACAGACAACTTTGTCTAAACTACGTCTCACAACCAAACATACGCGAGAAGTGACATGGAAACAACGCAAGGTCAAAGTATATCTTTTGTTATCTACCACATAATGGAAAAAGAAGGCTTTAAGCTTTAGAAAATGTACTTGTGTTTCTCACCTGTTTTTTTAAAGGAATTAGCCATTTCTCCTCAACTTTTTTTACTTTTCGATTCGGTTGTGATATTGATCAGAAGACGCAAAACAGACATGCGTGCTCCTGCCAAATTTCCACTAGTTTTTCCTCCATTTCTTGGGTCCAAATAAACGGAAACTGAGTGCTTTTAGCTTCTCCCCCAGCTTCCTGCTGGCCTGCAGGTAACCACACTAGTGGATGCTGCTCTTTAATTGGCTGTAGGTGTTGGCTCATGTGTTTTTCAGTCAAAACTCATTTCACACAGCATGATTTGAATCGCCGACAGCTCCAGATATTTAGCATGACAAATATCTCACAGGTGTCGACGACTCATCTGCGATTCATATCGCGTTTTTGATAGTTTATACTGTGTGATTATTACTCACGTGCACAAGCACCATTTTGCCTGTGATTTCAGGCATGTGTCTGTAATTTCTCAAAACCTGTCGGCGAGTCAAAATCTGGGCTAAAATCATGCAGTCTGAACTCGGCATTAGACTAAAGTTCTGTCTGCTGTTAAAAACTAGCATAGAGTTAGCCTAGAGGGCAGTCTGCTATTATAAAACTAGCCTAGAGCACCCTCTGCTGTTAAAGACTAGGTAGAGTGGAGTCTGGTTTTATAAACTAGCCCAGAGCACCATCTGCAGTTAAAAACTAGCATAGAGCAGGCCTAGAGCACCATTTGCTGTTATAAACTGGCCTAGAGCAATGTCTGCTGTTAAAAAGTAGCCTATAAAATATTTCCCATTACATTAAAATTATTTACATGAAAAAAATATTTGTTTACAGAAGATGCAAGTTTAAAATACTATTCCCAGGATATGCAAGAGTCATTTTAATTAGACGAGATACTGCTTATTTTCTACTTTGAAAAATGAAAAACATTGAAAATAATTAATTTTGTTTCCAAAAGTGCAATTTATTTATTTTCACTTTTTTATAAGAAAATAACTGACTCTTGGTTTTAGGCAATGTGTGTTTTAGTTGTTCAATGGTGATGTTCAGTATATAATCATAGATAGTGTTGTTTTCTTCTATTATTTTAAAGTAATGCACCCTTCATTCAGAAATATCTCACTTATAATATGTGAGCTTATTATTTACTGTACAAAACCTATCTGTGAACAATGAGGTTAAAAATAATTTTAATAACTAAATATAACCGTTCACTAATGGTAATAGAGAGGTAATAGAGAGAATTGTTCAATTAATTGAGATTTAGATTTAAGACGAAATTGCCAAGGCCTATAATTGTATTATATTCACAATGTATTTGTTTTTTTTTTAAAATGTACAATTTTGTCATCTGGTTGTAATATTTTAGTGGTTGCAATATTACAATGAAATGTGATATTGACAATTATTTATAAAAAAATATATAATTATTATTATTATTATTATTATTATTATTATTATTATTATTATTATTAATTATTATTATTATTATTATCATTATTATTATTATTATTATTAAATTTATCTTTTTTTCTATAGCACTTACAATGTAGATTGTGTCAAAGCAGCTTTACATAGAATATTATAGTAAATTAACACTGTCAGTCCAGTTTTAAGAGTTAAAGTTCAGTTTAGTTCAGTTCAGTGTGGTTTAATTTTCACTGCAGAAAGTCCAAACATTGAAGATCAAATCCATCGATGTGCAGCTTTACAAGTCCCAAAACAAGCAAGCCAGTGGTGACAGCGGCCAGGAACAAACTTCACTAATTGACGAAAGTGAAGGAAAAACTATCAAGAAAAACCAGGCTCAGTTGGGCACAACCATTTCTCCTCTGACCAAACTTCTTGTGCAGAGCTGCAGTCTAGGCGCCGGAGGCAGGAGAACACTGGACTTCCATCATTGAGAACTGCAGGTGTGAGTAGGTCACCGGCGGGTGATCAGGCTGGTCCACGGGATGAATGCAGAGACTCGTCTGTCACTGGGATCTTTTAAGAATCAGTCTCATGCTCTCCGCTCCTCCATAACCGCCGCAGAGTCAGCTTAGCATACAGCCTGGTCCAGGATTATGGATACCTTAGCATCATTTTTTCACAGGTCTTGGATCACATCAATGGTGCTGCATAATCTCTTGAGGGTGTTATTATTACTACTACTAGTATTATTACTTTTACTAGTACTACTACTACTACTACCACCACCACAACCCCCCTATATTGATTTATTTTTTATTCAGTCTTTACTGCATCATTTAATTACTTTTTTGTAATTTAATATGGGGGGAGGGTTGTCCTTTATGTAGAATTTTTTGACACCTATGTAGACTATGCTTGTATTATGTAATTTTTACAGTTGCATAAAGTCACCCATGAGATGAAACTTAAGCCTCTATTGACTTGCTGTGTATATGAATCATCATGACTTATTTAACAAGCATGTACAGTACAACACATTTCCAAAGTGAGGTCAAGTTAGGACGTTTCCTTGACTTTCTAAAGCACTTAAAGCAGATATGTTCTAATAAAACAGAAAAAGGCTAAAAAAAAACAATTAAGAGTCCACGGTTTAGGCCAGCATGGTGCACTGAATTTATATTCAGGTGACATGCTTCATGAATCAGGTCACTGTTCCTCTCCCAATTACAAGATAACCGGTGGTAGCAGGTCTTTGATAAAGGACCCTTCATTACCGGCTTCGGCACCCTGTGTTTCGTGTTGTATTAAAACTCCAACAGTCAATGTTAGACCCCTGATGCTTAAAGCGGCGCAGCGGTGCTCACACACGAATATAAATGATGAGAATCTGGGCTGAATGGAGATCCAGGTCACACCGTCTGAATTTAGGCACATCAAGGCCACCGTCTGTCTCAGGGAACTCTCGCTTTCTGCCGTTTGCTCTGAATATATCAGGTTAATGAAAAAGAGATGAAGGCTTTGCTCCAAACGTTGAGATGTCAACGCAGAAATCATATCAATACTTCACTCAACTCCCAAATGCTTTAGAAAAGTAAATTTATTAGGGGCTCGTTCACACTAAATGCATCTTTGCTTTTAAAAACGCTTACTGTGGCGAAATTTAAAAAAAAAACAAAAAAAAAACACTGCAACGCAAGATTCACATGACACAATATTATGAACATGATATAATGACAATAACGGAGCCATTACAAATAAGAAAACGATATGTTATGATAAGCACTTGAAGATACATTAGATACCTCAGAATGTTCTGGACAAAGTATGAGTGCCTCCGCTGCCATGATATAATAGTAAATAAAACAGTCGTCATGCCAACTTACTACTATAAACAAAAGCTCGCAATGGTTGCCAGTAGGACTGAACGATATTGGAAAAAACTTGTGATATTTTAAATTTTTGCGGTTATA
>CAIGQZ010000427.1:30692779-30712027 GCA_903798205.1 Danio tinwini
TAACATAACATAACATAACATAACATAACATAACATAACATAACATAACATAACATTCTAATCTGTGAAAAAACATCCTCAGTTTTTCTTTATTTCACCTTTCACCACCAGAATGTTTAGAAATCCCTCAGTTTTTTTAATGAATATTGGATAAAATAAACAAGTGACTCATTTTAATGAATCAAAACATATTTGGCAGTGTGGTTCAAAACCCAATGATAATTGACCAGTTCAATAATATGAATATACAGCTAAAGAAATATAGATGTACAGTATCAGTCACTTTCCAGTTTGAATCAGTGAGCCAAATGCTTCATTCAAAAGAGCTTTTAATCAATCAACAACTAAACTGACCTGCTTTTATGCTAAAATATGAATAAAGTTAGCTTTTAATACAACATCTACATGTAAAATTGAATACTTATACTAACCAGCCAAAAATATACCCCATGTTTTGATAGATGAGCAATTTAAAGCTCTCACATTTGCATGTTCTACTCAATGAAAAATGTTTTAGTTTTTAAATACATGTTCGTCATGTAGGCAAAAAACACCAAAATCAAGCCAAGGTCTTAAAGAATTAGCAAAAGAAAACAAACGATTTACCCAGAACTAGATATGGATGCCCAGATATATAGCATAACAAAACATATAACATAACATAACACAACATATTATAACATAACATAGTTTAACACAGGGGTGTCTAAACTCAGTCCTGGAGGGCCGGTGTCCTGCATATTTTAGTTCTGACCCCAATTAAACACACCGGAACCAGCCAATTAAGCTCTTTCTAGGTGTACTAGAAACTTTCAGGAAGGTGTTTTAAAAGAAATTGGAGCTAAACTATGCAGGACACTGGCCCTCAAGGACAGAGTTTGGACACCCATAACATATCATAACATAACATAACATAGCATAAGTTATTCTTCATTTCATCGCCTAGAATATTCAGAATTCCCCCATTTATTTCCAATGATTATTAGATATAATTATATACTGTATCTTTTATTTACCCCCAGTGCTTTTAGATGTCTGCAGGGAACCTCTGCCCTTGGTGTCTTTGTGAGAGAGCCCATAACGATCTCCCACAGGACTAAAGCTCAGCCCATTCCTTCATTATTTGATTGATTTATTTCTCGTTTCATTCAATAGGAATAAAACACAGCTCTACCACATCGCTTTCATTCACATTACTTTTAATCATCTGAATAATGTGACCCGCTGACACCGGAAAAAAACACAACCTGTGGGTATAATCGAAAGCATCCATTTTCAATCGCAGCGCATGTGAAGCGTTTTCTGTTCGCCATATATGCTCCATTTAGATGCTTTTATTGCGGCCTCAATGGAGACAGACCTTGACTGCAAGGTTTTGCATAAAATGAAAGCTTCGGTCAAGGGTTTTTTTTTCACAGGCATCTATGGAAGGCTTACAAATAAAAAAGGAAAACATCATAATAATAAATTTTTATATACAACAGCCATGTTTTTTGACCACACTGAGAGAAAGAAATTCTCAGATGTGGAGATTTTATTTTTTTCTCTTTAGAAATCGAGGTCACCTTGCAGACCTTAGGGCAATGCTGGTTGGAAAATTACTTACGAAAACAAAATTGTGGACATATGTCAGAAGTCTCTGGCCTTGAGTTAAAAAAAAAAATCAATAGATGCTGTGTCATTGTTAGTGCAGATAGTTCTGGGCAATGCTTCATGGGGAGAGATGTCTGTGTTGCTGTCTTATACTTCTTTCCTTCATGAGCAAATTTGGAAAACATGAGAAAGAATACTTTTTGTGAAAACTATTGTGAAATCTAGTTTTATAGTTTTATGTAGTGCTGTGCAATATGAAAATTTTAAAATCATTAGCCCTTCTAGTATTTTTTTTCTTGCTTTTTCATATATTTTCTAAAGGATGTTTAACAGAGCAAGACATTTTTCACAGTATTTCCTATAAAATTGTTTCTTCTAGAGATTATTTGTTTTATTTTGGCTAGAATAAAGGCAGTTTTATTTATTTTTAAAAAACATTTTAAGGTCAACATTATTAGCCCCCTTAAGCAATATTTTTTCCATTATCTAAAGAACAAACCATCGTTATACTTTAGGTGTGTTCGACTTCATGCAGCGCTGCAGATCGATCAAAATCTGTCTTAAAGCGGTGCATGATGGTTATAAATTTTGTCCGGACGCCACGTGACTGTCACATGTGGCTTCAAAGTACCAGGACAGCTCTCCGAGATCAGACGATTCAGCCGGTGCTGCATCTGAAGAGCGACTGCTGTAGCTGCGATGACGACACCGATATTATACGACTGGCCGAGTTCACCGCATGACAACAACCACGTGTGTTTCGGGTTTATTAAGTAACAAATTCCGATTCACACATTTCAAAACAAACAATTAACTTTTCATACTATCTCTACCTTGTATATATCATGCTTATTAAAAGACTACAAATATTTTTTTTTCCTGCAGTAATCATCTTTTGTTAAATAATTTGGTTATAAAGGCTTGATTGCTTGCATTGGTTTATTTTCAAACCTTTTTCATTTACTGCATTCAGCTCTATGAACGATTTAAATGAAATACTGTATTTTAGTGAATAACCTAAATATTAACTCAAATAAGTATTACAGACTTGAAAAAAAAATTATCATCATTGATACTGCCACCCTAAAGGTTTCTTAACAAATTAAGTTAAATAACTGATTTATTAAATAATTATAAATTTATTTATATGATTATAAAAGATATATATTGTGGGGGAAACCGGAGCACCCGGGGAGCCGAGGCTCAAACCAGCGACATTCATGCTGTGAGGCAATTGTGCTACCCACTGCGCCACAGTGATACCCCAGCGTAATACTCATTACTCACTACTCTTAAGTACTTTTGAAAGGGCTACTTTTTACTCATACTTTAAAGGGCACCTATTTTAACCCTTTTTTAAGAGGTAATATTAATATTATGGTTCTTCTGAGTGTGCCAGTTTAGGTTCAGTTCAAAACACAATTCAGATTTTTTTATTATGATGTGTTAAAAAGTGTCATTTTGGGGGCTTGTACACAGTTTGCTGTTTTGGGGGCGTGTTGCTTCACATGAAAACTAGTTTCGTCTTCCCGCCCAACTTAACAAGGGGGCGGAGCCAAGAGCTCCCCCGCTGTCTGTATTGCAATAGACAGGCAGACAGAGAGAAGCAACATGAGTACCAGCATTCAGACGTACATGTAGGACTCAGACACAGACCAAGCAGAGAGTACAGAATCATGTGTCTTTGTAGTATTTTGTATTTGTATTGTTTAAAGCTCCGAACTTGTAGCCTACACCGAGACTAATAAAGCACAGTGAATTAACTGTGACTGAAGGGCATCACACACCGGATGCACCGCGACACGGCGCGCACATGACAGTTGAAAGTATCGCACACTTGCAGCGCCGGTGTGTCACCTGATAGAAACTTATGTTTAGAATTCAGAAATGCATGCCGCTGCGTGGCGCGACGCTGAGTGTCGCCAAGCGGCACTTCTGGTGTAGGACCTGCTTGAGGCTATAACTAAAGGGCATCATACGCCGAATGCGTCGCTCAGAGCCACGACGCGGCACACCAGACGCACACATTCGCATGTTATTTAAAATTAAACTATTAAGATAACGCTCTGTGGTGCGGCAGAAATATGAACAGTGTCCTGAGCAGGGCCAGCGCGTCCATAGAGGCGACCTAGGCGGCAGAATAGTGAGCAAACCCCACGGTCGTCACTTTCACCCGCGACAACGCGAAATGCATGGCGCTGCACGTCGTTAGTTCGTTATTTCCAATGGAGGGACGCGCACGTGAGGCAGTGCGCTCGCACTTTCCAGCTGCACCTAGTTAAAATGACAGGGAGCTTCTGTGACCGCGGGAAATGCAAACGGCTGAAGTTTAAGGAAGACACAATGCAAAGCACACATGTATGCAAACCCACCAAAACTCACAAACACTGGCGTGGAGGAGAGCGATAACGTGGTGAATGTTGAGCCCAATGAGCCTTACATCTTAAAATAGAGCAGAGTGTTTCTTTGGTGACGTCACTTTGACACACGCTGAAAATGGCGGACGTGAAACAACATACTGAGGAGATGGTAATGCACATCTGTCAATCAATATTGGTGGGCGGGGGGACCGCACTCTTACGTAAAGTAGCGGACGATCTCAAAACAGCTCCAATTGGTCCACCGTTTTTATGTTGTTAAATTGAAAAAAAGCACTGGGTGTGTTTATATCATCCCAATATGACGGTCTATACACTATACCTACACATATGTCTGTCCAAACAGCTTGAAAAGTAGATTTTTCACCATAGGTGCCCTTTAAAGGTGCAGTATGTATGTTTGACACCCAGTGGTTGAACTAGGTATTGCACTCCTGGATTAAAACAGAAGGGTTGCCAGATTGAGTACTGGAGAGAGTGATTTAAACTGTGTTCTAAATAAAAGCAATGACACGCGACAGAGGGAATATTTTCCATATTAAAATGAGTTTTGGTTCTAACACCTCAAATTGATATATTAAAAACGGCTTCTATTTCTTACAGCTCAACATGTGAAACCGATGACAGAGATCACCTCAGGTAAACCTCATGTGCTCTATTCAGTGCTAAATGCTAACAATGTGAGTTTGAATAGATTCTTATCGTTTCATGAGTGAGTGCTTATTCTGTGCTTCTGAATGGCTGTATTTACATTTCTGTCGTGTTTCGTCTGGTGCAAACAGCCAAACTGCTCATTACTGCGTATCTCTTCACAAAATGTGATGTTAGGACACGTGGTTACAATGTAACCTGCTCACCTAATGTTTAGGTTCGTAATATTTATATCATTTGCTAATTAATAATGTGGAACTGACCTCATGTGGAACTGAATCGGTCTCATTTTGACGTCTGATACTATCTATTTCGGTCATAGACGCATGCTTTCAGAGTCTTTCTGAATGAATGTATGAAATACGCTTTTTTCCAACAAGGCATCCCGGGGTGCTGTATTATAATTGACTAAACTGGCATTGTGCAGGTTAAATTTACCTAAACAAAGACAGCGTTCCGGCACAAAAAAAACATTTTCAAAGCAGAATATCTGACTTCAGCATTGTTTTTTTAGTTAAACATGTTTATTTGAGATGTTTCTTAAATATCTGCACACATATTATGGTATTTTTATGTTTTAGAAGAGTCAAAAACTTACATACAGCACCTTTAAGTAATGTATGTAATGTAGAACAGATGACAGTTGAGCTGAGTGATTTGACACAGCAGTCTACATGGGTTGTTAAAACATATGCATCAAATTTCACAACAAACCCGTTAAATTAACAAATGATGTAACTAAACATTCCTTATGCCTTTTCAGAGTGGAGATCAATAAATGTGTAATCTGTAAAAGCATTTTGCATCCTGAGTCGAGCTTGAACATGGCTTGTGCAGTCGTTGCACTGTAATGCACAATAAACAATTTGGTGTTTGCATTTTCAAAATAAAAGTTCCACATAGAAACTAGAAAACGTCTAGCTTATCAAACGCAGCCTTAGGCGCGTTCTCCTGATGACGTGTCTGCTCGCAGGTCTGGATGAATGACCTAAAGTAGGCGTAAGTGCAAATGCAAAGGGCATGGCCCATGAGTCTTGTCACAGTTTGTTTTGTCTACTGATTGGCCCGTTGTCCGCTGTGGTTTTACACTCATGGAATTTACATGAGAATGAGGAAACAGTGGTGTCTGAGGCTCACAGTATGCCCATTTCCTTTTACTGATCTTTTATTTTTCTATGCCTTGGTATACCTAGATTTTCTTTATAGGGCACTTTTAGGATGAATACAAGAATCTTGAAAAAAAAATCCAGTAAAATATTAGGTACTGTCATCATGGCAAAAATAAATCAGTTACAAGGAATAAGTAATTAAAACTATTATGTTTAGAAATGTGTTGCAAAAACTTCTTTCCGTTAAACAGAAATTGTGGGAAAAAATATACAAGGGGGTTAATAATTCTGACTGCATATTGTTTGTACAAAATCAAAAGTCTGTTTCATATTATGCTCTGTGGTTTATTGTGGTGTCACAAAATACAATGTTTTCGGTAATAGCCCTACTTTTTCATAAATTATGTGAGTGCAATATTACAAGCCATTATGGGCATGCAGACAGAAACACGAGCATTGTGAGAAAGTTGCAGTCTTGACAATACAATGTTTTACATTTTGCAATTTATTTAGCTATATTTGACTTTTTTGTTGGACCTGAGTGGCACAGTGGTTAGTACTGTCACCTTACAGCAAGGTCACTGGTTTGAGTACTGGCTGGGTCAGTTGGCATTTCTGTGTGTTGTTTGCATGTTCTCCCCGTTGTTTGCATGTTCTCCCCGTGTTGGCGTGGGTTTCCTCTGGGTGCTCCGGTTTCCCCCACAGTCCAAAGACATGCGCTACAGGGGATTTGCATGGACTAAATTGTCCGTAGTGTATTAGTGTGAGTGTGTTTGGGTGTTTCCCAATACTTGGTTGCGGCTGGAAGGGCATCCGCTACGTAAAACATATGCTAGAATAGTTGGTGGTTCATTCCACTGTGGTGGCCTCCGAAATAGAGACTAAGATGAAGGAAAATAAATGAATGAATAAATGAATGAATGTTAGACCTGTAATCACCAGTTTTTGAAAAGTGCTTTATATTTGGTGTGGTTTATTTATAAACTAATTTCGAGAGGATGATGTGCTTATGATTGAACACAGCTGGTACCGCATTAGCTCCGTATATTTGTACCGACACACTATAAATTACCAGAGCTTTCTACTCCAGTCATCTTTGTCTTGAAGAATCCCTCCTTCCACCCCTACTCCTCCCCTTCTCTGATAGGGCGGCATGGTGGCCCAGTGGGTAGCACTGTTGCCTCACAGCAAAAACATTACTGGTTCGGCCCTCTCCGGGCCAGTCAGCGTTTCTGTGCAAAGTTTGCTTGTTCTCCCTGTGTTTCGCATGGGTTTTCCTCGGATTCCCCGGTTTCCTCTCACCGTTCAAAGACATACACCATAAGTAAAATGACTACTTCAAAATAGCATCCTAAGGCAACTCTTAGTCAGATATATTTCAGTAGTTCACAAGTAGGGGAGTTGTCGAGACCCACCTGAGCTCAAACTCTCCTCTCCACTTCAAACGGGAGGGAGCCCCGGGCTCAAGGATATTCTGGGCTCAGGGCTCTCTCCCGGGACAGCATGCCAAACACGCTTTATTATCAATCATCAGCTAAGTGTGAACTCTTGAAATATATTTTAGATTTCTACATATTTAGTCTAACATTTGCCAATTTTTTAAAAACAGGATTTTTTTAAATTATTATTATTCTGTGCACATTTCACTATTACTCAGTTGTTTTGAAAATAAGATTCATTATAGCAGGGATTCTAAATCTCGCTCCTGGAGGTCTGGTGTCCTGCAGATTTTAGCTCCAACCCCAATCAGACACACCTGGCTTTCTAGAAACATCCTTGCAGGTGTGTTGAGGCAAGTTGGAGCTAAAATCTGCAGGACACCAGACCTCCAGGACCAAGTTTGAGAACGCCTGCGTTATATGGATAGTTGAACTCAATGTCATTCATTAATTAATTTTCTTTTCGGATTATGCCATGTATTAATGAGGGGTCACTACAGCGAAATGAACCGCCAACTTATCCAGCACATGTTTTACGCAGCAGATGCCATTTCAGCTGCAACCCATCTCTGGGAAACATTCATACACACTTATTCACACTCATACACTACGGACAATTTAGCCTACCCAATTCACCTGTACTGCATGTCTTTAGATTGTAGGGGAAACCGGAGCACATAAAGGAAACCCACGCGAACGCAGGGAGAACATGCAAACTCCACACAGAAACGCCAACCGACCCAGCCGAGGCTCGAACCAGCAACCTTCTTGCTGTGACACACTAAAATGTAAATTCTGTAATTAATTCCTCACCCTTCACTTGTTCAAAGCTTATTTGACTTTCTTTCTTCTGTTGAACACAAAAAAAGGTATTTTGAAGAATGCTAATTAACTTCCAGTATATTTTGTTTCCTGCTATGCCAGTGCCAGTGACAAGCATTCAAAACATCTTTTTTGTGTTCAACAGAAGAAAGGAACTCAAAAAGGTTTAAAACCACATGAGTAAATTTAATGTTTGACTTAAACTCTTGAACTTTATTTACCTGCTGTTTTACTTGACTGAACACTATACAGTATAAAACTATAAAAACACATGTCTCCTACCGAGATATTTTTCATTTGCGGGATGTCTCTGCATTTTTACATAAATTCAACATAAGCAAGTTATAAGTACTATTACCTTAAAGTAAAGGTAGTAAAGGAGACAGAAGCACATTTTGCAAGCTGTTGAGATATAAAGAAAGTGGATGAGTTTTATTATTAGCCACAAGAGAAGAACCTTGAGCTGCATTCAGACTTTGCACTGACTCTTTAACCTTAAAGAGGTTAATATGTTTTTATTTATCAAGGATCTGGTTAGGTCACAATAAAAATATTTATTATATTACAAAGGTTTATTTTTTTTAATGAATGTTGTTAAATTAAATCATTTTTGAATAAAATGTCCTGAAACAAAACTTTAAATGCATTCATTAATTTATTTTACTTCGGCTTAGTCCCTTATTGATCAGGAGTCGCCACAGCGGAATGAACTACCAACTATTTCAGCATATGTTTTACACAGCAGATGCCCTCCTAGCCACAACCTTGGGAAACACCTACACACACTCAGTAATTCATAAACTACAGTCAATTAAATGTATTCAAGTGCATGTCTTTGGACTGTGGAGAAAAACGAAGCACTCAGTGGAAACCCACACCAACACAGGGAGAACATGCAAACTCCACACAGAAATGGCAACTGGCCCAGCCGTTACTCGAACCAGCGACCTTCTTGCTGTGAGGTGACAGTGCTAACAACTGAGCCACCATGCTGCCAACTTAAACACAGTTACCACAAAATATTGTATGTTATAAAATCCTATATACATTTAATATAAAATACATACAGCTACCACAAAGTAGCAAGATCTATTTTCAACATAAAATCCTCATATAATTATTTCAGATCGAGTATCTGGCACATTGGCAGTTCATTCCGCTGTGGTGACCTTAGATTAACAAAGGGACTAAGCCGAAAAAAAAATGAATGACTATCTGGCACAGAAGGTGCCGTAATGATGCTGAAAATGCAGCTCTGAATCACAAGAATACATTTTCATTGATTTTCTAAAATATTACACATATTAATGTGCTTTGATTCCAAATTAAATAAAATGTAACAATAAAATAAATAAAAACGTAAATAAAACAAATATCATATATTAGAGTAAACCATTTCTCATAAGAGGGACATTTCAGTAGTGTAGATTTTTATTCCAAGTAATGTGACCCCATATACAATTTCTCAATATATAAGCTTTTTGTCATGACCACCGGTGAGCTCACCTGTGCAGATTGCTGGCGAACTACATGTCTGTCACTATACACTCTCAGAAAAAAAATGGTACAATGTTGTACCAAAGAAGGTACAAACCTTGTCACTGGGGCAGTACCTTTTTATGGAACAGAATTGTACCTTAAGACAATGAAACTAATTTGTACCATTGCAGTTTGTACCTTTAAGGACATGATTTGCACCATGGGAAACCAAAATGTACTTTTGGTTTTTAAAACCTGTAGATAATATTGTACCTTCATCACAGGTACAAATCTGTTCCATGAAGGTACCACTACAGTGACAAGACACTTCGCCCCTTAACAGTGTCAAATGTGTTCCATTAAGAACTATTTTAAGGCGTTTGCTATACTCTCAGAAATAAAGGTACGCGAGCTGTCACTGGGGTGACACCTTTTCAGAAGGTACACATTTGTACTTAAAGGGTCAATATTGGTACCTCAAAAGTATTCATTAGTACCTAAAAAATTTAAGAGGAACACTTTTGTACTTTTTAGGTACTAATATGTAACCTTGAGGTATTAATATGGACCTTTTAGGTACACATTTGTACCTTTCAAAAAGGTACACTCCAGTGACAGCTCGCGTACCTTTATTTCTGAGAGTGTATATCCAAAATGCATTAATTTATTTTCAGTAAATATAAAACATTAAACACATTTTTAAACAATGTTTTTTTAAAGTTTATTTTTGTGTAAATACACCTTTTCCATTTACAATAAAGAATAAAAAATACTCTAACATAAATAAAATTATCTAGTTTTTGCTAAACATTTTACAACACTTTTCCCAAAAATGTTACAGAAACACATTCTCCCATGTACAGTACAATATAAAACATATTTCTCCAATTTTCACACAAAACCTTTGTAATCACTTAAAAGTTCATTTAATTTACTTAATTTTAAAATAGAAATAGAATTATGTTAAAGTATTGTAACGATATATGCATTTTTATCATATGTTTGATTAGTTTTACAGTACTAAAATGTCAGCATGAACACTGCATATGCAGGACTTATGTGGATACAGCAAAAAAAAAAAGCTTGATTTTGGAAAATTTGGAAAGCAAATGCCAAAGGTGCGGATATCAATAATGGAACTGATGATTTATCAGAAAATACTTACCAAATGTTTATTAAAAATGCCTTAAATTTAGTTTAAAATACCTATAGTTTTGTTTTACCAGTTGTTTTGTTTTATAGAACTTAAAAATTAATGTTTATATGTTTCTTAAAGCATATGCTTTTAAATGATGATTCATGTTTTAATATAACAATTATCCATAAAATCATTTTGCCTTTTTCAGTAATATTTATTTTCATAGATATTGTAATAAAGGAGTTGTCTAACACTTATGTACCTTTTATATGAGAACAATTGTGTACCTTCATTTCAGTTGTACCATAAATGTATAAAACAGTATCATAAGAGGTATTTTCTGTAACATATAAGGTACAACTTTTACAAAGGTACAAAACTTTACAGAACATTATTTGTACCACCGTGTACCTTTTTTCTGAAAGTGTATGAAATACAACTCCCAGAAGTCTTTGCACTCACACACCAGTTCCTGATTCCCCCTAATTGCATACAAACAGCTGGAAGTATACTGACCCGTGCTGTTGAATGTCAGCATCTCCCATTAAGCTGTAAAGAAGAATGAAAATAAGTCTGTTAAAAAAATTAAAAGGAACTGTCTTGCTTATGTAGGGTTTTTGCAACATAGGCTCATTCTGAAAATGTAGCCCTATATACATTTCTGAAGATTGCGAAGGATGTAGCCAGACGTAGGTATGGCTGCATTTCGTCTTTAAAATGAATGCTACGGGGTGGTATGACGCTGTTCCTTTTCACGCTACACTCTTAGAAATAAAGGTACGGGAGCTGTCATTGGGTAGTTACCTTTCCAAAAGGTATTATTTTGTACTTTAAAGGTCCATATTAATACCTCAAGGATACATATTAGCACCTAAAAAGTACAAAAGTGTTCTCCTTAAATTTTTTAGATACTAATATATACTTTTGAGGTACCAATATGGACCCTTTAAGTACAAGTATGTACCTTTTGAAAAGGTACCACCCCAGTGACAGCTCGCGTACCTTTATTTCTAAGAGTGTAGCAGCTGACTGCTTACCTCCATGAGGACGGCTTTTCTGCTGTTACCAGTTTGTCCAGTGGCTCGCTGCATACGTCAGTGGACTTGAGACACAGAGAGGATCTGACTGCGATGATGGGGTTTGAGTCTGGCGAAGAACAGTTTCAGAAAGCAGGTAAGACAAAAACAAAAGCCAAACATTTTTGTAAAACAATTAAATAACAGGGTGAGAATGTGGTAAAATCTGAAAACTTTGTTAAAATTGTGGTAAATTGTGGCTTTTTTTTCTTGATTGCTTTTTAAAGCACCGTTGGTTGGGTTTAGGGAAGTAGGTACACACTGATCAGTCGATGCTTTTAAAAACACTATTGGTTGGGTTTAGGGAATGAGGTGGGTAGGGGATCGTCGGTTGGTTAGTCAGTCAGTTGACAGCGGTCTCTGGTGGAATTATACAAGAACAGCAGGCGCAAAAGGCACTCGAGAGAGAAACTTGAAATATTAAAAAGCGTACACAGCTGCCTCTAGTCTATTTGCAAAAAAACTTACCTCCTGGGATGTATTTGGTGCTCTCTAAAAATGTATATAGGGGCACATTTTGAGAATGAGCCTGGGTTGGTTTCATTACCACTCAGCTATAAAATAAAAAATAAAGTGAAATAAAAAAAGCGTAAGTACACTTTAAAAAATATGATCAATTAGCCATGACAACATTTTTTATGTAATTGTCACTTATTAAGAGATGTTTTATAAACAAATTTCGGGAGGAGCATGATCAGTGTTTGAAGAGGCTAATTCATTATTGACAATCATTCTATTAAGCAATCAGCTTAAGACCAAACCACTATAAATAGTCAAACACGTCATGCCTCTGTTTTCTCTTGACTTCAGCATCCCTCCACCACCCCAACTCCACACTATTAACCCAATACCTACTTAAATCTGAGGGTGGAGCGTTTCTGAGCCAGACTGGACACTGTGCTCAGATCCCTCTCTCTCTATCCTGGTAAGGGGAATAACATGAGTTAGGGTGTTTTTCCTAGCCCAGAGCCCTCTCCAAATATCTGTGAGTGTGAACTTGTGAAACGAAGTAATCATTTTCTAACTTATTTTTATAAGTTATGCAACCTGTTTTAAGTCAGTTTAATATAATATAAGTTAAAATTATTGATTTAAGGTTAGTTTAATTCAACTTAAAAATTTCAGGCAACCAGTATTTTATTTACAGTGTAGTAAAATAGAATGGAAATACTATCAACAAAATTTTACAAGCACACATTAGTAGATAAAATGCCACTAAAGTGCAGTATTTAAGACTCATAATGAAGTACAAAATGAGGGGAATAACTGCAAAATGTTATTTAAAAGTTAATAACTGCTTTATTTACATAAAAATCTGTCTGGTTTTATAAAGAATAGTCGAAGAATATCTTGATTCTTAAGTTTCATTACAAAAGGTATTACAACTGTACATGAAAATTCTTATACATAGCCCCTTTCATCTATTGTAAACTGCAGGTACCAATTTAATCATTTTTAGAATTTATATAAGGATATCTTTTGCTCTAGAGAGTTTGTCCATGAGGGATTCATCACCAGCGCTCTGGGTTTTTATGTGGTGCTTTAATACACAGGCCATTGACTATGAAAAATGGTGAGCATGAAAAATTTGATAATATAGAAAAATTTGTGTCAAAAGACCCTTAAAGTGCATTCCATCTAATCATACCATTGTCCAGGGTTAAAGTATGGCTGGAGGCTGGAATGTGCTATATTCCAAGCCTTCTGGCATTGTATGAAAGCAATGTGTGAAACATAATGGAATTGAAGTTGCTGTTGGCTGAAAATCTTCACTTCCGCAGAAGCTCTTAAATGTTACATATATGACAGTGACAAAGATGAACTCAAAGGCCTGAATCCAAATGTAGATAAACGACTTGAATGTGTCCGGTTATGCTCTTTTTACAAGATCTAATACAAGCCTCAAGTGTCCCCAGAATGTGTATATGAAGTTTCAGCTCAAAGGTATCCCCCACAATCCAAAGACATGTGCTATAGGTAAATTGGTGTATGTGTGTGGATGTGAGAGTATATTGGTGTTTCCCAGTACTGGGTTGCGGCTGGAAGAGCATCCACTACATAAAACAAATGCCAGAATATTTGGCGGTTCATTCCACTGTGGTGACCCCTGATAAACAAGGGACTAAGCCGAAGGAAAATGAATGAATGGGTTTCAGCTCATAAAACCAAGCAGATCATGTATTATACCATGCTGTAAATAAATAGTTTTCATGTGTGTTTCTTTAATTGCAAATGAGCCCCACCCCTTGTGCAGAAAAGGGTGGGGCCTTAACAACATGTGCCTTGGTTACTCTAGTAACAAACAAAACATCTTTGTGCATTTTAAAGTCTCGTCACTGTGATCTCATGACATACTTTTTCTCCCTGTAGGCGCAGACGGTGAACGCTTGCAGAGAATGCGCACTGTAAAATTAAATTTATAGTTGAATCAAATTATCATTTCGTTATCTCAACTCAACAAATTGACTGAAAATATTAAGTTAAACTTAGGCATAACTTAAAAATGTGTTGAAACTTGATTAAGTTGCAACTCAGGCTCATTGTCAATACATACCACATACATTTCAGGAGAGCACCAATTATGTAGTCAGAGTATGGCTGCATTTCATCTTTAAAGCAAACACTATAGGGCAGTATGAGGCCACCAACGGCTTCTGTTTTTTTTAGCGATACTGGCTGATCGCTTACCTCATGAAGGGCTGTAACCAGTTTGTTCAAGAGCTCGCCACATATGCCAGCAGACTTGAGAGGCGGAGCAGAGTCGACTGTGACGACGGAATTCGTCTGGGTTTGGTCGGTCAGTCAGTCAGTCGACAGTGGCCTCTGGGGGATTTAAGCAAGAAGAGCAGGTGCTAATGGCACTCGTGAGAGAATTTTGAGATCTGAACAAAACCTTAAAAAAAAAACGTAGCTCTTTCGCACTCTCCAGAAATGTATATAGGGGTATGTATCCACAACGAGCCTGGATTGTTGAGTTTTTAAAATAAATTGAAGATACATACTGTAAAAGCTTTTGTTGTGTTTTTGTCATATCTATTTTTACAGTGCAGACCCAGTTCTTTCTTATCAACTAATGAAACACCAGGAGCCTCATTTAAAAAGCGTTGCATAGAAGCCTTCCTAAAAATGAATGCACATCAGATTGCTGAAAACATAAAATAAAAAAATGAAAACTTAAGATTTATAGAACCTTGTGTACACTGTAAAAAAAATCTGTGATTTTATGGTTTATTTCCGGCAGCTGGGGTGCTGGAAAAAAAAACTATAAAATAACTGCCATTAAATTACAGAAATTTACTGTAAAATAGCAAAGGTTGAATTTCAGAAATTTGCCAGAAATTTAAATATAAGAAAATTTCTGTAATTTAATGTCCATGATTTTACAGTAAATTTCTGTAATTTAACGGCCGTTATTAAAAAAAAAAAATTCCGGCACCCCAGCTGTCGGAAATAAACCATAAAATTACAGATTTTTTTTACAGTGTACACACATCTGCACACTTTATTCAGCTTTATAAGTCACAGTCTACCTGAGAATCTATGTATGCATTAAAGTCATGAATGCCACAACTAATTTATCTTATCTTACAATACAGGCTTGAATTATTAGAAAATAAAACATATATTTTGTTGACTAGTCTGATTTTTTTATTTAAATTTGCCTATTTCATTTTGTTTCTGTTCAATTTTTACTAGGCTATATTTTATGCTATCCATTTTACCGCCATGCTACTGTTACATACTTTATTATATAGCATAGGCCTACATTATATTTTAAAACTGAAAATATTTGAGCAAAACTGAAAAAAATTGTCATCATGTACTCATTCTTCATTCGTTCTAAACCTGTTCGACTTGAACACAAAAGAAGAAAGCTGGAAACCTGTAGCTATTGACCTCCACAGTATTTGTTTTTCCTACTATGAAAGTGGTTACAAGTTTCAGACTTTTTCAAAATATCTTCTTGTGTTCAAGAGAAAAAAATAAAACTTATAAAGGTTGGAACTACTGAGGGTGAGTAAATTTAGATTTTTGAGTGAACAATCGCTTTTACACAATGTAACAAGAACACACATTAACAACAAGGACACAAATAATTAAAATGTGCCATAATGAGGCATAAATTCTCTAAAGTGAACTTGGGACCAGTCGAGGTGTTTGAAGCTATGCTTACTAATAAAGAAAAAACTCAATCTGAAACATTACTTACTAGGAAATGGCAAGAATTGCAACACAAAGGTCCAAAGCAGGAAACATTGAATAGCAACCCAGGCTCATCCTGATTACGTACCGCTATATACATTTCTAGAGAGCGCCAAATATTTTTGCCATTTTTGTTTAAGCAAATCCACCAGAGGCCGCTGTGTATGCTTTTTTAGATCTCAAATTTCTCGTGCGAGTGCCATTGGCGCCTGCTGTTCTCGCGTAAATCCACCAGAGGCCACTGTTGACTGACTGACTGACATAACTGACCGATCTACTGATCCCCCGCCCACCCCGTTCCCTAAACCCAACCGATGGTGTTTTAAAAAGCACCAACTGACCTGCCCACCCACTTCCCTAAACCCAACCAACTGAAAAAAAAAACCCTTGCCTGATTTTTATCACGTTTTTAGATTTGACAAGATTTGCACCCTGTTATTTACTTGTTTGTTTTATTTTTTGACTTTTGTTTTTGTCTTACCTGCTTTCTGGAACTGTTCTTCGCCAGACTCAAACCCTATCGACACGGTCAACTCCGCGTCTTAAATACTCTTATGTATGTGACGAGCTACTGGACAAATTGATAACAACGGAAAAGCCGATTATATGGAGGTAAGCTGTCAGCTGGTAAGCACAAAAATAAATGGCGCCGTACT
Source organism: Danio tinwini (assembly GCA_903798205.1). Classification (NCBI taxonomy): domain Eukaryota; kingdom Metazoa; phylum Chordata; class Actinopteri; order Cypriniformes; family Danionidae; genus Danio; species Danio tinwini. Next base: position 30,709,324 of record CAIGQZ010000427.1, read on the forward strand.
GCCCAGTAGCGTTTGTTTTAAAAACGAAATTAGCCATACATTCCTCCAGCTACATAATTTGCGATCTCCAGAAATGTATATAGGGCTACATTTTCAGAATGAGCCTATGCTGCAACCTAGTGCATAAAGCATATGGAGAACATAAAACATATACATCAAGAAAGCACTTCCTACAGGCCAAGAATAACATGCATTAAATTCAATCATGGGGCAAATTCTTGGGCATGAATGTAAATTGTCTTTGAGCTATATACATCACATTTATCAAAGATAGATCTAATCTCCTAGCTTTGCGTTTCATTTTTCCTAAAAACAGGGATAGATTCGCCCATATAAAACCCACCTTGACAGAAGTGCATATCTGAAAAGATTCAAATTTCACACATGGAATGGTTTATTCGCATCATTGGTCGCAATGTCAAATACGGGGGCATATCAAGAGAGCGTCTGAAATTCAAATTATCAGGTGCTGATCTGATCCACATGATATCTGCATGTGCTGAAGGGCTTGAGCAGGGAACAAAATCGCATGCTGCTAGATTGAGGTTACTGTTCAGTGTGGGTGTGTGTGTGTGTGTGTGTGTGTGTGTGTCTTTGTTTGTGTTCCCCATTTAAGATCCTGCAAGGCTTGAAACCCTCTCAGCTTGCCAACGGGAAGCCGTGTTGAAGTATTTTAAAATTACCATGGGTCCTATTACAGAGTCACCCTTAAACCTCATCAAATCCCTTTTTTATTATTATTGTATCCAGAAGCTGCATTAATAATCAAATATGTCAAAACATCACTTTGTGCCCTTAAAAAGTGTGTTATTTACTTTTGTTAGTATTCAAAGTGTCTTAGGGTGCTTTCACACTTGGTTCAATTGCCTGGACCGTACCCGAGCTTGATTGTCCCCCCTTGCCACCTTCTCAGTTGGTTTGTGTTCACACTGTTTTTTTTCCTTCTGAACCCCAGTACGCTTGCGTCATCAAGCTGCTGTTTTGTTTACGGCTGTTGCTAGGTGACGGTCACAAAAGCAAAGTGCCCAAATGGAAAGACTTCCGCACATCCCGGTCGATTTGCTTTGGCTGAATACAGAAAGCGACTCACGTCCATCTGCCGCAAAATTATAAACATTCAGAACATCACACAGTGTCTGCAGAAACTGTTTTTGGAGGAAACAAGCAGACATCACTGTGTTTGCTCTGGCTCAGTCTTGCTTGTCACCAAGGTAAAACACGTGTAACATGACACACACACACACACACGAATGAACATTATGAAAACGATAGTTTGTTGTATTGGGGATTCACTTCCGTTATTTAGTACGATTGCATTCATACCAGAATTGAACCATACCAGAGTTGCATGAAACGTACACCAAGACCACCTCTTTCAGGCGACCTCGGGTACGGTTCACGGGTGCGCACCCGAGTTCAGAAGACACGTTCACACTAGCTAAACATACTGTACTATGACATCAAACAAACCCGGGTGCGGACCCAAAGTGCTAGTGTGAAAGCACCCTTATGCTGAGTTCAGATTGCATGATTTTCAAAGTAGTCGTGTCACAGATGTTTTCACGCTGCTTAACTATCTGGGCTAGTGTTCTGTCTGCGCTGTTTACACTGTAGGATGGATCGGCGACAGGAGAGTTCACACTGCATGACTTTAAAATAGGAAGACTCACAGACAACTTTGTCTAAACTACGTCTCAAAGCCAAACAAACGCGAGAAGTGACATGGAAACAATGCAAGGTCACGTAATATATATCACGAAATATATCTTTCGTTATTAACTACATAATGGAAAAAGAAAGCTTTAGCTTTAGAAACTTGTGTTGCTCACCTGGCTTTTGAAGAGAATTAACAATCTCTCCTCAACTTTTTTTTTACTTTTCGACCTGATTGTGATATTGATCAAATGACACGTCAAACAGACACAGTGCTCGTGCCAATTTTACACTCGTTTTTTCTCCATTTCTTGGGTCCAAATCAACTGAAAATGAGCGCTTTTAGCTTCTCCCTCAGACTCCTGCTGGCCTGCAGGTAGCCACACTAGTGAATGCTGCTCTCTCATTGGCTGTAGGTAATCGCGGATGTTATTTTCAGTCAGAACACATTCACACGGCATGATCTGAATCGCCGACAGCATGTGATTTCAAGCATTTGTCGGCGATTTCTCAAAACCTGTCTGCGAGTCAAAATCAGGGCTAAAATTATGCAGTCTGAACTCAGCATTAGGGTTCTTTCACATTTGGTTCAATTGCCTGGACCGTACCTTAGTTTGATTGTCCCCCCTTGCCACCTTCTCGGTTGGTTTGTTCACACTGTCTCTTTCCTTCTGAACCCTGGTACGCTTGCGTCATCGTGCTGCTGTTTTGTTTACGGCTGTTGCTAGGTGACAGTCACGAAAGCTAATCGCCAAAATGAAAAAACTTCCGCACATCCCGGTCGATTTACTTTTACTAAATCTTTCAGTTTTGGACATACAGAAAGTGACTCGCGTCCATCTGCCGCAAAAATATGATAAACATTAGAAACATCACACAGAGTCTGCATAAGCTGTTTTTGGAGGAGATAAGAAGACATCACTGTGTATCACTGTGTTTGGCCTGGCTCAGTCCCGCTTGTCACCAAGGTATGAAATGTCACACACACACACACACACACACACACACACACACACACACACACACACACACACACACACACACACACACA
>CAIGQZ010000427.1:30712037-30732685 GCA_903798205.1 Danio tinwini
ACACACACACACACACACACACACACACACACACACACACACACACAAATGAACGTTATGAAAATGATAGTTTGTTGCACAGTTGGCGGTTCACTTCCGTTATTTGGTACAATTGCATTCATACTAGAATTGAACCATACCAGAGTTGCATAAACCGTACCCCGTACCACCTCTTTCAGGCGAACTCGGGTACGGTTCACGGGTGCGCATCCGAGTTCAGAAGACACGGGCACACTAGCTAAACGTACCGTACTATGACATCAAATGAACCCGGGTGCGGACCAAAAGTGCTACTGTGAAAGCACCCTTAAAATGATATCCTAAACATTTTACTTAGCTCTTTCCGCACACTTAAACCAATCAAGGAGTGGGTGAGTTTTTTTTCTTCTTCAGAATATTAAAGGTCCCGAGACATTAAAATAAAACATTTAGATGTTGGTTTCAGACTGTAAGTTTTAAGGATATCTATAAGCTGGTGTGCTCAATACAGTGACAAAATTTACATTTAGAAATATATATAACTTTATTTAGAAAAATATATCCAAAGCTTTTAGTTTGTCACTTCCACCATAATCGGTTGTCTTTTTTTTCTACGTCACCTCATACTTTCGAATCATATCTTGACCAATCAAAGGCTTGCTAGAATCTTACATGCCCCACTTTGACACATTTCAAAGCACTTCACAGGACCTTTAAAGACTTTTTAAAATTAAATTATAGCCCCTTTCACACAGTGATACTGGTAAATGTCCGGAAATTTTCCGGAATTAGTTAATTCATAAAAAAAGGTGTTCTCACAGGCACGGACATTCCGGAATTTATCCGGAAAAAAACATTTATACATCCATTCCAAAATAACGGTAAATTCTGACATCATTAACCAGAAATTACCTATACAAGTCTGCACTTGTATTTGTAAACATAGAAGTTGTCCGGCAATTTTACTTTTATTTAAAGCTTTATCATTTATGCAGCTGCTTTGTGAGACGTCCAAAGGCAGAAACGCAAAACACAGCTAGATGTTTACACACTTGACTACATTACAAATTATGTGGATGAATAAGTATTATGAACAACTTATATGAAAACATATGGAGGAACACTTTCACATGTCGAGATGTTCATAATATATGTGTGTGTGCTGGTGCTCACCGGCTGCTTCATGTGCACACGCGTCAAGCAACTAAAGCAGAGCTTAAAGGTAACAAACAAACAACAGTTTATCATAAGCATTTAATCAATATTTTTTTACACAGGTGGCATTAAGAAGGAACATAGAAACATTTTCTGACTAACATCTAGCAGCTTAATGTATCTGGAAAAATATAAAAGGATTTTATTTTAATAAACTTTTATTTTTATTTATTTAATGTCTTGTACATGACACAGAGTCCAATATTGTGCTTTATAAATGTCTACACCTACCTTAACCCTAAACCCAACCTCACAGTAACCTGATGTGTTTTATTATTATCTGCTCCACCTACACCACCTAAGCCCAACCTACTTGTGGTTAAAGTCCTTCCCACTTGGAGGTCACCCAACCTACTTTGGTGCAACAAATAAAACAGCACAACAAAGGTACAGATTTGATACATCTGTAATATCCGTTGAGTTGTGCTATTTAAATATTAATCTTTAATAGGAGCAAAAACAGCATGAGTTTAGTGCAAAACAAGATAGGAGGGCGTCAATTGCAGGATTTCCCGAGTTATGAAATTGCTTCATGAATTGGATTTATCGCTTGAATTTACTGAATTGAAATGACACAGCCTTGTCACTTCATTCATCATCTCTCATCTTCACTCTTGCTATATTTTGCCCCCCCTCTCTCACATTTACTGCTGCTGTCTTGCCACTTCACATTTACAATCAAAATGTGCTTTAAAAGCTGGACTCTGCTTTTACGCACACACAACAGCAGGTCCACGAGTATTAGAATAGCGGATTTATTTCGCACAGATCTTTCCACCTCTTTGTGTACAGGTGTTTACTCAAGGGGTGGAACTGTAAAAATGTGCACTACTGTGTCAGCTCAATGCAAGCGTGTAAAAACCTGCTGCTCGCATGAATGAGGCAACTGCTGTAAATACTGAGTTCTGAATTGCATTTAAAGTTCCCTACTATGCTGTTTTAAAGCAACTCTCCACTACGCTTTTTTTTTTGAGAAAATAGGTTTCCTGCAGTCAATCCATGCAGTTGAAGTCAGAATTATAAGCCCTGCTGAATTATTAGCCCCCTTTATAATAATATTTAATATTTTTTCCCCAATTTTTGTTTAACGGTAAAAAAGGTTTTTTCAATGCATTTCTAAACTTAATAGTTTGTTTTGTAGACAATTGAAAAAAAATATTGCTTAAGGGGACTAATAATATTGACCTTAAAATGGTTGAAAAATATTAACTGATTTTATTCTACCTGAAATACAACAAATAAGACTTTCACCAGAAGAAAATAAATATTATAGGAAATACTGTGAAAATTCCTTGCATTGTTAAACATCATTTGGGAAATATTTAAAAAAGACAAAAATTTCACAGGAGTCACATTTTGACTTCAACCATATCTCTATATAAACATTGTGCATTTCTGAGAGTGCTTCACACTTCACATCATCACAACATCATCTTTTGTAAGCTGTTTGGACAGAAGTGTGTGTATAGTGTGTCTACAGTCATATTGGGGTGATAGAAAGACAATAAGGCACAATCCTAATTCTACCCCCCCCCCCCTATTTTGCACATTCCTGAGAAGTGGTAGGGGTGTCCCAAACAAAGATTTTTCAGAACCACACTTGAAACCAAGGGGTAAGAACATTTCCCAGAATACACCAGCTACAACGCTGCACCCGGAAGTAAGGAGAGCCACAAGTTAGTATTTTTTTGTCATTATTACACATTTTTACTTCAAACAAACACATGTTTTAATATATTCATAACCGCGTTCATGTTTTACCGTCATGCTTTTATAAAAAAAAAAAACGCTAAAATAAAAACCGCAAAATTTCACAATCTGTAATCCATATTAATGACTCCCATACAGCAGTCCCACAACACTCTGACACTCGAATACCCTGTCAGAAAAGTCTAGTGGCTGAGAATGAGCAGTTTTACAGTGTCTGCTATAATGTTAATGTTGTTTTCGTGTGTTTACATAGATGAATATGGCCACTGTGTAAATACGCAGTACAGTTACGATCTTATTGCCACATTAGATATTATGATAACATAATATATGCCTTCGGTGATTTCCTGAAGATAAATACCAGAAAATAACACAACTGGAATAACTACAGCAGTCGCGATCGTCTGATCTCATATGAAGCAAGAGATTGCGATGACAAATGATGATGTGTGAAGGTGCTGTAGTGCTGTCCCAATACTTAGGGATAAATGTTGAAGCCCTTCCCCTTCACACTCGGGTACAAAAGGGGTACAAAAATAGAAAAGGGATTGGGCCTAAGTCTCTTTTAAAATATTTCCTGAAGTAAAAATAGCATCAGAATCCCTCCCATTTTGAGGCCCACCGCAACCTGACATAGGAGTGCAGTTTCCTCGCCCATCGAATTGATTGACAGACATGTATTAACATGTCTCCGTAGTAGCGCGTATAATCATATCCACAAGACAAGACATGCGCAAAGCAACTGGGATTAAAAGATCTGTTGAGCTCGCTGTGATCATCAATCATCATCATATGTGATCAAGAGTGGGTTTTACAAGTTTAAAATGTTTTAAAGAGCCCCTATTAAGCATTAAAAAGGGTCATATTTTGTTTTATGGGTCTCCAACAACATACTGATATGCATGCAAGGTCAAAAAACATGTTCATGGTCTTATAAAATGCATTTATTTTTACCTAATTATCCCAGCGACTCCCATATGAATCGTTCAGCAATATATTTGTTCCCAAACCCTTGCTTAGCACGAAGCTAATCTGTGCTGATTGGACCGATGACAGCCTGTTGCCATTGGTCGACAGCGTTCAGCGCGAGACAGTAAAATGGCCAGTGCGGTTTATCAAGCCCGCGGGTCACCAACATTGGTATAGAAACCGATCGCAGCGGATGCCCGAAACACGCTTCAAAGTAAACTTACTAACACCACAGTAAACAGTACCCGGTTCTCAACAGTGTTATTCAGACACCTCAGCACCGAAAGCAGTGCAGTTAAACACTAGCATATGTATGACACACATTCAGTTTTAATCCACACAGCAGCAAAAGCTGAACTATTCTGAACCTTGACCGCTGCACGTGTGCGGGATCAGCTAACAGTGGCCATAGCAACAACAAATGGCAGTGGAACGAGCTCACAAAAGCATTTAAATCTGTAAACAAAGCAGCACGCGTCGCGTTTACAACGTTGCATTAGACGCAATATGAGAATATAAAGAGTTAACCTGATACAGTACACGCGGTTACTAGTAACAAAACATGTAGATCATTTCTATTTGCAATCATTGCTGTGGCACCTCGTCCGTGAACTGCTATATGTTCCAAGGGCTTACCTGTACTCTGTTTTTCTAAATGATCACATCCCCAGCCGGGAGGTTGTAGCATCCTCTGTCCTCTGACAAGCTATCTCTGCGGGCTCCCGCTCTCCATTCGCAAGCCTTTTCAGTGCTGCTCACCAGCCCGAAGCCCAGCGTTCAGCAGCCTGCCCGTGTACCTAATAATTTGTCCTTATTTTGTCTGCTGTGTAGTGATAGATCACCCATTGTAAGCGTGCAGATTTCTGAATGACTCCTTTCCCCTCACACTTCCAATAATATCCAGGTAAACACAGCGTCTTCATGAACGTCTTGCTGCTGTGTTAGTGGGCGGGGCCGCAGGTTTGAATTTTGCCGGGTCTGTGCGCGCAACCATTATGTTTCGTAACGGCGTCACGCCGAAACGGCTGAAGACTTGTTATCAAGACGATTCATTTAAGCCACTATGAGTCGACTCTTTTATAGATGAATCAATAGTTTTAAAAACTGTCCACTTTCAGATTTAAGCTTTAGCTGGATATTTCACTTCACTAAGAGCTGTGTTACACACTACATGGAAGGTCATTTTCAAAGACCCATAATAGGGGCTCTTTAACATAACATATATCCATATAGCAGTGGATATTAACGTGTATCCTGTCACATTTGCTGTGCAAAAACAGTGCAAAGTTAAATGTGCACACTGTTTGTGTGTCTGTGTGAACTACGTAATGACATTGTGTGTGACTTATCGAAAGGCTTGAATTAACTCCACAACAGATACATCAAATAATCATTGGGAAAGCTCTGACTGTAGTATTTCTCACAACTGTTATGTGAGATTTGCTTCCTTCATGTCTGTCACTGTGCTGTTTATCTGACACAGCCAAGTTGGAGAGTGAGGAGCACTCTGACAGGCACGTGGGAACGGTGGGCAGGGAGAACCAGCATTAAAGGCACAGGCAACAAAAACAGCTAAATTGTGTTCAGAGCAGAAAAGTCCAATATTCTGAAGGCTATAATAAATAATCTGATGGCTATTTTGAGCTGAAACTTTACAGACACGTTCTGGAGACACAAAAGACTTTTTAAATCTTGAAAAAGGGGTAAAATAGGTGTCCAACTTCATCTTACAGGGACGCAAAAAGAAAAGCAATGGTTACTTGTTAATGTACCACAAATCATGGTGCACTAAACATCCTCTTTTTCACAATATCCTGCACAATATTGTTATGTATTATAGTATAAATGTAGCATAAAGTATGTAGTATAAAAATACTTATACAGTATATCTTAGGTTATGTGTAAAGTTAAGTATTTATATGCATAGTTAGTATAGTTAGATTACCACTCTGGTATGTTAGTTATGTATAGGTTTAAAATAGCTCCATACGTCCAGAGTTGTGTTTATATATTTAATTGTTTATTTATGTAGCACCGTGGTCCTGCCAGAAACAAAATTTTGTTCCACTGTATGGTCACACATGTAGAGAAACGACAATAAAACCTAAACAATAACAATTTTTTAAACAACAGCCAGACACAGGAAAAGTTTCTTTCCTCAGGCCATCTACCTCATGAACAGTTAAATATTCCCCTACTGTGCAATAAACGTGCAATTCTTCCTCATACACACTTGTACACAGGCACCTTATAACCTGTATGTTTACAACATATCTGTACATACAACTTAACGTCCAGATCTTTTTGACTGACTGCATCTCTGTTTAATGTTTAATGTTTATTGCCTTTTCCTTTCTTGTATTTAATTTTGTGTTGTCACTCGTCACTTTATGTACACTGAAAGCTTCTGTTGCCAAAACAAATTCCTTGTGTGTGTGAAGCACCATTGGCAATAAAACTGATTCTGATTTTGTCTGGTGGCAGCACTTTTAGATTAGCTTAGCATAGATCATTGAATCAGATTAGATCATTAGCATCTCCCTCAAAAATGACCAGTTTTGATAATATTACCATTTAAAGCTTGACTCTTCTAGTTACATTGTTTACTAAGAAAAAATACAGAAAATGATAAATTGCTATTTTCTAGACTGCTATGGTTACTCTTATTCTGGCGTAATAATCAAGGTCAAAACTTTAATCAATATAATCAATGATCACTTTGATTATGTGGCGAGGGGGCGTGGCCGAGAGCCGTGGGAGCGAAACGAGGCCCGCCACAGATGAGATGCACCTGTGGCGCGCACCTGCCTTCAATCCCACGGAAGGAGCTCTGGACTATAAGAGGAGGAACGATGGCAGAGGACAGAGAGAGAGGACCGGGCCCAGACATGTTTTACTTTTGCTTTCAGTTTGACGGCAGCCTCCGTGAGGAGCTGCCGTCCTTTTGTTTTGATTTAGACGGCAGTCTCCGTGAGGAGCTGCCGTCCCCTTTTATTAATAAATATTTATTTTAAGTTCGTCGGTTCTCCGCCTCCTTCTTCCCGTAACTTCATTACAGTGGTGCCGAAACCCGGGAGAAGGAGGGACACGTCGTCCAGTTGCCCTCGCCACAGATACTTACCAAGCTGAGTACTGTTTTCAGCACAATATCATTGCACCTGCTGCAGCCATGGTATGGCAGCAAAGTTCCCTGATAAAAATGCCGGAATGAGAATATAGTTCCTGGCCATATTGGCCTAGTAAATTGCAGCTTTTCATTTTTTGTTAGTATTAGTACATGATGGAAGAGTCAATCTTTAAATAGAAAAAATATTGAAACTCTTTGGTCATTTTTTTTTTGGGGTTACAAGCATACCTGTTAGGCACTCTCGCTAAATCCGCTGGTGGTGAATCGTCATAAGTCTGTAATATTTGGACCTTTTGCACGTCTCCGTTTCATTGATGTTGTTGCAACTGCCTGCACTGATGACAACCTTATCAGTGAGAGACTTAACTCCGGATCTGTTTCTCGGATGAACTATTACCGCTGGCAAGCGTGTCATTTTACCTTGAGAGTTGCTCCATAACACTAACCTCCCCTTCCCTCTATCTGGTAAGATATCAGTGAGAGACTTCACTTTGGATCTGTTTCTCGGATGAACTATTACCGCTGTTTAGCGTGTTGTATTCCTTGTGAGGAGCACCCTTGCTCTACACAATTCCTCTATATCTGGTGAGATCAATACCAATTGTGACTTATCTCTATTATTAATTATCTTGCATTTGGGTCCCCTGTGTATAATTGTGACAATGTCTGTTTTAACACTCACCCAAAACCCAGACTTTCGCTCAGCTTCAAATCGCATGTACAGAATTCGTTTGGGGAAACAACGTCTATTTATCCCTATGGAGCACGTCAGCTGACAGTCATGCATCGCTATATGACTGTTTTGAGGATTGCATAGGAGGGGCGACAGCACCTGTAATGAAAAGGAAAGGAAATCCCGCCATATATTTCAAAGTGTTTTCATGCATAAACAAAGTGAAAACACAGAGCAGACTCATTTAAAAGCGAGGGGCGGCCCCTGTTGGTTCGGCGGTATGGGTCACGTATAGGGAGGCTCGTCTCTTTAATGTTTATTTGCCACCCTTCAGAGAAAGACTTAAAATATGGAAGAAATACGAGAAAATACCTTTACGGGATGATAGATTTGGGTTTCGGCTTTGATAAGATCTTTGCCAAATGCTCCACTCCAGGGAAAATGGTCTTCACTTCAACTCATGACCAAACAAGAGTCTTGGTGAAGCTTTTATTGTCTTGAATTTATGATGGGTTGTTGTGATTTTTAAGTATTTAATGAAAAGGTGCGAAAGTGTCTGTGGGATTCTGTAGCCAGGATACCTCGTTGCAGTATGTGAGTGCACTTCTACATGGTCAGGTATTCATCGCTAACTCTTTGGGTAATATATGTTGTACATTTCTGAATTGGCTTATGTTTAATTGTGTGAATTGGAATGAAAAATCTTTGCCTGACAAATAAATGTAATCTGAAATTTTTGTAACTAGTAGATTGTTTAGGCTGATGTTTCTGCAACCTATGACCAGGACTTGTTCATACATTTAGGCTCAATGGATAGAGCATAGGCACAGCATTAGAGATTGTTGATTTCTGACAATCACTGACTTAGTATGATATACTCTAGGGGCAAAATCAAACTTTATGTATGAGCAAGCATGGGGTGGCCTAATATTACTTAATATTACTATAATTTACAGTTATATTTTCTTTATCTAAGAACCAGAACTGACGAGGATGTGTCCGTGAGCAGATGTAACTGGCCAGCATACTGACTTGTGCGACTTCGGGTAAACGATGAACCATTAACTGAAAATAAGGATTTATTAGGTTAATCGATCTAAATTAGACCAAATCACAACCTATAAGGTGATCAGCTTGAATTAGATTAACCTAAATTTAAATTATTATAAATTGGAGTCGGCGGTTTATACAGCTGTGGAGACCCCAGTTTAATAAAGGGACTAAGCTGAAAAGAAAATGACTGAATGAATAAATTGGAGTCAGATTAAATTCAGAGTTGGAAACGAATATAAACTTTAACAAGTAAAAATTTTTGTTTTCAGACGTGCTAAAAAGGCTTACACACATTTAACCTTCACCCATGCTGTTAGTTCAGTCCTGGGACTAATAGATGGACCCTTACAACATTAAGTCAAATTAATTACCATCACTTTTAATCAAATGAAGTGCCTATAGATTATTACTTTCAATTTCAGCTGCAATAAACCCCAAGTAAACTGGTTGCAGTTAAACTACAGGATTGATATTATAGAACGTTTCATTTGCAACACATCCAAATGACTGCATTGTAAACGAAAGAAATTTAATTGCTTTGGTTGGGTGCTCCTGATACCAGTTATCAGCCAGTGTACACACGACACACTCTAGTGTGCAACTGTCTGATGGGTAAATTATCAAGAGTAGCTTTCTATGTTTATTTTGCATAGTATTACATGAATAATGCAAAAGAGAAACGCAGAGGAACTCGAAAACTATGATATTAAATAATGCATGCTAGTCGGGCTATAACGTATGGTCTAATGTGTGTCTAATAATTACAGTAATCACAGATAAACCTTGCGGCAAACAACACTTATGTTGACAGTGGAGAGAGTACAATAGCGCAGCTATGTGATTTCAGGTTCAGCACTCAATATGATATATCGATTGCTCTGCTTCTCTAATGCCATTGCAGTTTTATTGCTTCTCACACAGGAAAATTATTCCCCTTCAAAAAGGCAAATGAAAAATCCTGGCGCCGAAGATGAAAAGACTCGCACTGTCCGACTGAGTTTGCAGAGTGAAAAACGGCCAAATGAGAAGAGAGTGATCGTATTGACTGTCCTGGTGCTAATATAAACTCAGCCTATAATAAAACCTGAATTGAGGCCGACTTCTCAACGCTTTTTTTTACGGGTCCCAACACACTTCAGCTTCATGGAATTATGAGACTTGTTAGAAATATCGGAAAGAGCCTGAGATAAAATAGGAAAGAAAGTTTATGGACTGATAACGTAATAGGGCGGATTGTACCTGTGGTGTTTTCTGAAAACAACACAAAACGGATTACATTGCAATTTTTGCTTTCTGAACTGAAATATTGTCATGATTCCTCCAGTCTGGTCTTGTTGTTAATTCTTGTTTTGGTGGTCTTGTTGTTAATTCTTGTTTTTGTGGTCCTGACACTACTCGTGTCATGTTTTGTCATTGTGCGTGTCTCTGTATGAGCGCCAATCGTGGGCGTGCTTGGACCCTGCGCGTTCCGCTCGATGCGGGCGCGTAGGGTTTGGGTATGTTTACGATTGTGCGCTCTCGTCCGGGTGTTTCTGTTTGCAGCGTGGTGTTTCAGTCCCAGCGTCTCTGTCTAGTTTGGTTTCGGTCGGAGCTGGGATGAAGCATGCACTCTGCGTGTGTGAGTACACGGTGAGTGTCTTCATTCATTGTGTGCTCGTGTCTCGCTTTCAGTCTTCTGTTGGTGTTGTGTTTAGCACGTGGCGTATGTTTACATGCGCCGCGTGCTTATGTGTCTGTCATGTGCTCTGCAGTCTATTGTCTAGCCCCACCCTTCTTGTTAACTCATTATTAGTTCATTTGGTTCACCTGTTTGTGTGTTGATTTACTACTGAATTTAATCTCCTCATGTCTGCTGTCCTGTGCCAGTTCGTCTTCGTTACACTTCGTTGCTCTCCATGTCTCAGCTAGTGGTGGGCAAAGCGAGGCTTCGTGAAACACTGAAACAGTCGAAGCAAATGTGTTGAAGCTTCGAAACGTATCGAAACTCCACTCTACGGCGACACCTAGTGGTCATTTTTTATGTATTGCACTGGAACAGCATCAGCAAAGAACAGTTGAGCAAATTGATGTATTAAAGCCCACTTTGTTAAATCAACCTACAAGTGGTTTAGTGGAGCGCTTAGGGTTCCTGACTACCACGTGGGCATATTGGGTTCGAATCCAGGCTCAGACAGCTCTTTTGAAATGCTTAATATCAGTTTGAGTTGCTCTGTTCTTGTATCGTTTTGTTTCAACATTGGTCTGAAATCCGAATAAACACTTTGTGAATAAATATGTCTTGTTTTGTTGCTAGATCAGACATGGTTGTGGCCAGAGGTTAACAAGAATTATTTATATTATTCATTAAATTTCCCATTTATTGTATTTTTATTTTTGTCTACCCAAAACCTAAACCCAACAATCACAGTACTGTAAAAATATTAAATATTGTTCTACAGTGTTACAAAAACGATGCTGTATTGATGGCGTATCAGCAGTTGTATCCTATTTAGACTACACCATAAAACAGTAACCTGATTAAAATACATAAAATCATGATTTCGGAGTATTTACACAAGTCGGGATTTGAACCCAAAAGTAATTTGAAGCTCAGTTACAACATGCACACGCACGGTCCACTAGGCCATAACAGACAGAAGAATTGTCAGACCCTGTCAGCCAAATGCACATTCGCCAGGTCTCGAAACGCTTCTAAACTGATCGATGCTTTGAATCGCTTTAGTCAAGTGACCTGGGTGTTTTGGACCATGCTTCGGTGCAGTGTTTCGAAACTCTTGCGCTTCAGGACCTCGACAATGTGTCGAAACGTCAGTTTCACGTCAGCCATTCCTAGTCTCAGCTTTGCTTGTCGTCTCCGTCCTAATGTGATCCAGTCCTGATCCCTGCCAGCCTGCCCAGTCCAGTTTGTTTTGTTTGTTTATTATTTGTTTGATTTAGTGTTTTTCCCCATCGGGGTTGTTTGCTTTTCCCTCTTTTTGTTTTATTTTATTGTAAATAAATATCCTTACTTTGCGCTTGGGTCCTCGCCTCCTCTTTCCCCTAACCCGAACGTGACAAATATACACTCAGAAGTGATCCTTTTGGAAGCCTCAATCAGAGATCACAGAACAATGCAGATGACAAATGTACAGTAATACGAATATTTTCATTCTCATTGTGTTTTTTTTTCTCTCCCAAAGATATGAACATTTTTTCAAGTATATAAAGAAGATGAATGTATTGGAGATTTGTTGATGTTTTCCGAGTAGAAATGAATGTCTACACTACCTGATAAAAGTCTTGTCGCCTATCCATGTTTTAGGAACAACAAATAGTAACTTGATTCTAGTTGATCATTTGGCATCAGAAGTAGCTTAAATGGAAGGCAAAGGCCTCTAGATTATGTTTATTTTACCAAAATAAAATATGATCATGCCTTGATTTTTAATTATTTCATTAGGACAGTAAGGTCTGACTTTGCTTAGACAAAAGTCTTGTCACTTAACAGAAATAATGAACAGTATAGAATATAAAGTCATAGTGCAGTGGAAAAAGAATGAAAATTGTGTATGACTCCCATGAGCTTGGAGGACTGCATTCATATATCTCTGCAATGACTCCAATAACTTCTTAATAAAGTCATCTGGAATGACAAAGAAAGCGTTCTTGCAGGACTCCCAGAGTTCATCAAGATTCTAAAATTTCATCGTCAATGCCTCCTCCATCTTACCCCAGACGTGCTCAATAATGTTCATGTCTGGTGAATGGGCTGGCCAATCCTGGAGCACCTTGACCTTCTTTGCTTTAAGGATCTTTGATGTGGAGACTGAAGTATGAGAAGGAGCGCTATTCTGCTGAAGAATTTGCCCTCTCCTGTGGTTTGTAATGTAATGGGCAGCACAAATGTCTTGTTATCTCAGGCTGTTGATGTTGCCATCCACTCTGCAGATCTCTTGCACGCCCCATACTGAATTTAACCCCAAACCATATTTTTTCTTCACCAAACTTGACTGATTTTTGTAAGAATCTTGGGTCCATGAGGGTTCCAATAGGTCTTCTGCAGTATTTGTGATAATTGAGATGCAGTTTAACAGATGATTCATCGGAAAAATCAACCTTCTGCCACTTTTCCAAATGATCAACTAGAAGTCAAGTTATTATTTGTTGTTCTTACAACTGAGATCGACAAGACTTTTGTCAGGTAGTGTATAATAACAGTGCTTTGTTTTTTTGTTTTGTTTTTTTAATAAGGAATCCTTTCTGACTACATCTATAAACCCCATTCTGAAACCGAATGACAGGTGACACTGTGATTCTTTGGAAATGTAATACAATGGCTTTTGTCAGTTCCAATTGAATTTCATCAATAGCAAATGGGTGATTTTGCTATTCCTTTTTTTTCATGTAATAATGTCATTACAAATAAATGAAAATGCATTACCAAATTTAGCAGACACGTTAATTGCAACACAGGCTTTGAGCCTACAGTACAAATCATACTGAAATTAATGCTATGGGGTAGTATTACGGCAACAGCTTTTGTTCCTTTTCACATTAATGATATTTACAGGGACTTATTATTCATGAAAAAATAATATTTTTGTGCAATTACAAATAGAAAAAAACTACTTGATGGGCAGCACGGTGGCTCAGTGGTTAACACTGTCACCTCACAGGAAGAAGATTGTTGGTTCGAGTCCTAGCTGAGCCAGTTGGCATTGCTGTGTGGGTTTCCTCTGGGTGCTTTGGTTTCTCCAAGTCTCCTTACAGTCCAAAGACGTAAAACATATGCTGGAATAGTTGGTGGTTCATTCCGCTGTGGCAACCCCTGATAAATAAGAGACTAAACCAAAAGAAAATGAATAAATGAATGAACTTAATGATGACTATGATTTGTTATCATGTACATTTTTCTCACCTGTTTATCTCTATATTGTCAACTTTTTTGGTGTGGTCAATTTTCTTGGTAGTTCACTTTGTACAGTATTGCAGAGCCTAGCACTCGGCTTCAAGTTCAGTGAAGCACTGTTTCACAAAAGACAAAAGCAATGTGAAATCAAGGTTAAACTATGTGGCTGTGATTGATGCTCTCTTACATTTGCTTTTAAAAACACCATTGGTTTTTGTTTTGAAAAGGGTTTAGGTCAGCGCTTCAGTAGGTGATCTGTACGACAAGCTGAGGATGTTCACAAAAAGGTCATCTACTGATACGTGCAGGGCTTGCCATTAACTTTTTTGATCACCAGCCACTGTGGCTAGTAGATTTCTAACATTACTAGCCACTCGCCGTTTTCACTAGCTAAAATTTTGTTGTTGGGAAAATATATATTATATGCATAAATTTGACTTTGACTTGCTAAAATGACTTGATTTAGATTTTGTGTTAAGTCCACATTCCTTCTCATTCATTTCACTTTTTGTGTGTGTTGTGTATGAGCTTGCTCAATGAGAATGAGCAAATGGGTTGTGTCGCATAGCAATTAGTTTTTATTTCACATGACTTTTCAGGGCTCAAAATTAAGGATTTACCAAATTTATCTTTGACCACACCAAACATAAATAAACAATTATTTCTTAGCCACAAACTTTAAATGTGTCAAAACAAGCAAACTATAGCTGTATACATGCACTTATTAATTCAACAAAACTTTACTTTAAAGGTGGAGGATGTAAGTTTGACACCCAGTGGTTGAACTAGGTATTGGACTCCTGGATCAAAACAAACGCAAGCGCGGGTTGCCAGATTGAGTACAGGAGCGAGTGATTTAAACTGTGTTCTAAATAAAAGCAACGACATGCGATAGAAGGAATATTTTCCATATTAAAATGAGTTTTGGTTCTAACCAACACCTCGAATTGATATATTAGAAACGGCTTCTATTTCTCACAGCTGAACAACAGAAACCTATGACAGTAATCACCTCAGGTAAACCTTGTGTGCTTTATTCAGTGCTAACAATGTGAGCTTGAATGCCATTTTACAGGACATTTATTGACATATACTGAAAGCAGCAGCAGATAGTTCACCTCAGATATTGAAAATACAATAAACCGTTTGAAATTGAACTTTAGAACTAAACACATATGAGTGATTCAGCATCTACATTTAATGATGTTAAAGAGGGTTAACATGTATGAAATAGATTCTAAACCTTATCGTTTAGTGAGTGAGTGCATATTCTGTGCTTCTGAATAGCTGTATTTAAATTTCTGTCGTGTTTCGTCTGGTGCAAACAGCCAAATTGCTCATCACTGTGTATCTTATCACAAAGCGTGATGTTAGGACACGCCAACGCAATCTCACGGCAATTCGTAACTTTTTGGATTTAGTGGCTTATTCGTATGAATTTGTACGACTGAATTCGTACAAATTAGTATGATCACCCAATGACGGTTGGGGTTAGGGGTGAGGTTAGGTGCCATGCCTACTTTTTAAAATCTTACATTTTTGTACCACTGCTCAAATTCGTACAAATTAGCCACTTAACTGACAAAACGTAAAATACTTACATTTCCTCGTGAGATCAGGCTGGACACGCGGTTACAATGTAACCTGCTCACCTAATGTTTACGTTCGTAATATTTATATCATTTGCTAATTACTAACCTCATGTGGAACGGAATCTGTCTCATTTCAATGTCTTATACCATCCATTTCGGTCACAGACGCATGCTTTTAGAGTCTTTCTGAATGAATCAATGAAATATGCTGTTTTCCAACAAGGCAACCCGGGGTGCTGATTTATAATTGACTAAACTGCCATTGTGCAGGTTAACTTTACCTAAACAAAGACAGCGTTCTGGCACGGAAAAACCATTTTCAAAGCAGAATATCTGACTTCAGCATTGTTTTTCAGTTAAACAAGTAGGTTCACTAAGGATGTTTGTTAAATATCTGCACACATATCATGGTATTTTTATGCTTTAGAAGAGTCAAAAACATACATACAGCACCTTTAAAAAAAAAAAAAAGACACATAAAAAATAATTATTGTCATGTATCTAAAATATGCACAGTAGTCTGTCCTGGCTAAAGGTCCCAGATCACCTGTTAACTATACGTAAATATGGAGTTAATCTCATATTCTCAATGTTATTGTAAAAGTTACCATACCGTAGGTCATAATGAAAGACTGTTGGTGCACGATCATCGCTTTTTGTCCAGTCTATTTCAAAGTGAACCGATTGCACCAGTTGCGCTTCCTCTAGACACGGTTGCATCGCGCAAGTTAACGGGAGCGTGCACACTTTTTAACAGTAGCGCTCGTATCACCTGTGCGCCCAAGTGGTCATCCTCTCATTCGGGATTCACCGGCTTTCTTTAGCTCGCACGAACATTTTAGTCAGTTATGCTGCATCTTGATTCTAAGATCACATTTGCATGAATATTGGGCCATCTTTATTGTCGAACCCAGCTTTTACGAAAACTACAATTGAAAAATTAATTTCAAACAGCCAAAGTGGCTAGTGGGAGTGTCTGACTAACCCGCCAAAGCTGAAATCTACCCGCATTTGGCAGGTGTTAATGTCAAGCCCTGGACACGTGTATAACAAAACGTACCCTAAATAAAACATTTCAGATTTGGAAAAATGGAGAAAGTGCCCTCTAGTGGATTTATCATCTGAAACATGCAACGAAACGTACCCTTAGCAACGTATGTTACATTTCATTAAATGGGCTGAATTTAAATAAATTTAACTTAATAATATTCAACTTAATTTGTGTGTTTAAATTCAGCCCATATAAATTGCTTGCAACCACTTACCTTAAAAACATTTATTAAATCCAATGAATCATTTTCAAAGTGTACTTAAGCAGCTCAATTGCTTTTAGTACCATTCCAGTGTGCGGAGTGCCTCGAGCGCATTTATTATCAGCATTTAGATGTTTTGTTTTTTCATTTATTAGCAATATTATGCCACTTCATTTCAGACTGCATGGCATTTCACCTCATCACAAGTGACACTGTCAAAATTGCCACAAATCACAGTAGGAGCCGCTTTTCTGTCAGCGTGATCACAATCAATGTGTGAACTGGGGTGAAGCAGTCGGGACGCTTAACAGCAATGCGCCATTATGTAGTTTGTTTTTTTTAAACTTATTAAAACTTCATTTCAGCTGAGGGAGGCACACGGGGAAAATCTCTATATCAGGGGTCTTATGAATTAAAGCATTTGATTAAAGTAAAAGTAGCAAACAAATCAAATGGAAACGAAGTCGGCCGAGGGAAATAATTCTCCACAAAAAAAAGCTCCCCATCCAACACTTCCCAAATGAAATTAGATGGGCTAATAACATAGTTAGTTAGTTTGTTTTTAATTGACTTCCTATGCCAAGCAAATCAGTTACAATGAAAAAAAAGAAAATCCCCCATTATGTTTTTGTGGACAATTTACATTTGTAATTTAGCTCGTTTTCAATGTAAAAAAAAAAAAAAGACTCAAGATTAGCCACAGCCATATCACCCTGCAGCCCAAGACTGCAGGGTTACTCACTGAAGCTAAGCAGGGCTGAGCCTGGTCAGTACCTGGATGGGGGACCACATGGGAAAATAGGTTGCTGTTGGAAGTGGTGTAAGTGAGGCCAGCAGGGGGCGCTCAACCTGTGGTCTGTGTGAGTCCTAATGCCCCAGTAAAAGTGAAGGGGACACTACACTGTCAGTAGCTGCCGTCCTTCGGATGAGATGTTAAACCGAGGTCCTGACTCTCTGTGGTCATTAAAAATCCCATGGCACTTCTTGTAAAGAGTAGGGGTGTAACCCCGGTTTCCTGGCTTATTTCCCTCAATTGGCCCTTACGATCATGGCCTCCCAATCATCCCCATCCACCAAATTGGCTCTATCACTGTCTCTTCACTCCACCTATAGCTGGTGTGTGGTGACCGCACTGGCGCCGTTGTCCTGTGGCTGCCGTTGCACCATCCAAGTGGATGCTTCACACTGGTGATGGTGTGAAGAGACCCCCCTTATGATTGTAAAGCGCTTTGGGTGTATGGCCATACACAATAAATGCTCTATATAAATACACATTACATTACATTACATTACATTACAAGATTAAAACGAGTTTGGAGTTCTATTTTAATTTCCGGCTAGGGCTGCACAATATATAATTTCAGCATTGATATCGCAATGTGCAATGTTGAGTCTGAATTATAGTTGACTAGGAGTCACAGAATTGTATTTAATTTCTCTATACATAATTTATACAATTTATGCCAAAAAACATTCGTACTTAGAATTTTTGTCTTGAATCTAGTCCAAATATCCACATTACAAAGCAAAATCAAGATTATTTTGCTTACCCAGGGTGGCACAACAAAAACTGTCGCCTCACAGCAAGAAGGTCGCTGGTTCAAGTACCGGCTGGATCAGTTTTAGAGACTGAAACAGAAGAGTGCATTACAATGTATATTATGATAAAAGTGAAGTATTTTTTATCTTGGGTGTACATAAACTAAACAAAAAAAAAAAATAGGAAACCTTGAAGGGTTTAAAATTTGGCCATTAATTACTCACCCTCATGTCGTTCCAATCCCCTGAGACGTTCGTCTTCAGAACACAAATGAAGATATTTTAGATGAAATCCGAGAGCTCTCTCATCCTCCATATACCCCAATGATCCACAGATATAAAAAACAAAAACATAAATAAAAAAAATACCTTGTCAAAACATTCCAAGTGGCTCCAGTGCTTCAACTGTAACCATATGAAGCTCCAAGAACACTTCTGTGCACCAAAAAACAACTTTGAGCTAATCCTTTAAAATGGATAATTCACCCAAAAATAAAAATTTACTATATACTCACAACCAATTGGCTTCTAACCTTTAGGAGTTTCTTTATTCTGTTGAACACAAAAGAAGATGATTTGAAGAAAGATGAACACCAGTAACCATTGACTTCCATAGTAGGAAAAACAAATACCATGGAAGTCAGTGGTTACAGGTTATCATTCAAAAGTCATTGATGAAAAAAATGATGATAGAATCTTTTGTTTTATGCAAACTAT
Source organism: Danio tinwini (assembly GCA_903798205.1). Lineage (NCBI taxonomy): Eukaryota > Metazoa > Chordata > Actinopteri > Cypriniformes > Danionidae > Danio > Danio tinwini. The sequence continues at coordinate 30,730,753 of CAIGQZ010000427.1, forward strand.
CCCTTTAAAGAAGAGAGTAATATAATTGTTAAAACTGCGCTATTTTCCAAGTCATTGTATTCATTAAGTAGTAGAAGAACAAATATTTCTAAAAACACCATAGCAATATTGCCCTACAGATATTTAAATGCTGGACTTTTTCAGCCAGCGTCCATTTGACACACTTCAGGAAGCTCCATATTAAAACTGTGGGGAATCTGAGGACATCAGAGAACAATGCATATGAGAGAAGAGAGAAAAATAAGTTGTTTTGAAATAGAATATAAACAGTTTCATTGTCTTTTGATAAAGTGTTGCTTTCCAAGTGCTTCACCGTGATCTAATACAGCACAGTTCATACAGATCACAGAGAGCTGGGCACTGGCAATAAAAACACAATTTCTGTGCAATGGTTTTAGCTTTGCATACATATTTTTATTAATACTTTTGAACACTATATTTGTATTACTTATGTGTTATAGTGTTCTTTTTAAATATTTTGAATTAGCTTTTGCATTCTCCGTTTTCACTATCAACTTTAATGTGGTTTTTATTTTAGTGCTGGGCAAAGATTAATCACAATTATTCACATCCAAAAAAAAAAAAGTTTGTTTTGACAAATGTGTGTACTGTGCATATTTATTATGTACACAGGCCACTTTATTAGTTACACCTGTCCAACTACTAGTTAATGCAACATTTTAAATCAGCCAATCACATGGCAGCAACTCAATGCATTTAGGCATGTAGACATGGTCAAGACAATCTGCTGTAGTTCAAACCAAGCATTAGAATGGGGAAGAAAAGTGATTTAAGTGACTTTGAACGTGGCATGGTTGTTGGTGCCAGATGGGCTGGTCTGAGTATTTCAAAAACTGCTGATCTACTGGGATTTTCATGCACAACCATATAGAGAATGGTCAGAAAAAGTGAAAAATGTCTGAGGTCAAAGGAGAATGGCCATACTGGTTGGAGGTGATGAAAAGGCAACAATAACTCAAATAATGACTCGTTACAACCGAGGTATGCAGAAGAGCATCTCACCATCCAACCTTGAGGTGGATGGGCTATAGCAGCAGGCGACCACACCGGGTGTCACTACTGTCAGCTAAGAACAGGAAACTGAGGCTACAATTCGCTTAGGCTCACCAAAATTGGACAATAGAAGATTGAAAAAACGTTGCCTGGTCTGATCAGTCTCCATTTCTGTTGCGACATTCGGATGGCTGGGTCAGAATTTGGCATTAACAACATGTTAGCATGAATCCATCCTGCCTTGTATCAATGGTTCCGGCTGGTGGTGTTGGTGTAATGATGTGGGGGACATTTTCTTGACACATTTTGGGCCCATTAGTACCAATTGAGCATCAATTGAGCACCACAGCCTACCTGAGTATTGTTGGTGATCATGTCCATCCCTTTATGCCCATAGTGTACCCATCTTCTGATGGCTACTTTCAGCGGAATAACACACCATGTCATAAAGTGCAAATCATCTCAGACTGTTTTTTTTTTAACATGACAATGAGTTCACCGTATTCAAATGGCCTCTACAGTCACCAGATCTCAATCCAATAGAGCACATTTGGGATGTGGTTGAACGGGAGATTCACATCATGGATGTGCAGCTATCATGTCAATATGGAGCAAAATCTCGGAGGAATATTTCCAGAACCTTGTTAAATCTTTGAATCTATGCCACGAAGGATTAAAGCAGTTCTGAAGGCAAAAGGTCTGTCGAACTCGGTAATAGTAAGGTTAACCTAATAAAGTAGTCCATGCATATATTTGAGAAAATGTATATTTAGATATAAAATGTATATGATATATATTCATTTAAATATCTATGTAACAAAACAGTTTTGTTTCTATTACATATACATGATAATTTTATATATATATATATACACACACATATATTTTGTCAAAACAAACTTTTATTTTGCATACAAAT
>CAIGQZ010000427.1:30733085-30744321 GCA_903798205.1 Danio tinwini
TGTGTGTGTGTGTGTGTGTGTGTGTCACAATAACCAGGGTGCAGTTTGGAGAATCACTCAGACCAAGAACATATGGCTGATCTTCCCTTCCCTTCCCTTTTTTTTTTTTTTTTGGAGAAGCTGCAGTTTGGCAGCGCCCCGTCCCTCTGTGCTGTGATGTACAGCTGCACTGAAGAGTTCATCAAAAGGTGATGTTCTTTAGTTGAGACGTCTGACATTTCTCATAAAGAATCAGGCTGCTCACCCTGCTGTTCTGGCCAATGGTTCTTTCAAACCCTGGCCTTCCTCCATCAACTTAATCACATCATTTTTCTACTTCTAGACGTGTGTTTCTATGCATGCAGTGATCTCTGAGTGCCCTGACTCTGCAGATGCGCTCTCTCAATTACTGATTCATTATATATGTGTTAAAATGATTGTATGCTCATGATTTACATGATCTGTGCCAGTCAAAAAAAAAGTATAGTTGACAACTGACTACACTGTATAAAATATATCTGTAAATGAGCAAGTTTCCGTATTAGAGATTCATGTTTTTCTTCCCCCATTTATTTATGCTTTTGAATTGCATTATGGGATCTTGACCTTTCTTCCAACAACTTTAAACTTGAAAAGTTGTAAAAGGTGACTTTTATTAACATTTTTAATCGTTTAAAGTGATACTACTTGACAAAAGTCTTATCGCCTATCCAACCTTTAGGAACAACAAATAATAACTTGACTTCTAGTTGATCATTTGGTATTTAGATTACACTTATTTTACCAAAATAAATATGACCATGCCTTGATTTTTAATTATTTCATTAGGACAGTAAGGTCTGCTTAGACAAAAGTCTTGTCACTGTCAGAATTAATGTACAGTATAGAATATAAAGTCATGGCGCAGTGGCAAAAGAGTTAATATTGTATATGACGCCCATGAGCTTGGAGGACTGCATCCATATATCTCTGCAATGACTCAAATAACCTAATAAAGTCATCTGGAATGGCAAAGAAAGCGTTCTTGCAGGACTCCCAGAGTTCATCAAAATTCTTTGGATTTATCTGTAATGCCTCCTCCTTCATCTTACCCCAGACATGCTCAATAATGTTCATGTCTGGTGATTGGGCTGGCCAGTTCTGGAGCACCTTGACCTTCTTTGCTTTCAGGAACTTTGATGTGGAGGCTGAAGTATGTACCCCAGGCTGTTGATGTCGCCATCCACTCTGCAGATGTCTTACATTCCCCTATACTGAATATAACTCCAAACCATGAGCTTTTTTTTCACCAAACTTGACAGATTCCTGTGAGAATCTTGGGTCCATGAGGGTTCCAATAGGTCTTCTGCAGTATTTGTGATGATTGGGATGCAGTTCAACAGATGATTCATGGGAAAATCGACCTTCTGCCACTTTTCCAAATGATCAACTAGAAGTCAAGTTATTGTGTTGCTCTTACAACTGGAATTGACGACAAGACTTTTGTTAGGTAGTGTATATTTTCTGTTATTTTACAGATTTATTTCTCTATATATTGTTTATATTATACATTATATTGTTTCAAACTACTAAAATGTCAATAAAAGTAATTTTGTTAAACTGTAGAGTTTAATTTTCAACATCAAAAGTCGACAGAGATTAACATCCCATAATGCAATTCACAACCGTAAATAAATGGAAAAAAACTCACAAAATACATAGAATATTATTTTACAGATTTTTTGTGTAAAAACACACTAAGCTGTTTCATATGCTCTATAATATGTTAAGTTAAAGGGATAGTTCACTGAAAAATTACAATTCTGCCATCATTTACTCATCCTTTACTTGTTCCTAAACTTTATGAGTGTCTTTCTCCTGTTGAGCACAAACGAAGACATTTTGAAGAATGTTGGAAAACTGTAAATATTGATTTTCATCCATGGCATCAGAGGTGGAGTTCCATGTGCAGCTTTATTTATAAAGAATGGTCAGGCAAAGTCAAACAGGAACAAACAGTGCTGGCAAGGGTAATCCACAAAACAGAAAAGGTCAGGGCAGACAGAAAACAAGAGACAGTCCAAGAATTTAAACAAGAAAATAAACACTGACAAAGACTATGACATAAAAATATCCCACAATGAAGTGTGTCTTCTGTTTATATAGCATGTATGTAATAAGTGTCAATATCCAGATTGTGTTTCAGCTGTGAGGCGCAAAACATAATGGGATGTGTAGTCCTTGATAATGACTGGTAGAATATAGCTAACTCCAGCTAATAATCGTTCATACACAGTGGTAGTTCAACGTGCTTTACATAAAAAGGAATAAAAGAGAGAAGTACAAGAAAATAAAAACAAATAATAAAAGTGAATAAACACAGACACAAACAGATTAAAATCTGCTAAACAGGTTTAAAAGAATGAAAGAGAAAAGAAAGACATAATAGTGTGATCTGTCGAATGTAGCACAGTGCTCATTCGGTAAAGGCACAGCTAAACAGATGTGTTTTCAGTCTTGATTTGAATGTGCCTATGTTGGAGCACATCTGATCATTTCTGGAAGCTGATTCCAGCAGCAGGGGGCGCTGTTAGTAGCTGAAGGCAAATTCATCATGCTTTGACTGAACTCTTGGAATTTCTAATTTACATGACCCTAATGATCTGAGTGATCTGTTAGGTTTGTATTCAGTCAGCATATCTGTAATAGATTGAGGTCCTAGGCCATTTGGTGATTTAGAGATATAATAATAATGCTTTACCCTTTATGGCATGGTGTTGTCCTCAAGCAACAGACCAGTTTTTGGCCCACAAAATCCCCCTTTAATTTTTTTAAAATAAAATATCACAAAGTCTAATATTAAGTTGGTGACCAATGAAATTTGAGGTGGGTGTGGATTTGACTTGTCCTCTGGGGGCAAAAGAGCCATTTTTGGGACCATGACCTGCAGGAGCACACTGCTAGCAGAGTGTAAGATAGATTAACATTTTTAACATGTTTAAATATCTTTATATTAAAAATATGTGTCGTGCATGGATATTTGAAGAAGCATATTTGATTAACACTAATCAAATTATTATTATCTATATACTAAAATTGTTGATTTTCATTTGTTGCCTCAGGGCAACATTGTGCAGTTAGATCACTTTTGTAAAAACAATAACATTCTACGGATGGAAATGTCCAGAAACGTATTGTTAATACCATAATATATATATATATATATATATATATAGTTTTACTGTAAACTATTACTCACAGGAAATTGATGTTGAAACATATTTATGAAGGTAAAGAACAAGATTGAGCATTTAGGCTCATTCCTTCCGACAGTGAGCTTGAAGAATCACATTAGCTATGTTTACATTCAAAGATGTAAATTAAACTTGCAAAAAACCACAGTTCTGCAAAGTTTATCTTTAACTCTTATTAAACAAACCTGATTAAACACATTTTTTTGTTGAAGCACGGTTGGAACTAAACTCTGCAGGGCTGTGGCCCTCCAGGAGTTGTTTGATGTGCATTTGGATTCAGCTCACTTGATGGTCATGGATACACAGAAAGGGAGATACCGAGTACCAGGATGCAAAGGTTTATCTAAAGGAAGGTGCCCTAACTCTGGGGGCCGATGTCCTGCAAAATTTAGTTACAAACCCGACAATGCAATTCTAGTATGCTAGTTAGAGCTTGAGTAGCTGGTTCAGGTGTGTAATTGGGGTTAGAGCTATACTCTGCTGGACACCGGCCCACTAGGACCAAGTTTGGGCACCCCTAATCTAAAGCCAAGTGACAAAAATGTGGCACCCACCTTTGTTTCACATGCACCAACAACTGCTTTCTGAGGTACCAGAGTGAATAATGAACATTGGTAAATAAGTACATTCAATTGGTACCTCACAGGAACACAATACACCATTTATGGCTAGTTATTGATGAAATATTACTTGTTAATATTGTTTATGCTAAATTAACACCTTTTCTAATGTATTTATGGCTTGTTTGTACCTCATTTCACATATAATAATATACAGAAAACATTGTCAACAAATCAAAATCTGGTGGGGGCAGAAGGGTGAATTTTTTTTTCCTCCTAAAACAAAAATTCATGTCATAGAGGGTTAAAATCTTTTCTGAATGTAACTGGGAGCCAGTGTAAAGACCTGAGGACAGATGTGATGTCCTGGATGAGCTGCAGCTGTCTGGCTGTCTTTTTGGAAAGGCCAGTGAGGAGTCCATTACAGTAACCCATTCTGCTGCTGATAAAAGCATGAACAAGTTTCTTTAAGTCCTCACTGGAAATAAAGCATCTAATTCCTGCAATGTTTTTGAGAAGATAGTATGCTGATTCACTATGCTTCCTACTATGAAGTCAATGGTTACAGGTTTTCAGCTTTCTTTAAAATATCTACTTCTGTGTTCAACAGAACAAAGAAACGCATTTTGGGGTGAACAATTTCTTGTAAATTACAGCTATACACTGTAAACCCTAATTTTGTATTTATCTAAACAATTAAGTAAAGTTGACTGAACATAACTTAAAATTTAGCATTTTGGTCCTATCACTTAAAAATAAAATAGGAGTTAATTTAACTTATGTATCAATAAAATGCATAAACTGAAGATTTCAAGTGTAGTGAGCTCAAAAATCATAAGTAATCCTCTGAGAAAACAGATCATTTTCACAAATGTAGTCTTGACTTTAAAATTCTAATATGTGCAACCTTTTAAGTCCAATGTTTTTTTTTCAGAAAACAAATGGCTTCAGGTATAATTATTTATCATAATGTGAATAAATGGCTACTTATTTTTTGTTTAAAATCTATTTAAACATTTTTTCATAGTATATTATTACACACACATGACACAACACGAGATTCAGTTGTGGTAGAGGGAACACATGGTTCCTTGGAGCTACTTCAAACTGTTTGTATTGTGAAGTCCCAGTTAGGAAACCTTGCATTTTAAGCTCAGCCCAAGGACTTCCTTATTGTTCAGATAACTGCATGTTTGGAAAATGTATTGGTATGCTGTCTGAATAAGATTTGACGTTTTGGTTACTATCATTATGAAGTTTCATTCCTCAATTATCTGCAAGTCTTTAAATCAACAAAAACGTAGATACACATAATTCGATGCACTCAATGAGAAATTAGACTATACTTAAATTATTCAGTTCACCAAACTCCGTACTAACTTTGGTGAACTGAACAATTTAACTATAGTCTACAAAACTGGCAAGTTAAATTTAAATATGCAGGTTTTGGGAGACTCCATTACTCAATTAAATTGAGGCAACGAGTTTACTCAATTATTTTAGTTCAGTCAACTTGTTAGGGTTTTCAGTGTAGCTAGTAGTTGGTGAAATCTATAAAAAATAGTTGTCATAAGCTGTGAATAGTTGATATGTGATAGCTAATTTTATTACTTTGTAAACTCTATAAAAAAGATTGTTCTTTGGAAACACCAAACAATATGATTTTTAATGCAATTTGCATCTAGTAGATTGTAAGCTCCATAAATAATAGTTAACTCCTAGTGCAAGGAAATGCAAGGTGGTAAAGTTAAAAAGTAAACAAATAATTTCTTAATTAGTTCTTAAAGGGATAGTTCACCCAAACAAATATATTCTGTCTACATTTATGCCGAGTTCAGACTGCATGATTTTCAAAGTAGTCGTGTCACGGATGTTTTCACACTGCATGACTATCTGGGTTAGTGTTCTGTCTGCGCTGTGTTTACACTGTAGGATGGATCGGCGACAGGAGAGTTCACACTGCATGACTTTAAAATAGGAAAAATCACAGACAACTTTGTCCAAACTACATCTCAAAGCCAAACAAACGCGAGAAGTGACATGGAAACAACGCAAGGTCACGTAATTTATATCACAAAATATCTTTCGTTATTAACTACATAATGGAAAAAGAAAGCTTTAGAAATGTGTGTTGCTCACCTGGCTTTTGAAGAGAAGTAACAATCTCTCCTCAACTTTTTTTACTTTTCGACCTGATTGTAATATTGATCAGATGACTCGTCAAACAGACACAGTGCTCGTGCCAATTTTACACTTGTTTTTCCTCCATTTCTTGGGTCCAAATCAACTGAAAATGAGCACTTTTAGCTTCTCCCTCAGACTCCCGCTGGCCTGCAGGTAACCACACGGATCGCAGATGTTATTTTCAGTCAGAACACATTCACATGGCATGATTTGCATCGCCGACAGCTCCAAATATTTAGCTTGTAAAATATCTCATGGGCATCGGCGACTCATCGGCGATTCTCTCATAATGCGTCCTTGATAGTTTATACTGTGTGATTGTCACTCGCGTGCACGAGCATCGATTTGCCTGTGATTTCAGGCATTTGTCGGCGATTTCTCAAAACCTGTCGGCGAGTCAAAATCAGGGCTAAAATCATACTATCTGATCTCGGCATTACTCACCCTTCACTTGTCTAAAACTTGTCAAAAATTTGAGTTTGCTTCTTCTTTTAAACACAAAAGAAGATATTTTGAAGAATGTTGGCACCCATTGACTTCCACTTCCACAAAACATCTCGCTTTTTATGATCAATGGAAGAAAGAAACACATAAAGAAAAAAAAAACTGAAGAAATGTGTTTGGTATTTGTTAAATCATCGTCAGTTCTCTAAAAATCAAGCACACATGCCAACCCTGAGGTCGAGAAATTCAAGCCTTTCCCCTGCTGTAAACATTTCTGGATGCATTGAGTTCCTCTCATTATTGACAGAAGCTGTTCAGTACTTTAATTCTCCCCTGATTTGAGCGTATCAGCGCCTTCAAGCGCAGCGGTTCATTAATCAGCATGTGCGGATGCCGGAGCCGCTCGCACTACCACTGTCCAGAGTCAATAATCTCTCTGTGGGAGGCAGTGACAGAGCTCACTGTGAGGGAGAAGAGAAGAGCCATTGAAAAGCAACTGGACTGAGGAGCGAGTGGAATGATAAGAGGGCAAGGGTTTTCACTTCGCCAAAGAAGACCAAGGGGGAACTCAGCTGGCCTGCACAGAAAGATGAACTGACAGTCCAGTATAGTTCAGCTCAGGGTAGAGAGAGAGAGAGAAAGAGAAGACTGAGAGAATGAGAAAGAGGGTGAGTTAAAAAGAGAGAGAGAGAGAAATATCTATCTGGGAATAACGTACCATGAAATGTTGCGACTGACCAATCAGAATCGAGTAACCTTGTAATAATTTATGATAACAACCCCCTGGTTTCCCAGTGATGGGTTGCAGCTGGAAGGGCATTCACTGCGTGAAACATATGCTGGATAAGTTGGTGGTTCATTCTGCTGTGGCGACCCCTGATGAATAAAGAGACTAAGCCAAAAGAAAATGGATGAATGAACAATCCCCTGATGTGTTTTATCTCTTACTTACCATTATTTTTAATACAATTAATTAATTATTATGTCCTATATTTCTGCAGAAATGTAAAAGATTATTAAAGATTATAAGTGAACACTCTATTTATGTTTTCTACTTAAATAAGTGTCCCTCGCTATAACGCGGCTCACCTTTTGCGGCCTCGTAGTTTCGCAGATTTTTTTCGTGCAATTTGACTTTTTTTTTTTACAGCGCATTATGTTCTGCGTCCTGATTGGTTTGTCAATCATTCTACTGTCCCCTGTACAATACGGAACGCGTTCAGCTTGACAAATGAACAATCTTCCATCGCTAGCAGTGTGAGCTCCAACAAGGATGCGAAAAGGGTTGTAACTGTCCGCAGCAAGACCATTGTAAAGGGGGTCACACACCAGATGTGCCATGCTACGATGCGACTCGCAGCATCATGCATTTTAGAACTGTAAAGATAGGTTTATACACACACGTGCACTGCAAGTCGGAGGCTGTCTGCGGTATCCAGCTACGACTCAGAACACTGTTCATATTTCTGCCACACCACAGAGCGCCATCTAAAAATATTTTAATTTTAAATAACATGCGAATGTGTTTTACTTGCAACGGTCATTTGCCCGGAGCATTCGCTGTGTGACCCCCTTAAAGTTTCATGAAACCCCCTTCTTTTGGTTCAAGTATACCTCAGAATTTTTTTAAAAAATGCTCCAAGATGGGCTAGAGCTCTGCGAGCTCAGGGAAGAGTGGGTATGGCCGGCAGATCAGGGGAAAAGAGGGGAGCAAACAACTGTTGTCAGTTGGCTCACAAAATGTGACATAAATCGTGAGGAGATGCATGATTTTATAGTTTACAAACTTAAAATGCAAATAAATAAAGAGTAATTTAATGCCCTGCTACATGTTACTCATAATTTCATATAGACATAACGACAATGTGTTATATCATCATCCACAATGCCTCTTCTTCCTTAGGCATCTCAGGAGGTTTGGAATGAGCCCCTACATCCTCCGCTCGTTCCACACCTGCACTGTGGAGAGCATCCTGACTGGCTGCATCACCACCTGGTACGGAAACAGCACCAGCAGCAAATCGCAAAGGTCTACATAGGATTGTGCAAACTGCTGGACGCATAGGAGTTGAGCTTCCCTCCCTCCAGGACATCTACACCAGGAGGTGCATGAGGAAAGCCATGAGAATCATCAGCGACTCCAGCAACCCAAGCCATAGACGCCCCATTCACAGGAGGCGTCAGCTTCAACGCTTCCCATTCACTTTGAATGGATGACGTCAGGCGTTGCCGAACTGCATTGTGTATCCGTCGGCGCCGCTTCAAAGTAGTTGCTCGCTGCAGAAGTTGGGACTTGCTCAACTTTTCAAGTGTCGATGGAAGCGTTAGCCAGTCAGATTGCTGTATGCAAATACACTAGCTCAGACAGTGGCCTATTGCTGACTAATTACATTGGCTGACGCTGCTATGACGATCGGGTCAGCCCCAACTTCAGCCACGCCCTCTGTCAAGCGTTGACGCTGAAGCCCCGTGTGAATGGGGCGAGACTTTTCTCTCTGCTACCCTCAGGCAGACGGTTCTGCAGCATCCGGTCACGCACCAGCCGACTGAAGGAAAGTTTCTTTCCTCAGACTCAGGCTGATGAACACTTAACACACCCCACACAAACTCCTCCATACCCCACACTGCACATCATCAAGAAGTAGCATGCACTATACTTTAACCAATTTATACTTAAAATAATACTGCCTACAACTATGTGTACACCTATTTATCGTACGTATAGCTGTCAACACTGCCAATTTCACATTGTCTTTTTTTTTGCACTGTCTGTATTTTGCACTGTCTGGAGCCAGCACCTAAGTTTTTCACTCATCATAGCACATGTGCTGCTGATGACGTGACAATAAAAGTGATTTGATTTGATTTTAAAAGACAAAGTCCGCCATTCTCCAATTCTTGTACATCTCTTTCGACAAAAATGCTTGCTGCAAGCCAACAGCTTTGCTGTATCAGCCTTGACAGCATAGCAGAGAAAAACATGCAACAACCCTGTGGATCATGGAATAAACACATACGACCCATGCCAGTCATTGGTTGTCACTGCTTGGCAGGTCTGCCTTGCCTTCAGAAAGCACGTGCGCTCATGAATAATTAAGAAGTAGGGTCTTCTCGTAGTATAAAAAAACTCACCATAAAAACTAAAAAACTTTTTATAACAAAAAAATTAATAACAATGAGAAACCGACGCGTCATCACTCCACTAGCAGATTCTCGCATCACTCCATTGGCAGAAAGTCACCGATTTTGATTCAGCTCCAAAATTATTTTAAACTCGGAAGCTGAAATTAGCTGACAAAAGCTAGAAATTATCCAGTTTTCCCCACAATTAAAGCGGACAGGTGCTAACGTCGTCTAAACTGATGCTCTACACACACAAATCTGTTAAAATTTCAAAAAACCTTTAAGGATGGTGTCTGCTTTAGCTTTGTGGATCAGTGACTGCAGGAAAAAGAACATTACGCTGGATGCCAACATTATCTGCACAAAAGCTAAAAAGCTTTATGAACCTTTTGCTGACAGCAATGAATGTTTGCGCTTGACAACAGGTTTTGATTTTTGGTTTCATTCTATAATACTGGACTTTTTTTTCTATGAAAGTTTGAACTTTGAGAGTTTTAAACAAGAGAGAAAAGTGTTAAAATGTTAATGCCTGTCTGAGAAAAGTGTGAAGTGAAGCTGTTTTACAGCTTTAAAACATCTATAATAATTGTAAAAAATAAAGCTGACTACTTTGTGGATTTCGCCTATTGCAAGTTATTTTTAAAACGTTACTCGCGAATAACAAGGGACCACTGTATATATATATTTTTTGCCTGCCCACAAATTAAATTCATATAAAAAACAACATTAATGAAAAATGTTGTTTTTCTCTGTCCACAAAAACGCCAACTATCTTTTACGCATTAACTGAAATAGTTTCATTCAGGATCTTCCACTGCCAATCTCCATTATATTTTGTGAATGGTGGCTTCAACATATCCCACATTGGTTTAAAATTTGAGTCAATACACAACTGATTTCTCCAAGGCGCATTTGAGCGAGTTATCAGCTTGTCTTTATTCAAAACCTTTACATAATTTTTTTGAAAATATTTCCCTTCAGCAAGCTTATCATTTCTGTCCATTAATTGTTCTAGAAGACAGACAGACAGAGAGAGAAAGAGAGAGAGAGAGAGAGAAAGAGAGAGAGAGAGAGAGAGAGAGAGAGAGAGAGAGAAAGAGCTGGGGTACCGGAAGAAAAACTGTAAACTAACAGCAGTTAAATTACAGAAATTTACAGTAAAATAGCTGCCGTTAAATTACAGAAATTACTGTGAAATAACAGCTGTTAAATTACAAAAATGTACCATAATATAACAACTTTTAAATTACAGAAATTTACCCTAAAATAATGGATGTTAAATTACAAAAAAAATTACCGTAAAATAACGACCCTTAAATTGCAGAAATTACAATATAATAACGACCGTTAAATGACAGAAATGCCAATAAAAAAATGGCCGTTAAATACGAGAAATGACCATAAAATAACGTCTGTTAAATTACAGAAATTACCATAAAATAATATACTTTAAATTGCCGAAATTACAGTAAAAGTATGACCGTTAAATTACAGACATTCACCCTAAAATAATGGATGTTAAATTACAGAAATTTAGCGTAAAATTACAACCGTTAAATTACAGAAATTTACAGTAAAATTATGACCGTTAAATTACAGAAATTACATTATAATAACATCTGTTAAATAACAGAAATTACTATAAAATAACGATCGTTAAATTGCAGAAATTTACCCTAAAATAATAGATGTTAAATTATAGAAATTATCATA
>CAIGQZ010000427.1:30792829-30810416 GCA_903798205.1 Danio tinwini
TATCTATCTATCTATCTATCTATCTATCTATCTATCTATCTGTCTATCTATCTATCTATTAATCCATCCATCAATTCATCCATCTATCTTTTTGTCTGTCCGTCTATCCATTTATCTGTCTGTGTATGTTTGTCCATCCATCCATCCATCCATCTATCCATCCATCCATCCATCCATTTCTGTCTGTCTGTCTGTCTGTCCATCCATCCATCCACTCTCATTGCTTTGAACAAGTTGCAAATGCTTTTGTACATCTGTGCAAATGATAATGTGAAATTCTCTGTTTCCTACATTATCAATTGCTTATGTCATGTTGATCAAAATGTATTATGTACATGCAAATTGACTGAACAAACTGTCATAATATTTATCATGATGCAATTTTCTATACATTTACATTAGATTTTGTTTTTACAAATTAGTTTGTCTATAAATGGTCATTTCTTTCAGGTGAATCTTGACTTTTTCTAATGAAGGTGCATCTTCAACCCAGGTTTAGTCTGAAAACGTACCGCTACATACATTTCTGGAGAGCGTCAAATACATGCCAGGAGGTATGTTTTTTTTTGCAGTTTTTGTTTTGGCAAATCCACCAGAGGCCACTCTGTACGCTTTTTCAGATGCCATTCGTGTCTGCTGTTCCCGCGGAAATCCATCAGAGGCCTCTGTCGACCGACTGACTGACCAAATGACTGACCCATGCTTCTCTTTCCCTAAACCCAAGCAATAGTGTTTTCAAAAGCACTGATTGACCAGCGCCTACCCACTTACCCAAACCAACTGACAGTTTTAAAAAGTAATCCAGAAAAAGAAAAGCCCTCGTCTGATTATTACCACGTTTTCAGACTTAACCACATGCTCACCCTGTTATTTACTTGTTTATTTAATTTTTTTGGCTTATATTTTTGTCTTACCTACTCTCTGGAATTGTTCTTCGCCAGACTTCAACCCCATCATCATGGTCAACTCCTCTCTGCGTCTCAAGTCCACCGACTTACATGGAGAACCACTGGGTAAACTGGAACAACGAGAAAGCCGTCCACCTGGAGGTGAGTGGTCAGCTGGCAATTGCAAAAAGGAACAGCATACCACCCCATAACGTTCATTTTAAAGACAAAATGCAGCCATATGTACTTCTGGCTACATAATTCACGATCTCCAGAAATGAATATAGGGATACGTTTTCAGAATGAGCCTATGTTGTGTATCTCAGAGGAGACTGTCCTGTGTTCACATTTCTACTTTTGTTTAGTTTTTTCTTTGTGCTATGCAGTGCTGTCTTTTCCTTTCTGTATCAAGATGACACGATCTGTCAACAAATTACAGTACAAACAGCAACAACAACGAAAAAAATAGCCACAGTTTACATCAGAACACCCCTCCATAATTCACTGTTGTATTAACAACATGACTAAGTAAGACTCACTGTGTTACTTGACTGTCTTATCCATGTACAATGACACAAGGAATTGTCATTCTGAGGGCACTGACATGTTCATTGACACAGATATTTAGTTTTCAGGGATGAACTAAAGATTTTGAGGGCAAGTGACTGGCTTTTGCAGGTAACCTGTGGTGTTTTGCTATTTGTACGTGTTGTTTTGAGCACTTACTGTTTTGCAAATTTAAATTCTAATCTGAGAAATGCACCAAAGCAACTGAGAAACACTGTAAACACATTGAATTGTTATTATATGACTTAAGGCTGGTTTATACGTATGTGTCGAGTGATCAATGTGGCCCAAGGTGACTGCCTTGTGCGTAGTCATGCATTTATATGCTGTATATGCTGCATGCTGTTTGTGTTGGTCTGCAATAACACTTCCAAAACGCTAGCTGGCAGTAGGTGCTTATGTTCTTCTTTGTTGAGTTTCTTCGCTGGTGTTTTGTTTTTTCTGAACACTACCTTAATGTACAACAGGCCCGGACTGGCTAATCAGGAGGACTGTGAGAATTCCTGGTTGGCCGGTTCGTTTTTTGGCCACGAGAGCCGGTGTCCTGCCTGCACACTAAGCAGTAGCACTTTTTTTCATTTATTTATTTATTTTACCATAGCCTCACTCTTTTTATGCATTATTTTACTGCAGCTCCACTATTTTTATTTATTTTCTTGCAGGTCCATGAGCAAAATGCAGCCTGCAGGTTAATGATGATGTAATTATCATTCGACTCCCCGACAGCGACATCTTGCTCATCAGCAAAATCCTTTGTTAAGAGATACGCAAGAGATGAAAAATCGCGCAAAGGTGGCGCTGAAAAGGCCAGAATTAAAAAAGCGGAGTACATTTTTCGTTAAAAACAGCGGCAGAGAGTACAACAACACATAAAGATGATGAAACAGCCGGTAAGTTAACGTTAAGCTAGTTAGGAGCAGTGCAAAACAACAGTGTCTGCAAAGCACAGTATATGCACCAAACGTTTTCTTATACTGTAAGCTCTTCAGCAGCAGCAGCCTCTTGTCCAGTTTGATGCTAACAGTGAAGAGCCAGGACTCGTAACCTTAACAGGCACCAGTCATGAGCCCAACACACTAGAATGGGATTGTCATTGAGTGAATATAAGAATTTAAATTATTATAAATATTAATTTTCCTAGTGTTGGGTTGTGGCTGGAAGGGCATCCACTGCGTAAAACATGTGCTGGATAAGTTTGCGGTTCATTCAGCTGTGGTGACCCCTGATTAATAAAGGACAAAGCCGAAAATAAAATTAATAAATTAATATTAATGAATATTACACCTGCTCAATGAAAAATGCCCTGGCTAAGACAATAAAATCAGATGATTCACTACATTAATAAATCTGACTTAACTTGATCAGAAAGCCAAACGGGGTGGGGGGTGGGGGGGAATAAAGCCATCATTAGAAAGTAATATCTGTGGTTAAAATGTCTGGCAGATAACAGTGCAATACTTGTTTTATTCTTTGTTTGTGTTTAAGGTCTGGACATCTGTGAACCATTTTGCACAGAATATATATTCAGATATTGCAGAAAAGTACATTGTGATGTTTTAAAGAACAGTGTTGGAGATTTAGCTCCCCTTTAATGTTCTCATATTTGTGAAAAATATTTGAAGTTATAAAGCAGCTGTTTCCTTGAAAAAGACACGGTGGTGTCATTGGAAAATTCAACACTATTATTTTATACACATAGCTTAATATATATTTGTATTTATTTGATATATTTTCATTTCAATGTTTGTATATTTATGAGTGCTAATTCTTACAGAAAATAGATACTGATACTGCTAAACAATACATTGTGTTAACTGTTCAAATAAATGTTTACCGTGAAGTACTGAATTGGAAATTACGTTATTTTAATATAGTCAGTCATGAACTGAAGTGGGCCAGTCTAAAGACCTGTGCACACCGGGGCCTTTTTGCTTGCGTTTTCCGTCGACGTGTAACACCTCGTGACTAAATAAAGGGAGCCAATGTGATCATGCACACCAATGCGCAAAACGGCAGGCGTAAAAGCGTCATTTTTAAAGAAAAGCCTCATGCTTGTTTTTTTTTTTTTTTTTTTTTGACGTGCCGCGTCAAAACCTTATCCAGCAATCAGATTGGCACTTTTGTTCACGTGCACAGAGCTGCTGAAGTTACAGTAAACAGCACTTGGAGGCGCTCAAGCGCAAAACTGTCAATGCGATATAAACGTGGAGCTGCTTATTGCACTGGTGAACATCGCTAGAGCTGGAGCTGCTACTTGAACCATCCGTGCTTGTTCGAATCGCCAGTAACTTTAACAACAAGCGTATCTTCTTCTTCGCCATCTAACGTCAAGGAATGATTTTGCATATTCCGCTCGATGCCAATGAAAATAGTTTGGGTTTAAATCCGAAAATACATCTCGAAAACGTAAATTTGATAAAGTCAAATGAAAAGCGTCCCGGTGTGTACGAGCCTTTAGGCTTGAAACTCCAGACCTAAAAGGAGTCCCACTCCGGCCCTGGTGTACAAATAGCTAAAACTCACTCATTCAGAGACAGGACTTTTTTGCTGAATATGAATAAATAAGTTAGATAAAACTTAAACAAATAAATTACTAATTGAATTAAATGTATTTAATTGTCAAATAAATATCAAAATTGTAAGCTGTGTCATTTTACTAGATTATATTAAAAGTTATACTTACATGTTTTACTTAAACGTCCTATTGACATTTTTAGTTAAGATTTTATTATTTTGCTGTTTTTTTTCTTTTAATATATTTAATTTAAATATGTCTGCATAGCGTTTTTTTTTGTTTGTTTCGTTTTAGTTATTTTAGTATCTTAAAGACATTATATATATACACTAAAAGTACTACTATTAAAATGAAGTACTATAAAGTACTATTAAATAAAAGTACTGCAATTATTTATGGATATACATTCATTCATTTTCTTTTCGGCTTAGTCTTTTTATTAATCAGGGGTCACCACAGCAGAATATACCACCAACTTATCCAGCACGTTTTACACAGCAGATACCTTTCCAGCTGCAACCCATAACTGGGAAACACCCATACATTCTCATTCACACACATACACTATGGACAATTTAGCTTACGCAATTTACCTATAGCGCATGTCTTTGGACTTGTGGGGGAAACCGGAGCACCCGGAGGAAACCCATGGGAACACAGGAAGCACATGCAAACTCCACACAGAAATGCCAACTGACCCAGCCGGGGCTTGAACCAGCGACCTTCCTGCAGTGAGGCGACATCGCTATCCACTGAGCCACCGCGCCATTCTATTTATTGTATCATCATCATCATCATCATCATCATAATAATAATAAAAAACATTTAAAATAATAATGCATGTAAACTATTTTTTTCAAAATTATATAAATAATTAAATTATTATATATACATTTTTCAAAATTATATAAATAATTTTGTTTACATGCATTATATATTTTTATTTTTTCATTTATTATGATGATGATGATACAATACATAATATTGTACTGATAGTTACAATAATAATAATAATAATAATATTATTATAATAATTATTATTGAGATTAAATATGACCACAACTTTTCATTGTGAGATTCACCTATTTGTATCTTTCAAATCAATAAACACCTTCTATAAATATTGATTTGTCCTGTAATCGGATTTATATTCGTTAATAAACACATAGGCTAGATGAAGTAAGATACTTTCCTAAATGCTGAAATTCACTGGACTGCTGTAATATCTGCTACACTGCTGGAGGTCAAAGACACGGGTACAGGAATAAGAAACACGAGTGAAAACTCATTAACGTGGACACTCTGAAGGCCAAACAATGCAACCACAATTGATTGTTTTGTCTCTGTTTCATTAACTCAGCCAAGCAAAAAAAAAAAAAAAGGTTACATGATACATTTAAAGTGTATTAATTTTCCAGTTTTTAATCTAAATGACACTTTCATAGTTCAGCAACTCATCTACCTAGAAAGTGCAAAGACTTGTGAAAGTGTTTAGATTAGATTAGATTCAACTTTATTGTCATTACACATGTACAAGTACAAGTGGACTTGTGGGGGAAACCGGAGCACCCGAGAGATTTTGAGAATTTGAGAATGTGGTTGAGAATTATTGATCATAGATGTCTGTTAGAGCAGGGTCACAATATTACACCATCTGATTGCCTCGTCCTTGAACATGCCTTGTCAATTTCTTGTACAAAATACTCTATAAATAATTATACTGTGTCCTAAATACACAACAAGATTGAAGCGACAACAAATGTGGCTTTCTGCACCAAACGCAATGCGACACAACAGAAACATGAAAATACTAGCCGCTGCACTTCCAACAAAATAGTTATAATCTAATTAATACATATTTAACATTATTAAAGGTACAGTACAGTGAGTCACAGTTCTGACTTTCATTTTCCAACCATCCATCTGCTGCTGCTGCTGCTTTCAGTAATATGGCAATAAATGTCACACATAATGGTATTTAAACTAACATTTGTAGCAGTAAATACTGAATAAAGCACATAATCTGTACATGAGGTGATTTTCCATAGTAGTCTGTTGTTGTTGTCTCAAAAATAGAAACTTTGCATGTTGCTGTCACAGATGGCGAGTCCAAAAAAAATGGCTTTACATGACAAATATACCTTTTATCGCAAAACGAAGAAGAATTTAGGGTGCTTTCACACTTGGTTCAATTGACTGGACCGCACCCAAGTTCAATTGTCCCACCTTGCCACCTTCTCGGTTGGTTTGTGTTCACACTGTCTTTTTTCCTTCTTAACCCTAGTACGCTTGCGTCATCGTGCTGCTGTTTTGTTTACGGCTGTTGCTAGGTGACGGTCATGAAAGCAAAGCGCCAAAATGGAAAGACTTCCACACATCGTGGTCGATTTACTTTTACTGAATCTTTTGGTTTTGGACATACAGAAAGTGACTCGCGTCCACCTGCCGCATAAATATTATAAACATTCAGAACGTCACACAGTGTCTGCAGAAGCTGTTTTTGGAGGAGACAAGTCATCAAGCTTGTCACCGAGGTAAAATACATCACACACACACACACACACACACACACGCACACACACACACACACACACAAATGAACTTTATAAAAATGATAGTTTGTTGTACAGTTGGCAGTTCACTTCCGTTATTTGGTATGATTGCATTCATACCAGAAGTGAACCGGACCAGAGTTCGCATGAACCGTACCCCAGACCACATCTTTAGTGTTCCGAGGACATGTTCACACTAGCTAAACGTACCATACTATGACGTCAAACAAACTCGGGTGCGGATCAAAAGTGATAGTGTGAAAGCACCCTTAGAGTGGTACTGGAGTATGTTTTACAAGAAAAATGCCAAATGATGCTAACCCTTCGACCACCTTGAGGACAGCACCAACTCAAAACATAAAACCGTGTTCTTAATTATTGTACTGATAAAGTGTGTGTTTCCCAAAAGCATTGTTAGCCAACTAAGATCACAAATTCCCTCGTTACAAACATAGTTTATTGATTCAGTGTTTCCCGAATCCATCATTCCAATGACAATTAAACAATGAAAATAGCAAAGTGCACTAAAGGAGGTCGAGTGTTCTCATATATGGCTACACTCTCAATTCAAAACTAGATTAAAGACCTTTCTTTTTAGTAAAGCATACACTTACGTATCACATAACTGTAGGATGCATAAGTGTGCTCGATGGAGGTTAGTAGGCTTAACAAACCACACGTAGGACACCCTCTTCCTGTCTTAATGCAACAGGAAATACTTCTATGTTTGATGTTTTTGTATTTGTTTCTATGTTTGATTATACAACTCCTATTTTGATTTATAGCACTTAATTTTCACATTGACATTATTATCTCTTGTTCAGAGAGACTGGTTAGAACTGTGCTTATGCGATTTAGATCTGTGGTTACAAGTATACTTCCTGTGTTTTATTCGGAATTATCCTCCCTATGTCCTACTCTTTTAGCACACTTCACTATCCATTGTGAATGATTATAAAACATTAAAGTAGCCTTGCTCACATTTTTGCTCTCAAATAGATTTTTCTTACAGTTTAGTTTAACAATCTTATGATAGACAATTGTGATCCCTTCTAAGTGCACTCTGAAAAAAAATGTTGAACGCAGCCATGGTGCTTAAAGAAAATTGACATTAATTACATCACAAGGGAAAACATTTTACATTTTTTAAAGATAGAGAAAACAAAACATACATAATGCTATCAGATACACTTTACAACAAGGTGTCATTACTAGGTAACATATTTACTAACATAAAATAGCAATTAACAATACTTGTACAGCATTTATTAATCATAGTTCAGCATTTAGTAATGCATTATTAAAATCCACATTTATGCTTGTTAATATTATGCACTGTGAGTTAACAAGAGCTCAAATGAATGACTTTATGAACTAACATTAACAAAGAGGAATAAATACTGTAATAAATGTACTGTTCATTTTGTTGTTCATGTTAAATATGTTAACAAACATCAACTAATGCAACCTTATTGTAAAGTGTGTTACCATGGCTTGTATGTAAATAGCCTATGTTACTGTACATATAAGCAACATTTCTAGTGTTTTGAGCATAATGTCAAAACACTAGGAATGTTTTAAATGACAATGTAAAAAAAAGATTATAATAAAAAATGAAATTTTAAAGACAACAAATAAATACAAATATTTTTTTTTACATGTCATTGCATAGCCAAATATCTGATTTGTATATGAGATTATAGGCTACATGTTATTGTGAGTTGTTTTATGTTTTTGCTTACAATAGTAAACATATAGAATACTCCCAGTAATATTTGTAGATGAAAGGACATGTCTATTTCAGTTATTTAAAAATAAAAAGACCCAACCAATCCAAGCACACAAACTACTGGTTTATTGCTTATATAACTCCTATTGGATTAAAAATTAATAACAATTTTAAATAATATAAAATATGGTTTACACTAAACTGTAGATCTCCAACAGAGTTCACTCAATTTTTTATTATCCTGAATGAGGCATCATATTAGATCAGCCGTGAGTTACAGTACTGTTTGGAAAATACTCCCCTGATTTGAAAATATATTACATAGATATTATGGCTGCAAGATACTGGAAAAATATAACATTGCAATATTTTTTTATTCTACAATATATATTGCGATAGGAATATAATTTCAATAGATTTGTTGAATATCTATTTGGAAAGTATTAATAATTTTAGATTGATTGGGATGATTCTGTAGAGGAGTGCATATAAATAAAATGTATGAAACAATCTTTAAGCACAGATAAATTCAATAAAGAAAAAGACACCAATTAAATAAACCGCGTCAAAATGTATTCAGATTAATAGTAATTGAATAATCAAATGTAAAGTAATACATCATAGTCTTTATTTCATAATTCAATTAATCCTCATTAATTTGTCAAAGTTACAAGCGATGCAATTTCTTATGCCTGGGTGCTTTCAAATACCTTCACATAGTCACAGGCTTTAAAAACCTCTTGCCCAATGATCAATTATAATCCTGACTCAACATTGCGTATACTCACAATGTGACTATTATCATTGAATGATCACATTGTGAAATCATATATTCTGCAGCCCTTATAGATATCAAAAAGTACATTATATTGTATAACTGTGCTTTTACCGATATACTTGACAGCGGTTGAGTCCGTATTTTACAGCTTCTACACCTTCACTTTTTCTGATTTTGATTTGGAAAGTAATTTCATTTGTTAAGCAGCTTTGGAACAATCATTAATAATCATAATCATTGTGAAAAGTGCTATACATATAACCTTGAACTAAATTGCAGAAATCTATTTAAGCCATTCTACTTCAATTTAAGGTGCTACTTGCCATTTCTAGGCAATTAATTTATTTTCCCAAGAAAAACAGATCAATCTTTCACAGCTGCTATTCACCTTTCACTTAATGAGCCTACTGGGTTTTTAATTATGGAAAGCAAATCATTTCAAACAGGGATGCACTGATATGGAAATCCTGCATGATATTAATAACCAATAACAGTGTGTGTTTTTGTGAGCCTGATTACAAAACAAAACAAAAACAGTGGACATCTGATTTTATTTAAAAACATTAAATGCAGAAAACAAAGAAACTGCAAGGGAAGGTTTTTCTTTTCCCGAATCATTAACAGAATGCAGTTCTGATCTCCGCTTTTCTCACAAGGAAAACTGCCAAACATTTTGTCTTCCCTCCAGCGTAAACTCTTCTAAAATGTGCGTCTACTGTGTATGACATGTAACATCCTGCAATACTGTGTGCAAAACAGAATCTTCATTTTAAAGTCACCATGAAAATGAACAGTTCTATTTTATCAGTTCTAATCGGTGTTAAAAATAAATGATCAGTGCGTGTCATTTATTTGAATTTATGTGCCCTTTGTAATCTTTAATAAAACAAAACAGTATCTATTATCAGATTTTATTTATTTTTTTGGTGCGAGGACAGATCAGCCTGTCAGTCACATGACATCCGCAAATAGCATACTTTAACCATCCAATCAATTCCTCAGAGACACAATTAAGTTCCGTCCAACACTTCACACTATGGGCCTGTTTGCACCAAAACCTATGGTGATATTTACAAATGGATCTACTATCAACATTATATACAGGTTGTGTTAGCTATGAACAGAGATTTACAATAGATGGATAAATGTACAGGTTGCTATTAATAATCAGAAGTGTGCAGATAGATAAACATAATTACAAATGTATATGTACAGTGGATGTGTACATAATTTACAAATGTACATGTGCAGTAGGTATGTACAGTTCAAATAAATGAATCAGTGCAATGAATATGTGCAATTTTTAAATGTGCAAATGTTAAGTAGTGCAGTGATTATGAGGAGTCTGAGTTATGAGGAGAGGAGAGTGGGGTGTGTATTAGGGGGGCAAAAAGTCAGTGGGGAGCAGAGTTCAAAAGGGAGACAGCTCTGGGGAAGAAGCTGTTCTTTAGTCTGCTGGTTTTTGTCCGGGGAAGCCTGAAGCGCCTGCCAGAAGGCAGGAGAGAAAACAGTCTGTGAGCAGGGTGAGAGGAATCTTTAAGAATACTGCGTGCTCGGCGCAGACAGTGTTTCCCTTTGGATGTCCTCTATGGCTGGCAGTGTGGTCCCTGTGATGCGTTGGGCAGTTTTCACCACCCGCTGCAGTGCCTTACGCTCCGCAACAGAGCAGCTTCCATACCAGACTGTGACACAGTTCGTCAGGATGCTTTCTATTGTGCAGCGGTAGAAGTTCACCAAGACGGCTGATGACAGCTGGTTCTTCTTAAGTTGCCTTAAGAAAAATAGGCACTGGTGAGCCTTCTTGACCAGGCTGGAGGTGTTGGTGGTCCAGGAAAGGTCCTTGGAGATGTGGGTCCCCAGGAACTTGAGGGATGATACAGGCTCGACGGCCATCCCATTGATGTAGATGGGATCATGTGAGCCTGTTCGTCCCTTCCTGAAGTCCACAATGAGCTCCTTGGTCTTGTCGGTGTTAAGGAGCAGATTATTGTTGGTGCACCACGTGGCCAGATGCTGTATCTCTTCCCTGTAGGCAGTCTCATCATTGTTGCTGATTAGACCAATCACTGTGGTGTCATCTGCAAATTTTATGATGGCGTTGGATCTGTTCACAGGCCTACAGTCGATGGTGAAAAGGGAGTAGAGGAAGGGGCTCAGCACACAGCCCTGTGGTACACCAACTAGTACTAAATATCATCTCAAAAACATTGCAAGAATCAGATGCTTTGTTTCCAGTGAAGACTTAGAGAAACTTATTCATGCTTTTATCAGCAGCAGGGTGGATTACTGTAACGGCCTCCTCACGGGCCTTCCCAAAAAGACAGTCAGATAGTTGCAGCTCATCCAGAATGCTGCGGCCAGGATTCTGACTAGAACCAGGAAATCAGAGCACATCACACCTGTCCTCAGGTCCCTACACTGGCTCACAGTTACATTCAGAATAGATTTTAAAGTATTATTACTTGTCTATAAATCACTAAATGGCCTAGGACCTCAATACATTACAGATATGCTCACTGAATACAAACCTAACAGATCACTCCGATCTCTAGGATCATATAAACTAGAAATTCCAAGAGTTCAGTCAAAGCAGGGTGAATCGGCTTTCAGCTACTAACAGCGCCCCCTGCTGCTGGAATCAGCTTCCAGAAATGATCAGATGTGCTCCAACATTAGACACATTTAAATCCAGACTGAAAACACATCTGTTTAGCTGTGCCTTTACTGAATGAGCACTGTGCTACGTCCAACAGATCGCACTATTGTTCTTTTTTTTATTCTTTTATAACCCATTTAACACATTTTTATCTGTTTTTAATAATTCTTATTATTTGCTTTTTTTATCTTCTTACACTTGTCTTTTTATTCTTGTTTATGTAAAGCACTTTGAATTGCCACTGTGTATGAAATGTGCTATATAAATAAACTTGCCTTGCCTTGCCTAATTTTTTCAAAATAGAGCTATTTAAGTCTATATAAATCGCAGAACATAAAACTAATTGCAATGTAAGTTTTTTTTTCCAATATCGTGCAGCCCTTATTTTGATTGTTTACAGAACAAACATACAATGACTTGCTTTATTACTCTGACTCGCTTAACATAATTAACATAGTTAAGCCTTTAAATTACACTTTATAATAAATACTAGTTTCTTGAAAATTATTTAGTAAAATATTGTGTACTGTCATCTTGCAAAGATAAAGAGTATCTACTATTACGTTCAAATCAACACCACTTTTCTTGCTTACTATAAAATCAGAGCACCAAAATCTTGACTCTTTAACCCCTGCAGACCTTTTTTGTTTACATTTGCTGTTTATGTGATGATTTGATTTACTGATCTGTATATATTTTTGTACTATGTAAATGTATGTATACCGCTTCCCCTTTTGTTAATGTTTGTGTGGTTGTTGTTTTATAGATGCTATGTAATTTATGTCTTCTTGTGTTATTATGTTAATGCAATGTACTGTGTGACTGTGTGAAAATGAGATGGTACATCTCAAGGGGTTAATCCCAATGAATAAATAAATACATTTAAAAATCAGTCATTAGAAATTAGTTATTAAAACTATGTTTAGTTTATACTTGTGTTTAGAAATGCATTGAAAAAAAATCTTCTTTCCATTAAACAGAAATTGAGGAAAATATATACAGTGGGGGTTAATGGTTTATTTATTCATTCATTTTCTTTTCTGCTTAGTTCCTTTATTAATCTGGGGTCACCACAGAGGAATGAACCGCCAATTCATCCAGCATATGTTTTACACAGCGGATGACCTTCCAGCTGCAACTTATCACTGGAAAACACCCATACACACTCATTCACACACACACACTACGGATAATTTAGCTTACCCAATTCACCTATAGCACATGCGTTCGGACTGTGTGGGAAACCGGAGCACCCGGAGGAAACCCACGCCAACATGAGGAGAACATGCAAACTTGCCACAGAAATGCCAACTGACCCTGTCGAGGCTCGAACCAGCGACCTTCCTACTGTGAGGCGATTGTGCTACCCACTGCACCACCGTGACACCATGGTACTGATTCAAAAGGGTTAAAAATTCTGACTTCAACTGCATCTCAGTTGAATATACTGGAGACAAACACAGGAGCAAACCCTTCTGCTTGGGTCTTATGAAGGCCACACGGGATGAAGCAGAGCTATAAGTGGCCAAAGGCATCATGTGTTTCTCTGTGAGCTCCATCTGCTGCTTTAAATACTGGTTTTGCTAAGCATTCAAGGACCTACCGCCTACTCTGGGACGTGCTCTTTTCTCTGCAACTCTGTTTTTCTCTGCTAATTCCACAAGTGGAGAGAGGTTTTCATGTCATTGTTGCATTTGGCTGCTCGTTGTGGTCCTGAAGGGATGAACAGTGCTGTATGTGCTGTGAAAAAGCAATGCACAAATACGCTGAGTGAGATAACTGTTGACTAAAAAGGTTTGCAGGGGTTAAAGAGTCAAGATTTTGGTGCTCTGGTTTTATAGTAAGCTTGAAAAGTGATGTTGACTTGAGCATAATATTAGATACTCTACTAGTTTTTAATGATACTTGAATAGTTTTATATATGTATATATTTTTATTATTTGTTAGTTTATTTGACTTTTTTTATTCTTAGACACTTTGCAGTTTAGAAGTTTTTTTTTATAATAATATCCATATATTTTTCATTCAATCATTCATTCTCCATTGGCTTAGTCTCTATTTCAGAGCTCACCACAGCAGAATGAATCACCAACTATTCCAGCATATGTTTTACACAGCGGATGGCCTTCCAGCTGCAACCCAGTACTGGGAAACACACAGTTATACACTACGACCATTTTAGCTTATTCAATTCACCTAGTGAAGTTTATTTATAAACTAATTTCGAGAGGATCACGTGCTTATGATTGCTTGCAGCCGGCCCCGCATTATTCAATTTATTATTCACCAATCAGAAGATTTCTAAGCCACTATAAATACCCTAGGTTCATTATCACAGCCATCTTTGTTTTAAAGAATCCCCCCTTCAACCCCTACTCCTCCTTTCCTAGATGGGTAGCATGGTGGCCCAGTGGTTAGCACTGTTGCCTCACAGCAAGATTGTCACTGGTTCTAGTCCTTACCAAGCCAGCCAATGTCTCTGTGTGGAGTTTACACATTCTCCCCGTGCTCACGTGGGTTTCCCCCAGGTTCCTTGGTTTCCTCCCACCGTCCAAAAACATGTAACTTAAGTTAATTGACTAATTTAAATCGGTAGCATAGACATGCTCCTAGTAAAAAGTTACCTCTTAAGAGCAATCACTATCTGTTCATTAGATACTACAGCAGGGGAGTTCTCAAGATCTACCTGAGCTCGAGGATCGTATGAGCTCAGGGCTCTCTCCCGGGACAGCATGCTAAACAAGCTTTATAATCAATCATCAGCTAAGTGTAACATGCAAACTCCACACAGAAAAATCAACTGATCCAGTTGAGACTCGAAATAGAGACCTTCTTGCTATGAGGCAACAGTGTTAACCACTGAGCCACGCTGCTGCCCCATTTAACTTTCATTCATTCTTTAGTATATCAACAAAATAAAAATAAAAAGAACTTCTGCCCAAACCAAATGTTATTTTTAAGATAAATACTATATTTTTTAATTTTTAACTAGTTCTTTTTATTTTAAAAGTTTTTTTATTGAATTGAATAAGCCAGATTGGCCAGGGTGTATGTGTGTGAACGTAAAAGTGTATGGGTGTTTCCCAGTGATGGGTTGCAGCTGGAAGGGCATTCGCTGTGTAAAACATAATCTGGATAAGTTGGTGGTTCATTCCGCTGTGGAGACCCTAGATTAATAAAAGGACTAAGCTGAAAGAAAATTACTGAATGGATGTTTTAGTTTAGCTAACTATAACAACAATGCAGGAAAGTTCATAAAGTGATTCTCATCAAATAGGTCAAGACCCCAAACTGATTTATTTTTCTTTTACCTGCTATTCAAAACACAGAACTGATCTTGT
Source organism: Danio tinwini (assembly GCA_903798205.1). Taxonomy (NCBI): domain Eukaryota; kingdom Metazoa; phylum Chordata; class Actinopteri; order Cypriniformes; family Danionidae; genus Danio; species Danio tinwini. The sequence continues at coordinate 30,807,855 of CAIGQZ010000427.1, forward strand.
GTTTTGGATAGCAGGTAAAAAAGAAGCTAAATATTAATAATAAAATGCATATATTGTAACAGTATGGTCAGAAATAAAAAATGGGTAGAAAATGGGAAGAAATCATAATCATGTAGTTATATATACTTACCGGCCACTTTATTAGGTACAACTGCTCGTTGAGCAAATGTCTAATCAGCCAAACAAATGGCAGCAACTAAATGTATTTAGGCATGTAGACATTGTGAAGATGATCTACTGCAGTGTAAATCCAGCATCAGAATGGGAAAGAAAGGTGATTAAAGTGACTTTGTTGGATTTTTCTGGTTGTTGAAGCCAGACGGCTGGTCTGAGTATTTCAGAAACTGCTGATCTACTGGGATTTTCATGCACAACCATCTCTAGGTTTTACAGAAAAAGAGAAAATATCCAGTGAGCAGCAGTTCTGTAGGCGCAAATGCCTTGTTGATGCCAGAGGTCAGAGGATAATGGCTTGACTGGTTCCAGCTGGTAGAAAGGAAACAGTAACTCAAATAACAACTCGTTACAATCAAGGTATGCTGAAGAGCATCTCTGAATGCACAATACGTCCAACCTTGAGGCGGATGGGCTACAGCAGCAGAAGACCACACTGGGTGCCACTCCTGTCAGCTAAGAACAGGAAACTGAGGCTACAATTTGCACATGCTCACCACAATTGGACAATAGAAGATTGTCAAACCTCAGACTGGTTTCTTGAACATGACAATGAGTTCACTATAACCAAATGGCCTCCACAGTCATTAGACCTCAATCCAATAGAGCACCTTTGGGATGTGGTGGAACAGGAAATTTGCATCACGGACGTGCAGCTGACAGATTATCCCAACACCTGCACAATATCACCAGTCATCACGTCAGCCCCATAAAACCCAGCACTTAGTTCCCTACAGTGTCTGCCTCGTTGCTACTTGAAGGACTGCACTGTCCTCACGGTCAGTGTCATTTACATTTCCAAGTTTACTTGCCTCTCTCATCTCCTATGATCTCCAGTGTCTGAGCCTCTCCTTCCTAGTGTGGTTTCCCCTGTTAAAAGAAGCATGGTTAAGAATATTGTGGCTGAATCATCATATTGACGTCAACAAAAAAGGACTCCAAATGCAGAAACAAATGGTTAGAATTTGATTGAGGTTTTTCAAAACAAATATTTTTTTCAGTAGATGAAATTTCACAGATTAATTATTCACCTAAAGATTAACAATGTGCGCTGGCAAAATAAACATTGTCAATTTTGACTTTTAACATTGTAAAATGCAAGTCACATACATTGACATTTTTTAGCAGAAACAAGAGGTTTTGAACTGTAGTTGCTCATTTTTAGTGCAGTCGAAATGAATGCAGGCTGAGGTTTTCATATTTCCTTCGAATAGAACACAAAAGTGGTCCATTTAGTTTGTGTGCAATATACCAAATCCATATCTGACAGCTTTGTGTGACAAACAGACCAATATTTAAGTTGTTCTACATTAAAAGTCTCAAGCAAATGTCAGCATTTCTCCTTTAGCATTGCACAGAAGAAGAAAAAGTCTTGGGGTTTGAGAATGACACGAGGGTGAAGAGATGATGAAAGGATGTTCAATTTTGACTGAACCATTACTTTAAGTACAGAGTTATGAATGTCTGGCTCAATATCAGTATTTAGCTATATGCCTCGGGCTTGCCGCCATTTCAGATTGACTCAAATGCCTCTTTGCTGCTTGAATAAACTTCATGTGCAACAGCCTGAGAAGAATAGCAAAACACTTTCCCAGATAAGGAGGTCAATAACTCATGAAGAACATCTAATGTCACTGACATCGGAAAATTGATCTTTTTCAGTATACAATTCTGGAATGCCTTAAAGGAGCACTCCACTTAAAAGGCTCATTTTAAAAGTGCTCTAGAGTTAAAAACTTGAGTTTAACATTTTTTAATCCGTTCAGCCAATCTCTGAGTCTGGCAAAGGCACTTTTAGCTTAGCTTAGCATAAATCATTGAATCGGATTAGACCATTAGCATCTCAGTAAAAAAAAAAAAATCCTATTTAAAGCTTGACTCTTCTGTAGTTACATCGTGTACTAAGACAGCAGAATAATGAAAGTCAAAGGGACGAATTTCATCATCTAACAACCATAACAGTTGCCATGAATTAGCAGCATTAATGTTTTTACCCTTTTTTTCCTCAAATGAATTTTAAAACTAATAATAAACAATAACAGTTGACAGTAACAGAGTTGACTAGCACAGTTGATGATAACAGCCAACAGTAACAGAGTCAACATCAACAGAGTTCTCAATAACAGAGTCGACAGAAACAAAGTTGATGATAACAGTCAACAGTTCTCATAAACAGAGTCGACAGTAACAGAGCCTACAGTAACAGAGTTGTCAATAACAGTCAACAGTAATAGAGCCTACAGTAACAGAGTTGTCAATAACAGTCAACAGTAATAGAGTCTACAGTAACAGAGTTGTCAATAACAGTCAACAGTAAAAGAGTCTACAGTAACAGAGTTGAATAACAGTCAACAGTAAAAGAGTTGACATCAACAGAGTTCTCAATAA
>CAIGQZ010000427.1:30828014-30838268 GCA_903798205.1 Danio tinwini
GATAGATAGATAGATAGATAGATAGATAGATAGATAGATAGATAGATTGAGACAGAAAGATGGATGGATGGATGGAGAGACGGACGAATTGACACAGTTTCTTTCTTTCTTTCTTTTTTTCTTTCTTTCGTCTAAAATGATGAATTTGATAAGAGATCTACATTCCAGATAGAGCTCTTCAACTCATCTAGTAAATCTGTTAGAAAACAAAACATTGCAGTGTCAGTTTTTCCAGTACTGCGCAGCTCTAATGGGTATTACTATTCTTTTGCATGTATGCATTTTCTTAAAGTCTTAAAGTGCCGGTAGCTGCCAGCTTGCAGAAATTCCTTCTGAGAAGTAAATAAAATTCTAGCAATGGCTACAAATACTGCACAGTCATCTCGCCTTGCAGTCTGTGACTCTTTCCACCGTGAAGTACTTCAACACAAGTGGCATTTCCACAACTAAATCGTCCTTTCACAATGTGAATAAGTCAGCGCAGTGTATAATTTAGCTATCACGAGCAGCGCTGTCTTTTTAGTCCCCCGAGGAGGTGCTGGGGGTGAAAACCATCTCTGCCTCTGAGCAATTCACAGCCATCAGTTCCAGGAAGAACAACATTAGCCAGAAAATGATCTCCAATGGCTAACCAATTCACAGAAACTGAATTGAAGATACACCTCGCTGCGCCACCCCGGCTCTGAATCAGCGATAACCCCTCCGCTGGGCTTAAATAAAAACACACACAAAAAAAATCGAAACATTGGTTTTGGAGATTACTTAAGACTAGTTGAATCACATCAGCTGTTTATTTTGGAAAGAAGGGTTGAAAAAAAGAGAGAGAAGGCAATTGAAACGCTCGGTTAGAGGTCTGTTGGAGATCAGGGGTCAAATGAAAATATCAAATTACATCCCCAAATCCGCATGTTATCAGCGCCGCAGTCAAATGAGTTTACAAGCCGACTTTGAAGTGCTCAGTAAAGAGATTTTTTTTCTGGTGGGCAATGGTGGTGCTTGTAAGATAGGCGTTTAAATTAATTATTAAAAATGGATTTGTGCTCCAGTCTATTGGATCCTTTGTAAAAAAGCATGCAAAGGAGGAAAAATGTTCAGTTAAGACAAAGCATGCAAATCATATACAGTTGAAGACAGAATTATTAGCCCTCCTGTGAATAGTTTTTTTAATCTCTTTTAAAATATTTCCCAAATGATGTTTAACAAAGCAAGAACTTTTTCACAGTATTTCCGATGATATTTTTTTCTAATTAATGATTTCCATTTATTTATCATCTGAGTCTAAACCATCTTTTATTTCGATTTTTTTTTTTATTTTGAAAAATGACCGTAGCCTACTCTCTCGGTTACACATCAGTCTCTTAAGCGCCCAAATTTAAACCATGAGCAGCAAAATGCGTAAGAAACAAACCTTCTTTGGAAAGTTTGTTTGCTAAGGGGAAAAGGTCTAGTAAAGGAGCCGTGAACTGCCAAGGAATGATTTTGCAACTCAGTTGTCAACAAATCAGGTGAATCCACCATGGCTGTGCAAGAAGATCAACTGCTGGAGATTCCAAATGACAGCAGTTTGCATATTGCATCTTTTTTTAGTTAGCACAAGTTCGTTATTTACAATGGAGGTGTGCGGCTTGCGCGGGAGGGGGAGGGGGTGAAATTACAGGAGTTTGCCAGAAAAAATAATAACAAAATAGCAATACAAAAATAACAAAACGGAAGCTTGGTCTGAAGTACGAGAGACTCCTGGGCAGTGTTGCCAGATTGGAAATGTCAAAGTATCATACCAGAACCTCAAAATTATTGTATTTGGAGGAAAATTATTGTACACGAGTCAAACAGAGAGTATATAGATATTATCTAGACAAACAGCGTTTTGACACAACGTGCAAATTACCACAATATGTAAAAAAAATTATAAAATAGGCATACCTTAGTGGGAAGGTTCAAAGTCCACCTCCAAGTCGCTGTCATTGGATACCTGCGTGTTGTCAAATGTTGAGAGATTCATTTTGCGGTACAAATTGGACCGCAACATAGCGCTGGTTTGCTTGAACGCAGTGCACCCTTCAGAATTTTTAACACACTGTGAGGTGTGCACGAGCCCATTCACAGTATCTGTAATGAGCTGATTTTGTGGCTGTGTTTTGATGAGATTAACTTTGGAAAAAACACATTCACATAATGCATTTGAATGGGGAAAACGAGAACATCAAGGCCAAACTCCCCTCTCCTTCTCACTTTCCTTTTGAGCACAATTTTTTTTTTTTACTTTATTGCTTAAACGATTGACCTCAACCTAAAAACTACTGACCTAAGCACGGCCGCGCACAGCAGGAATGTTAACTCGTGAGAGAGAGCCATTCTCCACATTGATTAGCTCAGAAGATGTGACTTAAGAAGGCATAGAAAACATGCCCAACTCCACGTTCTCCTCACAGAGAGTAGACAAAAGATGCAGCTAGATATATATAGTATAGAAGCCTTAAGATAACAATGTAATTCTTTTTAAATGCCATAAAACTCTAAAATTATCGTACATTATAGGATTTTTATATGATTATAGGATCGTACACTGTACAGAGGTCAAAATTATCGTATAAATACGATAATTATTGTATGTATGGCAACACTGCTCCCTGGAAAAATGGAAGTGTTGGCAGGTATGCATGCACGCACAAGCAGCATGACCAGGCGCTTGAATAAATCCTGCGAGTGCTCCACAAGTCACGTGGCAAGAATTGACCGATCAGCTTCAGCTTGTGTAGAATACCCACCCCCCCCTCCACCGCTAAAATTGTCAAGCATTGACAATTCGGTCTGTGGTGACAAAAGGGTTGAGAATCACTGGGACATTTAGTGTATTGTGACCTACAGTAACCTCAAATTAGCCATTTAAGAGGTTACTGTCGGCAGGGGCGAAGCAGACATTTAAAAAGTGTGTGTGTGTGTGTGTGTGTGGGGGGGGGGGATGCAAATACGTTCATATAATTATTAATCACTTATTTCTAAATGGTCTGTCTCGAAAAATTAGGAGGACGTATCCCCCCGTCCCCCCGGTTGCTACGCCCCTGACTGTAGGTCAAACTATACTAACAAACTAATTAGATGTTAAGTTTAGGCTAGATACAAACACACCTGTTTTATGGAGAAAAGTGTCGTGAACGTGTCGTGGTGTGTCGTTATGATGTCTATCATTGCTTTAGACGTGCATTTTTAAAACTAATTTCAGGAGAAGCACACTACGATATATTACAGGGCTGGCCCATCATTAGCCATCACACCAATCATTTCCAATAATAATTCAATTATTCATTTATTTTCCTTCGGCTTGAAGGAAATGAACCGGCAACTATTCCAGCATATGTTTATACACACCGAATGCCATTCCAGCCACAACCCAGTACTGGGAAACACCCATACACTCTCATGCACTACGGACAATTTAGTTTATCCAGTTCACCTACAGCGCATGTCTTAGACTGTGAGGGAAATCAGAGCACCCGGAGGAAACCCACATGGGGAGAACGTGCAAACTCCATAGAGAAATTCCAACTAGCTCAACCAGGACTCGAACCAGCAACCTTCATGCTGTGAGGCGACAGTGCTAACCACTGAACCACTGTTTTTATTTCCTGACCTTTTATGTAAATTATCAATTCCACAAGTATTTTTCTTTATTTGGTTGATGTTGATGAAGGTTTTTGGCCAGTTCTTGCAGAGCATTATTGAAGTTGTGGCTCTGCATTTGCTCTGGTCTCTTGAGAGAGTGGAGATGCTTCACGTTGGACTGCTTTGAGTGACAGACGATGAACCGATGCAGCAGGGAATCATGGGAGAGAAGGACAGCTTCAAACAGCATGCCACTGTGTGACTGGGCCTGTGTTTAATGTAGGAATTAATGCATGCTTGGCTTGGTCTCGCTCACATATACGTGACTGGCATATTGTCTTATCTCTTGTGTCTGTGTGAGTGAGAGACACCGCAGGATCTGCACATCTGACTAAACTTCAGATCATGCCTGGAGTCAGAATTGCTGGTATAGAGCAGCTGCTGGGTTCGCTGGTTTGAGTTGTAATGCTTGCAACTGGTGGTGTGTGAAAATATGATGCCGTGCTTTTGCTTGGTTTTAATACAATATTTGGTGTGGAAAAATATTTTCTATTTTGGTTAAAATGTTTTGATAAATATTTAGAAATACTGTTTGGAATTCATATTACAGGATGAAAATATTTAATATTATAAAGCAGTTCTGTCTGATTCTCGAATCTGATTGGCTGATAGCCGTGCAATATTCTGCAATATCAGCACTCATGCAGCCTCTTCACCCTTGTGTATTACTCCGCCCACACTTGTGTATTACTCTGCCCACATGACAAGCAGAGAAATAAGCTCACTACAGTTTGATAAATATTGCAGCTGTTGGACAACATGTTGTACGTTTAAGGCTTTTTTTAGGCTTAGTGTATGAGTTTCAGCATGTTGGCGGCCATCATAAGGGCAAAAAAATTGACAGTTGACCACAACAAGATGGTGACAGAGAGCACATAATAAGTCCTTAGGAAACACTCATAACATAAATTTCATGTTATAAATTTTATACTACAGCTATACAAATCATTAAAAAACTAGTAAGTGACATTCTAAGTCGATCTCTCTCTTTTGTATGTTGCAGTGCTGTATTTATACCATAGTAATCTGGTAGTGTTTGCTTTGCTTTGGCTTTTTCAGAGTTAATTATTGTGGTCTTGGATTTTAGTTTATGTTGTAGTTTAGTTAATGTTTTTATTTTATATTTTATTTTAGTTTGCTTTTTTTATTTTATATTTTAGTTTAAATTATAATTTAGTTTATTTTATGTTCTCTTTTTTAATTTAGTTTAGATTGTTTTATTTCATTTTTATATTTTAGTAGAGTTTATATTTTATTTTATATTTTATTTTTATATTTTAGTATAGTTATATTTTATGTTATAATTTAGTTAAAATTATATAATATTTTATTTAACTTATATTTTATTTTAGTTATTTTAGATTTTATTTTATATTTTAGTTTAGCTTATATTTTGGTTTATTTTATTTCATTTAGTTTATGTTTTAGTTTATTTTGTAGTTTAGTTTATATTTTATTTTATATATTTTTTTAGTTTATATTTTAGTTAAAATTATAATTTAGTTAATTTTATGCTTATTTTATGTTTTTAGTTTAGATTTTAAAACTATTAGTTTTAGTTTATATATTTTAGTATAGTTTATATTTTATTTAATATTTTAGTTTAAATAATATTTTTATTTAGTTGTGATATTTTAGTATCTATATTTTATTTTATATTTTAGTTTATTTTTATATTTTAGTATAGTTTCTATTTTATTTTATATTTTAGTTTAAATTTTATTTTAGTTTAGCTTATATTTTATTTTAGTTTATATTCTAGTTTAAATTAGAATTTATTTCATTTTATATTTTAGTTTAGCTTATATTTTGGTTTATTTTATTTAATATTTTCATTTAGTTTATGTTTTAGTTTATATTTTACTTTATTTTATTTTATATTTTAGTTTAGTTTATTTTGATAAAAGTTAAATAATAATAATAAAGGTTAATATTCGACCCAAACGTTTTGACTAATATTTGACTACAGATTATTTTTGCTGTTTATATATTTTGACATTTATTTCAAGTGTTATTGGTTAACCAAATATAAAACTAAAGATAGAAACATATTCTTACTTTAAATAAAAAAGTCAGAACATTTCTAAATATTATAATTTTCATTTGCTTAAAACTAATTCAACAAAAATACATAATAGTCCACATAGTAAAAAAAATAATGAAACCGTAAAATGACAAAAAAAAAAAACTAAAAAACATTTAAAATGATTAAAAAAAGTTAGAATTATTTTGCAAAATCATTAAAGTAAAAAAAGAGGTATGGTAACTTTATTATAATGTGATGATTAAATGAAATAATAAACTTAAAATCCAGTTAGATTTTAATGAGAAATGTAGTCTTAAAATTAAATATTTGATATGTGTGCATATACATTAGATTAGTCAGTACTGAAACCAAATCTGGAGCTTATCTAACAAAGTAACTTACAATAACGGGCCAAAATCTAGTACACCCAAATTTATGTTATAGAAAAATATTAAATACTTTTTTTTTTTTTTTGTTGAAATTTTGTAGGTTGTAATTAGTTTTTGTAATATTTTGCTTAATATTTAATGTATTATATTTTAATTCCTAAATATGTTTGGTGACAAAAATATTATTTTTATGAATATATCTGTGCAATAAATGTGTTTTGTTTAAATGCACCAAAATACATTGCCTATATTCACTGAGAAATGGATAAAAACATTCATTTTTAAAATGGGCTGTACTCAATTATGCTGAGCACTGTATAATCGATATATTTATTATTAAATGCATTGTTATTTAGCAATAACATACACTTACAAATTGTAAACAGTAATGAAATAAATAAATATTATAAATAAATATGTTGACTCTTAATCAATAAAAGTCTAAACTTCTGCAACTTCAGTGTACGTATTGACAATTTTATAAAATTATTTTTAATAATATTCTTAGCATTCACTTGCTTCACTATGTTATGCACTATATAAATGTTTAGTCATCATGTTGTTTTAGTGAAGAATAAATCCAGACAAAACAAGTAATATTGACTTGAAAATGTCATGGTGATCATTCGTTCATTCATTTTTGTTTTCATTTTTAACATTTTAGTTCTCTAAAAATGCTCACTTTGTTTGTCATTATGAATATCTGGGAACTCCATGCACCGATAAGTTCTATTAGTTCTGCATGTTTATGATCAGGAAGAAAAGGCAGGATAATTGAAACAGTAAAAGAGAGAGAGAGTAAATTGAAACAGCTGGAGGTGGCAGCTCTCTCACCCGTCTCTATGAGCTATATTTCATGAAAAACGGCGTGAATAAAAAGATCATTTCCACACGCGTGCAACAATTATTTGAGTCCCAACACAAGGACTAAAGCTAATTGTAGCCCAGCAGGCAGAGAATGGAGATCCAGCGCTGTACGCGGCTGCTTTGAAGTGTGCGCTTATTAGTGGACTCTATTGAGGGGCCTTCTGGATCAATTTAACATGTCTGGGTTAAATTACATCCCAAAATCAAGACATTTTTAAATACACATTCAGAAATAAATGTACAAATGCTGGCACCAGCAATACACTTTCAAAAGGTACATTTTTATGTACAGTTGAGGGCAAAATTATTAGCCCTACGGTGCAATATATATAAGTGATATTTAATGCATTAAGGACATTTTTCATTTCAGTATTTCCTATTTTCTTCTGGAGAAAGTCTTATTTGTTTTATTTCAGCTAGAATATAAGCAGTTTAAATTTTTTTAAAAAAACATTTTAAGGTCAATATTATTAGGCCCTTTAAGCAATATTTTTTAATTTGTCTGCCGAACAAACCACTGTTATACAATGACTTGCCTACTGGCTGGCTGACCAATCAACCCACCTTCCTCCTTCCCTAAACCCAAACAATTTTATCAATTGACCTGCCCACTCACCCACTTGCTTCCCTAAACCCAAAGATGTCCTGAAAAAGAAAAGCCCTGGTATGATTTTTACCTTGTTTTTGGATTTTAACACATTCTCTCCCTGTTGTTTACTTGTTCATTTTATTTTTTTGCATTCTGTTTTTGTCTTACCTGATTTCTGGTACCGCTCTTGCCCGGACTCGAACCCCGTCCTCGTCGCCGCTGACAAGCTAATGGGACAAACTGGTTGTGGCGGGAAAGCCCTCCACATGGAGGTGAGCGGTCAGCTTGTAAGCGCGTAAAGGAACGGCTTCATACCGCCCCGTAGCATTCGTTTACGTACCTCCAGCATACGTACCTCTCCAGAAACGTCCATGGGACTACGTTTTTAGAATGAGCCTGTGTTGGATAAATAAAAGGACTAAACCGAAGGAAAACTCATGAATTAATATGTCCACACAATTCTTGCTAAAACTGTGGTAAGTTTAATTTATTATAACATAATATTTTATACTGTTTTTTAGATGCTCCATACAAATACAGAGCAGAACATTCATCTGTCCACATAGAATCCACTGACAGATATGATACGATAAGAACACAGGAGAAAAAAAAAAGACTGCAAATCAATCAAACTGCTCTTGAAAAATATAACACATCGGCTCAGAATCAGAATCAGTTTTATTGCCAAGTGTGCTTCACACACACAAGGAATTTGTTTTGGCAACAGAAGCTTCCAGTGTACATAAAGTGACAAGTGACAACACAAAATGAAATACAAGAAAAGAAAAGGCAATAAACATTAAACAGAGATGCAGTTAGTCAAAAAGATCTGGATGTTGAGTTGTATGTACAGATATGTTGTAAATATACAAGTTATAAGGTGCTGTGTACAAGTGCGTATGAGAAAGTATTGCACGTTTATTGCACAGTAGGGGAATATTTAACTGTTCATGAGGTAGATGGTCTGAGGAAAGAAGCCTTTCCTGTGTCTGGCTGTTTTTGTGCTTGGTGCTCTGTAGCGCAGACCAGACGGTAACAGTTCGAACAGGTAGTGTGCTGGGTGTGAGGCGTCCAGAGTGATTTTACGAGCCCTTTTACTCACTCTGGAAGAGTACAGTTCTTGAAGTGTAGGAAGGGTAGTGCCAGTGATTCGTTCAGCAGTCCAGACTATTCGCTGTAGTCTACGAAGGTCGGTTTTAGCAGCTGAGCTGAACCAGACGGTGATTGAAGTGCAGAGGATGGATTGGATGACAGCTGAGTAGAACTGTACGAGCAGCTCCTGTGGCAGGTTGAACTTCCTCAGCTGACGAAGGAAGTAGTCTCTGCTAGGCTTTCTTTACAATAGAGTCAATGTGAATTGTCAAAGTCAAAGCTCACTGCCAGCTGATAGATTGTTTCTTCTGTGAACTTTCCGTCCCTGTGCAATCTCTCTTTTTTTCAGATATTGGCTACTGTGATTTGATGTGACCAGTTTTGAAAGGGAAATATTATGAAAATCTGACTTTGTCCACGTTTAAGTGCTAAAATCGGGTCTCAAGTATGTCTACCAACCCAGAAAATGTGATACAACCCAGTAGTTTTGTTTTGGTAAGCCTTTTACTACAAGCATATGCTGCCCTAGTGATGAAAGGGATTTTAGTATATAAAAACACCTCTTAAGTGTGGCATGGTTAGTACTGTCACCTCACAGCAAGAAGGTCGCTGGTTTAAGTGCCGGCTGGGATAGTTGGCGTTTCTGTGCAGAGTTTGCATGTTCTCCCCGTGTTGGCATGGGTTTCCTCCGGGTGCTCTTGTTTCCCCCACAGTCCTAAGACAAGCGGTATAAGTGAATTGAATAAACCAAATTGACCATAGTGTGATAGTTCAATTCAATTAAATTAATGTTTGTTTATATAGCCCTTTTCACAATGTAGATTGTGTCAAAGCAGCTTAACAAAGTTCTAGTAAAATCCAGATTCCAGAGTTGAAGTTTAGTTTAGTTTAGTTTAGTTCAGTGTGGTTTAAGTTTCACTGCTGAAAGTTCAAACACTGTAGAGCGAATCCACCAAAACGCAACCCCACAAGTCCTGATCCAAGCAAGCCGGTGGTGACAGTGGAGAGGAAAAAATTTTCAGCAATTGGCAAAGTGAAGGGGGCAAAAACCTTGAGAGGAACTAGGCTCTGTTGGGCACAACCATTATTTTTCTGGCCAAATTTCCTGTGTGGAGCTGCACACAGGCGCTGGAGGCTGGAGAAGCTGGGCATCCATGGTGGTGAAGCTGCAGGTGTGAGTAGGTCACCGGTGGTGGATCAGGCTGGCCCAAACAATCAATGCGAGGACTCGTCTGTCATGGTGGTCTTTCAGGAATCAGTCTCATGCACTCCATTCCTCCATGACAACCACAGCATCAGCTTGGGATACAGCCTGGTCCAAGATTATGGATATCTTGGGATCATTCCAGGTCTTGGATCGCATCAATGGCGCTGCATAGTCTCTAGGGACCTCAGTATGAGTATCTCCAGGTGGAAATAGAGAATAAATAAAACAATTAGCGTAGCTGCTGTTCATAGTGTTTAAAAACGAGATGCAAAAATGAAGTGCTATAAATAAAAAAAAATGTTGTTATATGAACAAACATAGAAACAAACATGTAAAGCATGTCACACACTTACGCTTTGTGTGTGAATGCAAGAGTGTATGGATGTTTTCCAGTACTGAGTTGCACCTGGAAGGGCATGCG
>CAIGQZ010000427.1:30949855-30966500 GCA_903798205.1 Danio tinwini
TTATTATTATTATTATTATTATTATTATTATTATTATTATTATTATTATTATTGTAGGTAGTTGTTATATGCATATTTCATTTTTTGTTAAGATTTGTCCACCTGCCGGGTTTTAGAGATGTTTGCTTTACTACAGTGGTCCTTAACCACCTCAAACACTGTCATACAGACACCGTTCCATAGGTCAAATGGTACCAAGCCACACACGAAATTGTTAATTATTTTCCTTACATTTATTATCTGAGTCTGAACGATCTTTTGTTTAAAAAGCTATTTTATTTTGTAAAAGGACCGTATTCTCTCAGTTACATTTTGGTCACTTGAGGGCCAAATTTTAAGCCACAAGCTAGCAAAATGAATAAGAAACAGTCATCTTTGGAAAGTTTCTTTGCGAAGACCAGTGAAGGACCTATAAACTGCCAAGGAATGAAGCCGCAACCCATTTGTAAACAAATCAGGTGAATCCAGCATGTCTGTGCGCTTAACAAACTAATATACAAAATTAAATATATAATTGATGTCTTCAGTGGAGTGTGTCCATCATTTCCCAAATCCACGGTCAAAAGAAAAAGGCCCAGTGAAGAAAGCTCGTTTTTACCTAGCGCAGATAGTCTTTAATTGTTTTCTTGCTAGTTTCTCCACTTACTAAATCTGTCATGTAAATAGTGAATGTGTCATGACACAACGCAACTGAGTCATTAAAGAGATTGAGAATTAGAAATGAGGCACCCAAGACACACCAATATTCAATTTAATTCAATTTACTTTTATTTCTATATAATGTATATAATATTTCTATATGATTTATATTCTATTAATAATAACTCATTAATAGAATAAGCATAACCCTTTTAGACCATGCGCCTGGTTCGACAACTATTTTTCACATCCTTAAAATAACAAAAGTGGAATCACACATACCCTTAGAGTTTCTGCAACATGTGCTTTAGACTTTTAACGTAAATCGTTAAAAAAAACTATAAATTAATAAAATACAGTAGTTTACCGTAAAAAAAAAAAAATTGATTTGACTGTTTCTGCCATATTTTTTTACATACACAAACCTGCTGGTGGAACACACACATATTTATTTCTACCTTTTTGCTTTGAAAAACTTTCCATTGTGTTCATACTATTGTCCGTTTACTTAGAACAATGGTTTGGTTTTACATTTATTCATTAAACGTTTTTCCAGTTCGATTTAAAAACAAGGCATCGTCATAAGAGATTATAGGCCCAATCATTTTCTGCATAATTATAGTTGTATGCTGTAAATGATGTATTTGCTGGTCTAGTTAAACTAAATATGTTTTACACATATTAAACCCTATCGTTTATTTAACCATAAATTGTACAACTATTTTATGTTTACAATGTAGCTTATAGTTAAAGTTAGTTATAGACTAACATATTGATACTGACACCCCCCCAAAAAAAATTACATTTTGATTTCAAGGCGATTGACAGTAACCTAAGTTACAGGGGGTTGACTTCCACCAATAGCCAAAATAAGTGTGAACCAACTGTAATAATGACTTAAATCCAGGATTGTGCTGCGGTGCAAACATAACTGATAAAACATTAAAAAGCAGGCGAAAAGAGAATGTCACGACTGACCTTTAAGGCTCTTGTAATATCCTTTTTATCAATAGGGAGGCTCTCGCTATTTTAACTATGGGTCACAGGAGTGGACATGGCTCTGTGATCCTTCGCTTCTACTTTGCGAATGGTTGCAAAGAGACTTGGCCCTCAAACTGGGTCTCAGTCCTGTCATCTTGGGCACGCTGAGAAATGGATGTGATTCATTTTGGAGCTTGTAATATCTTCAGGGGTAACCGTTCCCTGGGGGGGCACAAGCACGGTATTAAAACTGTCCATCCTCTCGATAGTCACGTCTACATGCTCAAGGGAGTGAATGATGGAGGAGGTGTAAAGAGAGACGCGGGTCAGAGGAAGGATGAGAGAGGATATTGCACAGCTGTCTGCTCATCCGCCTCTGGAGTCAGAGAGGGGATGCTGGCTGGAGAAATAGAAGAGAAGAAAGAAAATAAATTCAAAAAACTGCATGGGAAAAAGCTGAAATGGCAATTATCCGAAAACTGGGGCTTTGTAAAAGACTGGGAAATTAAGTAGGGCCTAAATGCTGACTAATATATATACAGTTCAACTGTTACAGACTACACGAGTTATGAATGGTTTAGTATCATTAAATAATATCAATGAATGTTAAATAACTGTAACACAACACATATATACACTCACCGGCCACTTTATTAGGTACACCTGTCCAACTGCTCATTAACTCAAATTTCTAATCAGCCAATCACATGGCAGCAACTCAATGCATTTAGGCATGTAGACATGGTCAAGACGATCTGCTGCAGTTCAAACCGGGCATTAGAATGGGCAAGAAAGGTGATTTAAGTGACTTTGAACTAGAGTTGAGCGATATTGACAAATTTGGCATTGTACGATGTCTAATGTGAAATATCGCGATGGACGATGGCACCGTTGTCGTAGGCGGGGGTGGAGGTGGTTGTTGTTAAATATCAATTCATTCATAACAAATTCATTAATTGTAGCCTACCGTTTTCACTACCTGACCCACATGGTCTTTGCTTTATCCATAACCAAACCATAAATAAATAACGTTAAACACAAATTATCACCTGTCAATCACTTTTCCGCAGGACTCTGGCATGATTAGGTGGAGTGATCTGTGTTGTTATAATGGCTTTTTCCCACAGCTGGTGGAGGAGAAGAGAGTTTGTTTGGAGTTCACTGTAATTTGTATTGTGATTGATGATAACTTTCCTAATTATATTATTATGAGGAAATAATAACAAGTAAAGATGCTAGGGCTCGACTGTTTTGGTTGCATATGTGCCCGAAATTTTATGCGACCTAAAAATATATTTGGAAGCATTTGTGTGAGTGCATAAATTGTTGCCGTGCAACCTGTTTTCACTGCAAAATCCTCACCGCATGCGTGGATTTAGGGGACATTTATGCAGAATGCATCTTAGCACCTATAACGCCAAACGCAGCGCTCAGGAACAGATTAAAACAGTTGTTATGTGAACTTGCTGAAGTAAAAAAGGACGCAATGCTTGCCCCGCCTTTGTGCTCTTCTTATTGTCTCACTGCTCTAGAACTGAATGCGAATGGATTGTTAAATATCAGCTGTCAATCACTCCATCAATGCCTTCTGCCTTCAGATAACAGGAGCTACAACCGCGAAAATGTGAAGCGCTGAAAATTAGAGAATGAAAAAAACACTGACAGATTTTGTATTAGAAACCCCCTAAAGTTACTAATAATGGCACATCTTATTAGTGATCATGTGCTCAATGTTAATCCACCATTTACACTTTTCCAAGAGTGGATAAAAGACTTCCAGTGGCTTCAAGTCCGCTATGAAAATAACTAAAGCCATTCACTGTAAAGTCTGTGGGATGGGGTTTGCAGCGTTAACAGCGTTTGCCACTGAATCTACACATTTTAAGCACAAGAGAGGTTCTGTATAATCCTTCATTTATTCCTGACGATGCTGTCTGCCGTGCAAGCAACAGCTATATGTAAAATGTAACACAGCTCATGAAAAGACCGTTATTGCTATTAAGATGACATGCAAATACTAAGTTATATATCAATATACATGTGGGGCGGGGCGATGGGTTTATCCGCCATCGGCAATGGACGATGCTATCGTCTATCGGCCCAACCCTACTTTGAACATAGCATGGTTGTTAATGCCAGACGAGCTGTCTGAGTATTTCAGAAATTGCTGATCTACTGGGATTTTCACACACAAACATCTCTAGGGTATACAAAGAATGGTCCAAAAAAGAGAAAATATCCAGTGAGCGGCAGTTCTGTGGGCTCAAATGCCGTGTTGATACCAGAGGTCAGAGGAGAATGGCCAGACTGGTTCTAGCTGATAGAAAGGCAACAGTAACTCAAATAACCACTCATTGCAACCAAGTTATGCAGAAGAGCATCTGAACACACAACACATCCAACCTTAAGGCGGATGGGCTACAGCAGCAGAAGAACACAACGGGTGCCACTCCTGTCAGCTAACAGCCAAACAGAGGCTACAAATCACACAAGCTCATTAAAATTGGACAATAGAAGACTGGAAAAATGTTGCCTGGTCTGATGTGTCTCGATTTCTGCTGCAACATATAGATGGTAGGGTCAGAATTTGGCATCAACAAAATAAAAACATGGATCCATCCTGCCTTGTATCAACGGTTCAGGCTGGTAGTGGTGATACATGATAATGAGTTCACTGTACTCAAATGGCCTCCACAGTCACCAGATCTTAATCCAATAGAGCACCTTTGGAATGTGGTGGAACGGGAGACTCACATCATGGATGTGCAGCCAACAAATCTGCAGCAACTGTGTGATGCTATCATGTCAATACGGACCAAAATCTCTGAGGAATATTTCCAGTACCTTGTTGAATATATGCCACAAAGGATTAAGGGAGTTCTGAAGGCAAAAGGGGGTCCAACCCGGTACTAGTAAGGTGTACCTTATAAAATATATTATGTTTTTCATATATTATTTAATTTTAAACAGATTTGAAACTATATACTGCTATAAAGGAACAATTAAAACCAAAACAAACATAATAGAAAAATATGATAGAAACACAAAAATAAGTAAATAATAAATAAGAAAACTAAATAAAATATTAGTTAAAAAAGGCATGAATTACAATACCTTTGAATGATATTAAATTAGATAAAATTACATAAAAATTGTAGTCGCTTATACTGATATCATAAATGGTGAAATATTAACATGATCATAAATGTTTATAATATTAAAATAATAATAATTAAAATGAGTCAGGCTTTAGATGAGAAGTAGGATTAATAAAACACAAAAATATTATAAATATTTTAATATTCTGAATATTTAAAATATAGTGATATGAGATGATTTGAGTTATGAATATTTACATATTATGTGGATTCTATTCTCAATTAATTGTATTTTTAATAATATTCTTTCCTATAAAACAAATAAATATTATTTTAAAAAGTTTATATAAAATCAAAAATAATAACAGGCCATGCAAACCTACAAACCCATACATCATAGAAATACAATCAGGAGCAAATTAAAACAATTACACTTTCTAGTATGCACAAATCTCCACTACAACCAAATATAGCCAGAAAAGCTATTTTTTTTCCTCTCATATGAAAAAGTTATTAGTCAACATTTGCAATCCAAAGAAAAAAAACATCTATAGTCTCAGTCTCCAAAAACACCATCAGAGGTTTCAAAGATACACATTCAATAAGCAGACTGAGAAATAATCTGTCAAAACACTCAGATCTGGCAAAATGGGATAAAAGAGGATGAGGGACATTTATAATCACGACTGCGACACTGCAGGCTGCGTAGGTTATGTAAACACAGACGTTCAAATGTTCCCCTCGTGTCTCAAAGCACTCAAAGACAAACACGACCAAATAGTGGAGGAAACTGAAATTATCCTACTGAACAATGTCAAAAAAGCTGTGCAAAAGCACCACTGGAACAATAGACAAGGTTTAATAATTCATTTTCAGGACAATTGTAGAATTGTTTGAAACTGTGCAATTCTTTTTATTTATATTAACAGAGCAGAAAGATGCGAAACCATTAAACACACATGCCATGTTTCAAAACCTCAGTAAGAAAGGCAATCCCAAAAAAGCACTCCAACAAGCTGGGTGAGGTAATGATATTCAAGATGAAACACAAAGTATGAAAAATTGATCCAGCGTGACCGGTTTGGCAGTGAGTCAGTAATCGTGTAGGGTGGTGTTTCTTTGGAGAGCCCTCCATGTGCTTGCCAGAGGTAGCCTGAATGCCATAAGATACCAAGATGAGATGCTCAGACCCTTTGTGAGACCATATGCTGGTGAGGTTGGCTCTGGGTTCCTCCTAATGCAAGACAATGTTAGACCTCATGGGTTGCAGTGTGCCAGCAGTTCCTGCAAGATGAAGGCATTGACGCTATGGACTTGCCTGCCTTTTCCCCAGATCTGAATCTAATTGAGCACATATAGGACATCATATCTTGCTCCATCCAGACTGTCCAGGAGTTGGCGGATCTTTTAGTTTATCCCTCAGGAGACCATCTGCCACCTCATCAGAAGCATGCCCAGGTGTTGTAGGGCGGTCATACAGGCAAGTAAAGGCCACACACACAACTATAAGCCTCATTTTGACCTGTTTTAAGAACATTACATCTAGGTTTGGGTATCAAAAAACCACCGGACTGAATCAGCATATGAATTTCGGAGCCTAATTTTGGTGCCACTTGTGCTTCGACAAGGATGTAAGGGTGCTTTCACATCTGTAGTTTGCTTGCTTTATTTGGTCTGGACCAAGGGTAATAAATGATACATTGTAGCATTTTCTGCCGCCTTTGGGCCGCTTTCACAACACTGATTGCTTTGGTCCGAACCAGTTGAAATTAACCAAAATGCATTCATGTGACAAAATCCACATCACTCATTGGCCAGATGTTGTTGAACATATTTCCTAAACTGCTTTTCGATTCGTCAGAATTCACGTGCGGGAAAATGCCAATAGAACTCCCGCAAATAAACAAACCGGCAGACACAAAATGTCGCTTTTCACTATGGAGGGACGACTGCGCTGGCTGATTGTATCCCTGCTCATAGTATACTATATAGTTTGTATACATCACTTTAGACAAACTATACATCTCGAGAATGAAGTGCGGCTGTGGTTGGAAAACAATGTTTTAAGGCCATGCAAACGGCGAAGGTGCATCGTACGTCACTTCAGGAGGAGGCGTGAATTAATTTAGCTAAACTGCAACATGGTCATCTTCCGGAAATATTACCAACAATGCATCAGGTAAAGTTTTCCCTCTCTCTCTCTCTCTCTCTCTCTCTCTCTCTCTCTTTTGGTAAAGCGCTGTCAACAAATATTTTTCCTCCACATTCCATAATGCACAGCGCATCAGCCTACGGCAGCTGGATTAGTCCAAAAAGGCACAGTACTTTTTGCGGTTGGGTCTGTTTTAGTTCAGATCATGTTCTCACCACAAACGTACTGCTCCAGGGTTTGTTTAAAAGCATACCGAGACCACCTCTTCAAGGAGGTCTCTGTATGCTTTTTTGGTCCGCTTTTGGTGTGCACTCGAGTACGATTGCTACATTCACACCAGCCCAAACAAACCGTACCAAAAGGGAAAATGAACTCTAGTGCGATTCAACAAACTAAATAAGGCAGGTGTGAAAGCACCCTAAGAGTCATCAAGGGGTGCATGAAAGGCACACATAGGTATGCATTGTGTCACACCATCTCTAATCATCTCATTCTAAACAACTTCGAGGGATACGAACACCGTTGTCAATGTTAACCGTTTGCTTTAAGCGAACGCACGCACAAAGGCAACACGACAGTACAGTGCATCCGGTGAGCGCTCCCTTTGGATTTACCCGAAATTACACAAAACTCCAGAGGAAATGTGGATAGCATGGTGACGCAATGATGTTAATAAATATATGTGCTATGATATGTAAAACGAGATCATGAAAGGAACATTCAAAAAGCAACTCATGTAAACAGCTTCATCATATTATTGTCCTATTCAGATTAAGGCAAATCATTAGATCAATGATGTCCATGTAAACATAGTCACAAGCCCCAACCCTAAACAAAAAAGGTGTTACCTGATTTTGATGACAGCCTTTCCACAGGTTAGTAATAAGCTAATGTAATGTTAATTGCATAATGGAAATCTTAAATTAATGTTAGCAAACAAATGATTAAAAGAAATATATTAATGCTATTTAAATGTATAAAATATGAATTGATGAATACATTTAACTTAAATTTTATTGTTCAATTAAAATATTTGTGTGTCAAATAAAAGATTTTTCTAGAGTCATCCACCATAATTTTGTGGCTCAAAAGTATCGGTTCAGGCACCGTTTTGGCACCGTTTTGGCACCGTTTTAAACGTATCGATTTAGCACCGGTATCGAAATAACCTCAAACGATACCCAACCCTAATTACATTAAAGTTGGATCAGCCTGTAGTATGTTTTTTCCACTTTAATTTTGAGTGTGACTCCAAATCCAGACCTCCATGGCTAAATAAAGTTGATTTACATAGATTTTTCTGTGTTTGTGGGATTTTGTTGTCAGAGCATTTAACTATGTAAACAACATAGTATTTATTAAGAGTATATTTTCTTCATTCAGATCTAGGATGTGTTATTTTAGTGTTCCCTTTATTTTTAGCAGTATATATATATATGCCATGCCAATAAACCAAGTTTTGAGTTTGAATTGAATTGTGAGAGAGCATAAAATATCTTAACAAATCTACACATTTTCAAATTGTTCAATAATCTTGATATTCTTATATAATATGAAAATCTAAACAAATTCCCACTTTAAAAACGTCAAAACATGTATTATTTTTTGTTATGTAAAATGCCATTTTGGCTTTTCCTACAACAAAATTAATAGTTTGCTCTTATTTTCCTTTTTTTTGTGAGGAGAGAGAGAGAGAGCGCATGCACTGCACATCACATATTCCAATCAGAACACTCCAAACACCGGCTTCCCTGTCATTCATTCATTCATTCATTTTCCTTCGGCTTAGTAATATAATGTAATTTAAAGTGTATTTATATAGCATGTTTATCGTGTATGGCCATACACCCAAAGCACTTCAAAATCATGAGAGGGGTCTCTCCACACCACCATCAGTGTGCCGCATCCACTTGGATGATGCGACGGCAGCCACAGGAAAATGGCGCCAGTGCGCTCACCACACACCAGCTATAGGTGGAGTGGAGAGACAGTGATACAGCCAATTCAGTGTATAGGGATGATTGTGAGGCCATGATGGTTGAGGGCCGATGGAGGATATTTGGCCAGGACTTACCAGGATTACACCCCTATTCTTTACAAAAAGTGTCATGGGATTTTTAATGACCACAGATAGTGAGGACCTCGGTTTAATGTCTCACTGACAGTATAGTGTCCCCTTCACTATACTGGGGCATTAGGACTCACACACACTGCAGGTTGAGCGCCCCCTGCCTCCCATCCAAGTACTGACCAGGCTCAACCCCGCTTAGCTTTAGTGAGTAACTGGTCTTGGGCTGCAGGGTGATATGGCTGTGGCTTAGTCCCTTATTTATCAGGCGTCACCACAGTGGAATGAACCACCAACTATTCCAGCAGCGGATGCCCTTCCAGCCGCAACCCAGTACTGTGAAACACCCATACACTCTCACATTCACACACAAACACATTTAGTTCATCCAATTCACCTATAGCGCATGTTTTTGGACTGTCAACTGGCCCAGCCAGGACTTGAACCAGCAACCTTCTTGCTGTAAGGTAACAGTGCTAACCACTGAGCCATCATGGCGCCGCTTCCCTTGTTTGGTAGGTTTTTCATACACTTTTTTTTAATACACTTATAAGCAACATGCTAATTTCCTCTGGTTGAGTCACCAGCATGTTTCAAACAAATAAACAAACAAAAAAGTTTGTGTTTGTAGTGCGCTCCAAATGAGGATTTCAGTTTGGTTGTTTCCTGAAAAGGGAGTAGACAGAAACGTTGCTCGCTAGGGTTTGAAATCTGCAGTTTATTTCCAACTTAATACTCACTGATATATTACTTCAAGGAAACACTGAGCTCTCAGAACTACGAGTAAGATATTTAGCCAGGAGTGGAAAGTATTGAATAAAGTATCTTCATATAACTCTGAAGCTGTTGGCAAACAACAATCCCACTAAAAAGACCTCAATTATTTTACTGATTCATCACTCCTTCTCTTCATTTTAGTCTTTGTTCCTCAGCTCTAAGACTACGCGCTTTTTATTAACTTTTAGTGTCAATTTCAAAACAAAAGCTCCTGGCGCTGTGATTCTGCATTAACATTGTGTAGGTTTTAAGGTGTGTTTGCGGCAATCTTTCCATAGAGCAATGCTATACAATTCATCCATAACTACAGCAGATGCCCCAAAAATGTCATGCGAGCAGCAGCCGTTTCTCCCCAGGGCCGGTTTTCTCTCTTTCTCTGTCTCTATCGCTCTCTCCAGTGGCTCCTTTTGCTTTATCTCGCCCACACTTTAGACTTCAGTATAGATCTGAAGCTGCTGCCTGTTTGGTCCTTAAAACAAAGTATGATCAACCGGTGACAGCTCTTACCTGAGGGAGAGAGGAGCATGATGGCTTCTTCTTTCAGGCAGGTTTAAGATGAATTCGCTGATTCTGAATGCATGGATGCTTAGGTTGGAGGAGTTCAGATCTCAGACGCGAGAAAACAATAATGAATCGATGAAGCGACCTTTCAATGCTTTTATTTTCAGGTCTCATGTACAGTATGTATTATTATTGAACTTTCGTGAAAAGCATTTCAAGAGATTATCGACATGTTCTGTTAAACTTCTTATGTTGGATTGAGAATGCTACAGTATATGTAATAGTCCTATCTCTGTGACCTTCAGTCTTATTTGAATTTTTGTGCAGTACTTGTTTTCGTTTCATTTTGTTGTTTTCTTTAGTTTGAGTAAAATCGTTGACCGACACTGACAATCAAAAACGTTTAGCTTAACTATTTTTTAATTCATGCAAATTGGGGTGCTTTCACACTTGGTTCAGTTGCCTGGTCCAAACCCAAATTTGATTGTCCCCCCTTTGCCACCATCTTGGCTAGTTTGTGTTCACACCGTCTTCTTTGAAGACCAAGGTGCCAAAATGGAAATACATATGTACTGCTTTTACTGAATCCTTTGGTTTTGGTAACATACAGAGAGCGATGTGCGTCTATCTGCTGCAAAGAAACGTTCAGAACATAATGATATGTCTGCAGAAGTTGTTTTTTGAGGAGACAGGCAGACATTATCACTGTGTTTGCCCTGTCAGCAAGGTACAGTATGTGATTCACAGACATGCTCACATGAATGAACGTTCATTTATTCATTCATTCATTTTCCTTTACACTCTTGCATTCACTCACACTATGGCCATTTTAGCTTATTCAGTTCACTTATACTGCATGTCTTTGAACAAGGCATGGGCCGGTATAAGATTCTGACGGTATGATAACCTTGGATAAAAATAAAACAGTTTCACGGTATCACAGTATTGTGATTACTGCTCTAAAATATATTCTTTTTAAATGTCTGTGTAAAAAACTAAAAGTTTTTCCCCCTTTTAACACAATATATTTTATTTTGAGAAACATTTATAATATTTTGGAGCAGTAAACGTGCCAGGCCAAATAATGAAAATTAATCATTGACGTCTGCTGTCTTCATTAGTTTCAAAAACACAGATTTATTTACAATTTTAAATGGAATCTTTGGATATCTTTTCTGCTGGAGATGCTGTTGTTAAACACACATACCTTACACATACTTTAGGAACGGTATTAGAGAAAATGTTGGCTGTATGAAAACCTTGACTTTTCCAAACCGCGGTATACCTTGAAAACGGTTTTCGTCCCATGCCTACTTTAAACTGTGGGGGAAACCGGAGCACCTGGAGGAAACCCACGTCAACACTGGGAGAACATGCAAACTCCACACAGAAATGCCAACTGAGACAGCTGGGGCTCGAACCAGAGACCTTCTTGCTGTGAGGTGACAGTGACACGATTGCATACATATCGGATACGAACCGGACCAGAGTTCACACAAACCGTACCCCAGACCACCTCTTTCAGGCAGACTTAAGTGCAGTTCACGGGTGCGCACAAGAGTTCAGAACAAATCATTCACACTAGATAAATGTACTGTACTTTAAACCAATAGACCAAAAGTGGTAGTGTGAAAGCGCCCTTAAGGGGGTCACACACCGGATTTGCCACTCAGCGCTGCAATGTACATGACAGTTGGAGTATCGCACACCAGACGAGCACCTTCGAATGTTATTTAATATGAAACTATTCAGGTGGCGCTCTGTGGCACGGCAGAATTTGAACATTCTGTCTGAGTTGTCCTGAGTTGTAGCTGGGCGCTGCGCACAGCCGCCATCTTGCGGCGCTGGTATGCATACACTAGGGTTGCACGGTGTACCAGTACTATGGTAGCATTGTGATACTATGGCTCCAAAATACTGCCTGTGCTGCTGTAGTTTGTAAACGGTTGTATCGTCATTAACGGTCTATCACAAAATAGCAACATATAATATAATAGTAAGACAAAATAACAACACAAAGTATTAAACATAAAGCCTAAAGCATCCTGCAAGCTCAATACCTGCAGACTTTGTCTTATTTAGATATCTATCACATGCAAAACTTAGCAATTAGCCAAGGACATGCTAACATCTTTACATTTTTGTTTCTTTAGGTATGATTATAGAAATTAGTGTAAATGCTAATTGAACCAGGACAAATTTGATCATTTTAGTTTTTGCTTAAGAAACCAAACTATGATCATATAAACTGATGTAATTCACCCTGAACATGTAATTCTGTCATCCTTTACTCATTGTCATGCTGTTCAATGAAACTTACTCACTCACTATCCTATGGCTTAAGACTGTTTTATACTTCTGCATAAAATGCATGTGTATGCTCTGGCGCAGCCTTCACACGGTCGCATTCCCCTCGCCATGGCTGACACCGATACTGATGCACACCCTTTAAAAAAATGCAAATACAGGCAAAACGATGCATAGCTCAAGCTCTGTGATTGGTCGGCTTTCTAGTCCTGAGGAGAGTGGGCGGGACCAAGAGCCGCGTGAACCCCTTGGAGCGAGAGTGTACAGGTGTCGTCCTGTGAAGGAGATGGAAACTGTTGTTTTGTGTTTACTAAGAGTAAAGTTGTTGCATGTCCACCAGTTCCCACCTCTGAATTAGCAAGTTTAAGCTACTTGTACATTAAAGTAGTGTTCAGAATAAAACAAAGCACCCGTAAAGAAACACAAACAGCATGCATTGTAGGCGCTGTGGGTCATGCCAATCGCTCAAATCAGAAATATAAACCAGCCTTTAGCTCCTTATTTATCAGGGGTTGTCACAGGAAAATGAACCACTAATTACTCTTGCACACGATATATACAGCGGATGCCCTTCCAGCTGCAACCCAGCACTGGGAAACCCCCATACACTCTCACATTCACACACAGACACTAGGGCCAATCTTATACACTATTTACCCAATTTTTACAAATTAATTACCCAATTTACCTATAGTTCATGTATTTGGACTGTGGTGGAAACCAGAGCACCAGGAGGAAACCCATGTGAACACAGAAAAAATGGATTTAAACCAAGTGGCAACCTACCGCTCTCCCTCGTGAAGCAAATATGGAAGTAATCAAAACTGTAATTCATTAAAATTCCGCTAGTCCTGGCTAAATAATAGAGCAAATTTCTATCGAGCCCACTGTTAAAATGGCCAACTTTACAGCAGAAAAAAGGTGTTTACAGCCTGGTACAAAAAACGATTTAGGTTCATATAGCTAATGTTAGCGTTCACGACAACTGTGAGGGGGGTGAATTTTTTTATAACTCATCTGTTTCGTTAATATTAAGTCTGCATAATTTATGGTGTGGCCACTTGAGTGACAGCTAGGTCTCGCTGGTCGCCGTCACTTCACCTCAGCTGATTCCGGCTGATTCGTCGCTGAACTCGTCATATACATCATATTTTTGTATTGTTTTATGTGGCTTCACACAGTCAGTTGCTTTTTGGAATTATTTATTACAATAATCAGATGATATGGCATGCTGTGTGCACTCAATTGTGCTCACAAACCCTTCATGTGGCCTTTATTTCCCAGGTGAGTAAAATTATATACTTATATCATCTCTGTAAATGTTTTTGTTTTATTTAAGATCATTTATCATTTATAATTTTCTTTAGACCTGTAAAACACTCCAGAATCTGACAGATTGATTAGCTGTAGGCTACAGTACAATCATCTGAAATGTTGTCATACAGCATTATGCCTGGATTTCATAAATAGCCTTGCATTTACTAACACAGACTATATTTGAAGTGTTTGGAAGTAATTCACGCTTTCCTCCTGTAGAAAAATGTTATAAGAGCAATGCTTAGTGGCTCAACGTATTATAACACAGTTTTTAAAAGTCTAAACACTTTATTGATATACTGTAGTGTACAAGCACATGTGGTCAGAACACAAATGAGTCGCAGGTAAAGAAGTATTAAGAGTTTGTCCCAAAGAAAAGCCTGTCTAAGCAAAATGCCAGCAGGCGTCTATAGCTCCGCCTCTTTGTCCTTGTTTGGTATTCCCCGGTCGGTGCGATAACGTGCGAACAAAATAGTGATGGTTGGCCACGCCTACTTGTAGCTTCTTTTGCGTTCTTCAGAAACCTATGGGTGAAGTCACGGATACTACGTCCATTAAGCGCGAGTCGGGTAATAAAAAAATACATTTTGATTAATTGCGGGTGGGTTGCGGGTGGATATAGTGGAACATAGCAGTTGACCAGCAAAAAATCTGAAAGTGGACTTTGCAGAATGTGAAGATGAGACGTCCAAAATTATGGATGAAGTGCAAGAGTACTGTGCAAACTTTCTGTTAGAGGAGCCATCAGAAGAAAATCTGCTAACGTTCTGGGAGAAACAAAATCGCTTACTTACGCAGCGCAGTGGCTTGCAAGGCGAAGCTTGTGCATTTCTGCAACAAGCGGTGCAAGCGAACGCTCATTTAGTGCAGCTGGCCGTGTTTTGGAGGCGAGGCGGAATCACCCGAATCCAGGCACAGTAGATGCTATTTTGTTTTTGCACAGTGCAAAGAAATAGGCCAAGTAAACATACCATAGCTGCTGTTTAGGCTGAAGTGGCAGCATTTTTGTTATCTTTTTCCTGTATATGTAAAGGCTGAATCTGCTTTTAATAACGAACAATCCACGGTGACCTTACATCATACTTAAAACAAAGAATTAGAATTATTAAAGTGCGGGTTGGGTGCGGGTATATTTATATATATATATATATATATATATATCAGATAAAATAATATGTGTGGGCGGGTGGCGGGTGGATGATTAGAATGAAGGAGTGGATTTAGGTAACATTTCAGCTGATCCGCGCATCTCTAACATCCATATATTTTACAGTCTATGACTTAAACCAGGGACCACCATTCTGCCTGCTCAATGAAACATCCTGGTATAAACTACCTTCTCAGTTCAGTTGAACAGAAACAGCCACTGTGTTCCTAAGAAGAAAGTCAGACAGGGTTTTAAAAGCCTCAAGGGTGATTTTTTCATTTCTAGCGGGCTAATTCTCCAAAGAACACTTTCAAGACAAACTTGAGAAGCTGTAAATGTGCTTTTGTGTGTATATGCTTGAAAGCCTTTACGACAGTATCGATTACCCAGATGCTCTGAGTATTTCTGTGCTTTCTCTCAGTGGCAGTTCATTGTTAGGGTGTGACACTCGCAAGAGCATTAATACCTGAGCTTTCAGCCTGTTTTTCTTCAGACTACTGTCCCATGTCAGTCTTCCTCTCCCTCTCTCTTTCATTAACTGCTGCTGTCAGTGGGAAAGACCACTTTTGTAAGCCATCTAATTCCTGCAACTCGGCTGGCAGCAGTTTCTGCAGCGCAGCACATAATCAGGTCTCCTCCTTAAACTCGGCAGGAGTTGAACCAATTTGTCTCGCACAGCTGGAGATCATTGTTTCGATCTGCTCCACGGGAAACCAGTCAAACTTGGTTGAAATGTTCAGCTCGTGCCAACGTCACTCGTGTGATTGGAGACCTCGCTTTTGCCAGATGGCCAATCATTGTCAAGCATGCGTAACATCATATGCATAGAGAGCGGAGTTTGTTTGGTCTGCATTTTCTGTGGTGTTGAAGGGCTACTTGGTAGGGGTGTAACGGATTTGTACAGATCACAACCGTGAAAAATCATTCAACCCCCTGGTAAATTCTGAATTAAAGTTACTTTTATTCAACCAGCAGGTTTTTTTTACCTAAATGACACTGGCTTCTCCAAAAGATAAGACATTGTGCAGTTGTCTGGTTCTCGAATTTGATTGTCTGATAGCTGTGTGATACTCTGCAATATCAGAACTCGTACAGCCTCCTCACTCTTGTGTATTACTCCACCCACATAGAGTGATAGCAGATCAACAAACTCACTACAGTTTGACAAATGTTGCAGCTGTTGTAGTTTATTTGTAAGGATAGTGCTAATTTTAAAATATTCATAATGTTGAGAGGGTTGATATTCCACCACAAGATGATGACAGGGACGACATAAGTCCTTAGAAGAGAAAAACAGTATTTGCTCAGCATAAACTTCAAACTACAACTGATCAAATCATTATAAAGCATGTAAGTGACACTACCTCAATCTCTCCTGTATGTTGTAGTGCTGTATTTTTGTACCGTAGTAATCTGGTAGCATTTGCTTTGGCTTTTTTGGAGTTAATTATTGTGATCTCCCGATTGTAACCAGGAAATACTGTGTAATCTCTGTAGACTGATGGCATTTCATGCTTTCTGTTTTGTCATTATTTTAGACATTAGGCTTGTGAATCATTCAAATACTAGCTCTAAAGGGTCACATTTTATTTTGATGATTTTTTTTTGTTAAATTTAAGTTACACTGCATCTACATGCCAACTAATTCTCATTAGATT
>CAIGQZ010000427.1:30971500-30981984 GCA_903798205.1 Danio tinwini
TTCTCATACGCACTTGTACACAGCACCTTATAACCTGTATATTTACAGCATATCTGCACATACAACTCAACATCCAGATCTTTTTGACTGACTGCATCTCTGTTTAATGTTTATTGCCTTTTCTTTCTTGTATTTAATTTTGTGTTGTCACTCGTCACTTTATGTAAACTGGAAGCTTCTGTTGCCAAAGCAAATTCCTTGTGTGTGTGAAGCACACTTGGCAATAAAACTGATTCTGATTCTGATATGTGGCTGCAGATGATTACATTAGGCTGCATTGGGTTCCCTACTTTTCTTTTATCCCTTTTCTTGTATTATTGTATGCATCACTTTGATTTATTTTGTCAGAGAGAGAGAGACCTCACAAGTGCCATTTCAGTTTACTTCCAAGTGAAAAATAGTAATTAAATGACTCACTCTGTCTAATCTTCAAGAAGAGCCCACAGTTAGCTCCTCCATCATGTTCTGTAGCTGACTTAACTCGCGTTGCTTCTGCCTCCCGCTATCCAGATCCAGGAAGGCAGTTCCAGCTTCTTAAGATCTTGTTTGATCAAGCTCATTATCAGATTTACTCGTGGTTTTAAAGAAATGAAAATAAGCTTGATTGCCTCTTTGCTATTTTGAAAATACAGATATTATTTATATAGGCCACTATGCCATTATTTATTTTCGCTGCTTACTGCGCGCGAAACAATAACCACAAACCAATGAGAGTGCTTGTAAATGTAAGAAAGATGATTGGTTGAAAAGATTGTTTAGGACCAATAGTTAAACGTGCCTTTAGCTTTAGCTTGGGCATGGTGACTACCGTCATGCGTGCATACACACAATTCGTTTTCCTTTACAATTTTATAAGTACAGATGCGTGAATTTTATTTACACGCAAAATATTTATGACAGTGATTTTATTCCACACTCTCTCTTAAACACACACACACACACACACGTAGGTATTCACCGCGCAAAAGTTAATGCCGAATCAATTAAAATAAATACCGAAAAGCAAAACACGAATATATGATATTTCCCGGAACAAGATCTGGCTTAAATTAAGCACTGATTTATGTAGATTTATCTATGTATAATGTCCCACTGGGCAGCAACTTTTAAAAAAACTTGTTTTGAAGTGTTGTGAATGAAGCGTGCTGGGACGAATGTCCGCGTGTGCCCAATAGAAACGAGGCAGCCAGCCAGGCACAGGAGAAAACAGTTCATGGCAAAGCTGCTGTAACTTTCACTGAGAACTTTCACTGTAACTTTCAAACTCACGGGCCGCACTGACAATAAACTTTTAAATTAAGGCAGGGGCCACAAACTATCATAAGTCTGAGACCCCTGCTGTAGCCCATCCGCCTCAAGGTTGGACGCATTGTTTGTTCAGAGATGCTCTTCTGCATACCTCGGCTGTATCGAGTGGTTATTTGAGTTACTGTTGCCTTTCTATCAGCTGGAACCAATCTGGCCATTTTCCACTGACCTCTGGCATCAACAAGGCATTTGCGCCCACAGAACTGTTGTTCACTGGATATTTTCTCTCCTTCGGACCATTCTCTGTAATGGCTGTGCGTAAAAAATTACAGTAGATCAGCAGTTTCTGAAATACTCAGATCAGCCTGTCTGGCACCAACAACCATGCCATGTTCAAAGTCACTTAAATCACCTTTCTTACTTTGAACAAGCAGCAAAAACTTTTTTGCGTGTATAAATGAAGTACTGCCATCTGCGGAGCGATACAGAGTTCCTTTATGTAAAAGTATTACAAGAAGTCTTTTATACTTGTGTCCACTAGCATTTCAAATGGTAAACTACCTTGAAGGGTCTTTTAAATGTGATTGTTGTTGGCAAGTGTTATGTGTTGTCTTTTTATATACAGTAGTCAACATTTAAAGCGAATCAAAAAGTTTTTCAAAATGATCATAGACAAAAATGGGTGTTATTCAACAGTTTTAGGACAACTCTGATGATCCTCTTCAAATGTTGACTACTGTATATGTGTGTATTGCGTCCAAGACAAATGTGCTGAAAAAGACAATAAAGGTTAATTCAACCAACAAAAAAAGGAAAAAAAATTACCTCATTATTTATTCTCCCTCATGTGCTTTTAAAGCGTCACGAAACACCAAACCACATGTTTTGAGCTGTTGACAGTCATATAGGTGTCCCACGTTGCTATAAACACTATTAGGACACATATAATGCACTAAAAAGTAAAATTTAATTGTTTTTGAGTTATTTGAGGAAATTTTTTCTTACAGTTTTACACAAATTTTTGAAGCTGCATCACAGCGATTAGATACTTGTGTGTATTCCAGCGTGGAGAGTGGATATTTGTACCTGCGAGTACATTGTGACGTCTCTGAGTGTGCGGCATCAATTCATGAAAAAGACTTGGTTCAAACCAATCAGCGCGCTCTATTGTGTATGCGGTGCAACTTCATTAATATACATGATAGCTTTGAAGACTGGTTTTACCTGTTACAGTGTTCAGACGACAGAGAGACGCCACGTTGTGTTGCCAAAACAAGTGGTGGAAAAAGAATTTGGAGACATAAGTCGTCCATGTTGTGTTTATTAATGTGCTGCAATGAAGGTTTTGTTTAAATTTTCCTGCTATGAGTGTGCAGCTGGACTTACGTGTGTAATACAGTGCACACGACACGCGACACACGACAGAAATGCGTTTGTAAGGAACATTTTTTTAAGAGCTTTTCTCATCTGGAAATGGTAAAATCCAGATTTGCTGCTCGTGTCCTTTTAAAATAGACACAGCTTCAGTTTGTGTTGATTGTCCTGTCGCTACAGATTTGGTAAGTGTGTGTGATCAGTGCTCTTTGTTTGTTCATTCAGATGGCAAACCTAGTTTGTATCGTCAGAAGTGCTCTTTCAGTTTTTAAAGACATACCATAGTCAAAATGATTTAGTTGCTAAGTTTACCGTATGTTAATACCACTGCAATATTATAGTACAATATTATAGACTGAAAGATCCGCTGTAAATGCTGCTCTCCAAATGTAAACACAGCAATCCAACTATTACCGTCGTGTAGGATTTTCGCCGCATTTTGTGACAGGATAGTCTATACACGCACAGCTTTCTGACGCTATCTACCGAGTACATCTAATGCAGAGTTCAGACTGCATGATTTTCAAAGTAGTCGTGTCATGGATGTTTTCATGCTGCATAACTATCTGGGCTAGTGTTCTGTCGGCGCTGTGTTTACACTGTAGGATGGATCGGCAACTGTTCACACTGCATGACTTTAAAATAGGAAGAATTGCTGACAACTTTGTCCAAACTACGTCTCACAGCCAAACAAATGCGAGAAGTGACATGGAAACAACATGAGGTCACGTAATATATATCACGTAATATATATTTCATTATTCACTACATAATGGAAAAAGAAAGCTTTAGCTTTAGAAACTTGTGTTGCTCATCTGGCTTTTGAAGAGAATTAACAATTTCTCCTAAAATTTTTTTTACTTTTCGACCTGATTGTAATATTGATCAGATGACTCGTCAAACAGACACAGTGCTCGTGCCAAATTTTCACTCGTTTTTCCTCCATTTCTTGGGTCCAAATCAACTGAAAATGAGTGCTTTTAGCTTCTCCCTCAGCCTCCCAATGGCCTGCAGGTAACCACGCTAGTGAATGCTGCTCTCTTATTGGCTGTAGGTGATCGCGGATGTTATTTTCAGTCAGAACACATTCACATGGCATGATTTGCAACGCCGACAGTTCCAGATATTTAGCATGCCAAATATCTCACGGGCATCATTGACTCATCTGTGATTCTCTTATAACGCATCCTTGATAGTTCATACTGTGTGATTGTCACTCGCGTGCACGAGCATAGATTTGCCTGTGATTTCAGGCATTTGTCGGCGATTTCTCAAAACCTGTCGGCGAGTCAAAATCAGGGCTAAAATCATGCAGTCTGAACTCGACATAAGTTACGAGAAATGCGGAAGATTTTTTTTCCCCCATTCGCCGTGCGTTATTAAACATTCTATTAAAACTCCACTCTCCAGCAGTTCCTTCTATACAATATGTCGTTTGTCACGGGGGACATGCAGGAAATGTTCCTGAGTAAAAGTGAAAGTGCCACACTGCAGTTAAAGTCGAAAAATTAAGAATTTGGCAAATAATTTGATTACTGATGTCCATGTAAACATAGTCACTGTCCTTCAACCCTGCGTCTGTGTGTTTGTTTTGCCTCTGTGAAAATCAGCGCATGGCCAAGTGGAAACTCCCATTTTTGCAAAACCTTCCCTCGTTCCCTCCCCCGACACTCCCACCTAAACAGAGCTGGACACACCCACTTTCCTGACTTTTTCCAAACTAGAGATGTGAAAACACGCTGCTCAGACAGGAGGGGTTCGTGGCCCTTTAAATATTTATGAGTTTTTTTCTTCTGTTAAACACAGAAGAAGCTATTCTGCAGAATGTTGATTTCTGAGAGCCATTGACTTCCATGGTATGAGAGCAAAAAAATAAAATAAATAAAACTATGGAAGTTAATGGGTGCCAGCAATCAGCATTCTTCTAAATATTTTCTTTTGTGGTCAACAGAAAAAAGAAACTCAAATAGGTTTTGAACAAGTGAAGGGTGAGTAAATGATGATGGGATTTTCAGCTTTGAGTGAATATCTCTATAAAACAAATTGCATGTTCTTTATCAAAATCATATCTAAATATAGAAATCACATTAAAAGCACAAATATACTCATTTATTCATTCTCCTTTGGCTTAGACTCTATTTCAGAGGTCGCTACAGCGGAATGAACCAACTATCCCAGCATATGTTTTGTGCAGCGGATGCCCTTCCAGCCGCAACCCAGTACTAACCACTAAGCCACGGTGCTGCCCAAATTTACTCGAAATGTGCGTATTTTCTGATCGTAGAGTAGGGGTGTCAAAATTAATAGTTTCTTCTGTGCACAGCGATGCAGACGCAGACATTTCGATATTGGTTGAGTAATAATCATAACCGGTTATTATGTACTGACGTCATTTATCTTATATGCGCTGAGGGAGGCGGGCCACGAGCGCGAGTATTTACAATGCTCTAACTACTTAAAAACGCAGAAACTGTGCACTATTTCACTGCGTGTGTGTTTGCTTGACAGACTTTCACTGACACTTACAGCAGTAGCCCATATTTCACTGAGATTGAGAGAATGAAAGTAAACTCTCTCTCTCACACACACACACACACACACACACACACTGTGGCACAGTGTCACTCATCTGTGAAGAGAGCAGCGCGCAAGAGCCAATCGCAGTCCTTTCTGTTGAGCGGGTGACCAATCATAGGGGTGTAAGAGAACTTAATAAACAAGGATCAGAAAGCAAGCGGGATATTCATATTTGCTTATATTATTTGCTATGAATCTTATGTTGTTTAAAGGTACAGTTTATATGTCTGACTGTTTGAATTAAAGGACAAAATTGTATTACAAATAGTATATAAATATAAATATATTTATACATTCTAATACAAAAATTGCTGTGCTGTGAAGAAAATATAAAACTGTGTATGAAAAGCATCGTCAATGCACAGTGATGCACAGAGATATCAAATTGAACCGAATCGATGGCATGATAATCGTAACCGAACCGAACCGTGAGACCAGTGTAGGTTCACAGCTCTAGTTTAGAGATAGTGGATGTTACTATCTAGCATATGTTACCATTACCAACAGTATTTGTAGAGATATTAGGTAGTAACAGTTACATTAATTAGGCCAGAGTAAGGTGCAATCTATAGACCAATTACCATGTTTGAAAACATTCAGGATGTGCGCGCAGGGAGGTGGCAAAAAAAAACGAGAGCGCTACCACTTACAGCGAGGGAATGACATCCATGCGGTACAGAGTTTGTAATTGTCTTAGAAATAAGATATATTGATTTAATATTATATATATTATTTACATAATGCTTTCAGCGTATTATAACAGCTTGTCACCCAGTAATAAGCACAGTGATTCAGCAAATTAACATTAAAGTGAGCGGCGTTCGTTTGACAGGTCCATTTGCGATAGCACCCTCCCAATGGATATTGGATAAGACGAAATGACCAAGCATCCACCCTGAAATATACAATCTCATTGAAGCTAACGTTGTACAAGGCCTGGGTCATCATCAACAAGCAGAACAACTGCATTCTGACAGTGAACTACACCTGTACGGCAGGCCCAGGGTATGTGAACTTACACATAAAGGTAAAGTTGGTTTTATATTCGCACATTCAGACTTTCTCCCTAATAATATAATTTCATAAACGTATTATTTGTAAACTCTAAATAGCGAAATCATATTAGCAGCCAATGACTATCAAAGTACAACATTGTTCACAGTCAAATAAACAGTGTTCATGTTGTTTTCAAGTCACACTTGCAGGTTATTTCAGACCGAATACTCAAAGTGCCGTGGTAATCAATATAGGGAGTGTGTCACAAGTTGTCACTGAATAAATGTGTGAATATAAAACCAACTTTACCTTAATAACTTACACTTTCACGTTTCATTCTAAGCATTCAGTGTCCACAGTTTAATTAACCATATGTAACTGTTTTGGTGAAATCATTGCTGCAATCAAAAGTGAGTAATGTATATGATTCAGCACAGCAGGAACTTCCCTGATATAACATGAGAACTGCAGAGTCCAGCATTTCTAATTAGGTCGTCACTTCAGTCAGCTCCCTTTTAGCCAAATACGTCTGTAGTCGACATTGAAAGCAGTGTGGTGTATGGTAAAAGTTACGTTTTCGAATTTGGCATCGTACCGCACAACACCACATGTTTGCTACTGCAGCCGGCCTGGCCTTTTTTTGCAACCGGGGACCCGTGTGACGTCATGTGTGACGTAGGTTGGTAATTCGTCTATAACGACTTTAATTTACATTAAAAACTGGCATGCATGCTAGTATAATCCACTTAGCACCTGCTTTCACTAAAAATAATACGAGCAAAAGTGGATTGACTGTATAGTCAACTGGTTATCGCATCTGTAATGCATTCAGCATCAATAGTGCTAAAGTACACTTCAATACGACCACTCAAGGACATGTGTACTTGATTTAATTCAGACGAATTATGCAGTCTGAATTAGCAGCTACATACAATTTGTGCATCTCTATGTTTTTTTTTTGTTTGTTTGTTTTTTTGCCGTATGATTCACCAGGGAATCAGTATGGAATAATTCTGAACTCCCTCAAACTGTTTTCTTCAGGGAATGTACACAGATTATGATATAGCAAATTTAGGGGCCTTAATGAGTATGCTTTTATACCTTTTACAGTCTATAAATCATTTTGAGGGATGTAAACAATAGCAATGGTCCCAATCTATTTCCTGTTTTACATTTTTTTATTCTATAGCTTGTGAAAAGCCGAAAAGTGCCACATATTGATAAATAGTATGTATGATAGCTGTTTTAACATTAAGTCATCATTGAATTGCCTCTTGTACTGTAACAGTTATGAAATAGTTTGATAACAAGCAGGAAACGTTCATGGGCCAATGACATGATCACATTGAAATCCTATATGCACAGCTTCATTCGTAGGCATTTGTAGACATCTTTCGATACCTCTTCTGGTTGACTGAAGCATCAGTTTGTGCTAGGGCTGCACATTGACATTGTTATTTAGTAATTACTGAGAAAAAACTACTCAAGTACTTTTGTAAAGTGGGTGTGAAGAAGCAGTTCATTTACATTTAAAGAGACACAAAAAGCTGTGCTTGTACATACTCTTTTAATTCAACAAAAATGTTTTTAAAAAAAACAACCGACATTTAAAAAAATATATATTCTTATGTATCTGAAACCATACACAGTAGTCTGTCCTGGCTAAAGGTCCCAGATCACCAGTTAACTATACCTATATGGAGAGTTAATCTCCTATTAAAGCAATGTTATTGTGAAGGGTCATAATTAGACCATTAACAAAAATAACTGTAAGCAAAGAAAGCAGGTGAAAAACATTCTGTGTGCAATAATGAAAGAATGATTGCGCAGACACAGTTAACGCTAGCCCTATTATTAATCTGTTCAAAGAATGCTTTAAGCGAAATTGACAACTGCTGCTGCTTACAAAAAAATCTCGAGCTCTTGAAAGTAGCAGGACTGTGTGTGCACGAGCAAAGCCTTTTTTCCAGTTGCGTTTCAGGCACGGTTGCTTCGCGCAAGGAAACGAGAGTGTGCAAGCTTTTAAAACACTCGCACACATCACATCAGCTGTAAGCGTGACACTAAAGCCCTCATCAGTGAGCAAAGAAAGCCTGTATCTCACCATGCGCTTGATCCTCTCATTCGTTATTCACCTGCTTTCTTTTGCTCGAGCGAACAGCTATTTTTGTCAGTCATGCTGCTTGATTCTAAGATCCCATTTGCACACATATTGACAAACGGTCATAAATTAACATTCTAATCTTTAGTGACGAGCAGTAGTGTAAAGTAACAAATTACAAATACTCAAACTACTGTAATTGACTAGTTTTTCCCAGAAATTGTAATTGACTAAGTAGTTTTAAAAATGTGTACTTTGCCTTGAGTACATTTTCAGTGCAGTATATTGATACTTTTACTCCACTAATTTCCTTCAACCCGCAGTCACTACTTAATTTTTTTCTTGTTTATGAGGATTAGAAAAATTCCCGTCCAATCAAATCATACATAAAAGGTAAAACGCATCATATTGAACTACCTCAAGACATGGGCGATTTATAATTGCAGCAAACTGTTTGGAAGCATTAGAAGTGTCCAAAAGAAGATGTTTAAAATATTTAAACATATTGTCTGACAGATTGTTTAGATGCACATGAGTAGATGACAGATGTTTACTGTATGATGACCAAAATGGCTTTAAACACCCAGCAGGCACAAGACGTCAACATGACGTCAGATTGACGTTGTACCCCAACATCGTGGAGACGTTCCATTTTGTTAGAAATAAAAATCAGGTTGACGTCAAAACTTAACGTCAGGCCGACATCAATGTCCAACGTCTAACATAAAAATCCACCAAATATCAACGTCTAATAATGTTACAGCTTATAATGTGTGGACGCTACCACTATGATGTCTGTCAGATGAATAAATGTCAATATTTGATGTCAATATGATGTTGGTTTAAGATGGTGGCTCGACGTTGGATTTTGGTCACTTTCTAACACAACTAAATATCAACGTCATTTGACGTCGTTATTGGACATCAAAATAATGTTGTCCTTAGACGCTGACTAGACATTGAATTTTGGTCACCTGACATCACAATCTAAATCTAACCTAATATTAATGTCTTATGATGTTGTGTGCTTGCTGGGCAATAACTAAATGCACTAGAGAACATAAACACACATCCACAAATTACATGTAAATGCGTCAGCTTTTTACACTAATACTCACTACTCTTGAGTACTTTTAAAAGGGCTACTTTTTGCTCATACTTTGAATAATATTTACAACAGATACTTTTACTCTACTTGAACTACATTTTAAAGCAAGTAATGGTACTTTTCCTTAAGTATGATTTTTCAGTACTCTTTCCATCACTGGTGACGAGGCAGCACTAGCAAATTAAAAATAATTTTCAACCAGCCAAAGTGGCTAGTGAGAGCGGCTGTCGAACCTGCCACAGGTAAAATGTACCCGCATTTGACAGGTTGCCAGGTGTTAATGTCAAGCCCTGATTGAAAATGTATGGTTTTATGCACATTTATTTTGCAAGCTGTAAAGGCTCCACCCACTTTTTAAAAGAGGGTGTGAAGAAGCAATTAATTTGTGTTTAAAGAGACACAAAAAAAAACTGTGCTTGTGCTTTTATATTAATTGTAAGTAAATTAACATCCACCAAAAAAGCGGCATTAAAAACATGATATTATAATTAAATAATCTGTCAAATTATTTTGAGCTGAAAACTTCAAATACACATTCTGGGCACACCAGAGACAACTCAGGGTGAAAAAAAGAGCATAACAGGCCCCTCTTAAACAAAGCCACTCTACCTTGTTTTGAATGACAGCGTGAGTGCAGTGCATGCACTTGTTTTAATTCAGACACAATTACTGTCTGAATTAGTTCAGCTACATGTATCATAATCAACAAACTGTCAGCTTAATTGTGCTGATGCACATTAATTTGCCATCTGTTGAATAGAGAACAAGAGCAGAGATATATGAAGACGGTGCACGAAACACACTTGCCATTATCCAGAAGAATAGGTTTCGATGAGTAATCAATAGTCGGAATGAACTAGGCTATCAATTGCATGCCGATCGTTGGATGGGAATTACATTGTGTGCGTGTGAAGGATTGATTTACAACTGATCCGTCTACATTTAGAGGGAAAAGAAAGTCAATCAAAATAAGATGCAGTCCTACAGTGGCTCTTCAGCTCAAAAACTTTCTCACAAGATAAATATGCCTGCGTTGGCAGTTAAAGTAGCATTTATATTGAACACTATTCAAGTTTTTTA
>CAIGQZ010000427.1:30986984-30997444 GCA_903798205.1 Danio tinwini
TATATATATACATACATATATTTATATATATATATACATACATATATTTATATATATATATATATATATACACACACACACACACACACATTCATTAATTTTCCTTCGGTGTAGTTCCTTATTTATCAGGGGTCACCAGAGCAGAATGAACTGCCAACTTATCCAGCATGTTTTGGAGTGTAGTGAAATAAATATTTAGTTTTATTAAAGCCATGTTTTTAAATATTTAATATATTGGAAGAATACAGAGAAGTAAAATAGAAAATAAAATAATCATTTGATTTATAATATTCCATTATTCTAAAAAATATTTAAATTAATAATCACAATAATATGGAATAATACTCACAATAATATGGAACAAAATCAATGCCAAAAGTATTGAATTAAAAAGCTTGTTGAATAGCACAAACTGTTTATTTATTTTGTATTATTATAATATTTCCTCTCCGGTTTCTCTTACATTTATATTCTTTAGCAGTCAATATAATACTTTACGTCTATGGAAGAAAGAGTTAATAAAGATAGAGATTGTGTTGGTAACATAATGTTCGTCAAAAGACTTTATGTTTATGTGCATGTTACTCCACCGGTCCGAGCAGGGAGTGAGCCGGCCAGGCGATACCGGCATGGGAGACAATCTGCAGACTACTGCTTTTCCTGCAGTTCCAGGATGTAATGTCTAATTTTAACAGTCGAATTTAAACCACTGAATTTATGGAAGTGAAAATTTAAACTGAAATAAAATGAACTGAAAATTACCTTTTTAATATTATACATCGTATTTTTAAAGAGTATTGAATATTTTGTAAGTGAAAACTGAAAATTGAATATGAATTATTGAATTTATAAGTATGAAAACGTATTTGAAATATTTTTGTTGAAATATTCACAGCTTAAATAAACAGCTATGTAAAATTTCAGAACCTAAAAATAGAAACCCTGGAATTCAATTCATTAAAATGCAAGAACTTGTTAATTCGATGTATTATTATTATTTTTTTTCAGTTTGTGCTATTCAACAAACTTTTTAATTCAATACTTTTGGCATTGAGTTGTGTATTTCTAAAAAATTATAGATTCAGGTTTTTATTAAATTAAAATCATTTGAATATAAGTATTACAAAATAAATAAACATGATATAATATAAATAATGATGATATACAGCCACATCGCACTGCTACGAGTGTGATATTGCATTTATACAACAGTTTGAAGGCATAATCGTGTATAAATAAAAAGTCAAACACGGAAAGTCTAAAAATCCTTTTGTATGAAGAACTACTTTCTTCCGCCATTCATTCACTGACCGGCAGAACAGCAGAAATAGTTTATAATCCAGCAACATCATTTTAGAGCTATCAAATGATTCTAGCGTAATATGTAAAGTGATGACAAAACATGATTTAGCTTACATTTAAAGAGTATAAGACTGAACGGCATGAAATGCCATCAGTCAACAGAGATGTCCCAGTGTTTCTCAGTTGCAATTAGGAGATCACAATAATTAACCCTGAAAAAGCCAGCAGTAACGAAAACAGGAGACTCATTAGAAACAAACAGATGGCCAACTAAAAAGTAACTCAGGGTTATACAAAGAGTGGTCAACACAAAATACACACATTCCTGATATGAATCCCATCTCACATTCAATACACTACAATTACTATGATAGGAATACAGCTCTACAACATACATCGACTTAGAAAGTCAGTTTTTCTCCTCTAAAGGCTTATTATGCGGTCTCTGTCGCCATCTTGTGGATGGACAACGTCAACTGTCTTTGCTCTGCTCAGATTTTAAATTATATATATATATATATATATATATATAATGATTAAAAATAAAAGTACTGAAATAAAAACTATAAAATAAAAAATAAATAAAAATAATACAAAAATAAAAATTGAAATTTTACGATATGCTTTGCTGTCTGCAGTCTTAAATCTACAAGAGCACATTTTATGTGACCTCTGACGCACATACAAATTTTCATTATGAATGACGACAGCAATTTCAAATTACAGCCATCCTCTACATTTTTTCAGTGACCCTTTTAACAGAACATATTATACAAGTATTCCTAACATAATTAAACAAAGCAAGTGAATGAGGTTGCATATTCATCCAAACCTGCCTACAGCTCGCTTCTCTCTGTCTCTCACTATCTCTTTTATTTACATATGGCCGAGTTCAGCTCTGTCCACCTCCAGATAACCGGAGACAATGAGGGAGAAGAGGTATATCATTTCTCCAAATGAAACCCATGCAACTGCTTGAAACCGATGACTCATCATGAGCAAAAACAAGTTTTTTGGAGGAAGTTTGTTAGCCATCATTCTGACCATTTATCTGCGATCTTCTACATTTCTGTAGACGTTTTCGTGACGCTCGCTTGACATGTTAGTCACGCTTCTGCACCCAAAAAAAAAAAAGTGATTTAAAAGGACAGTTCACCCAAAACTGAAAAATTTGCTAACTGGAAACTCGCTTTGACCAAATCATTTGAATCAGTGCATTTAAGTAGAAAATAGGTCTGAGCGGATCTGAATATTTGAATAGCAGAAGATTCAATCTGACCCGATCATTTCAAGCAGGGAGTCCATTTGTCTAGGTCAAATGAATATATTATTTAATATATGTATATTGATTGATTGATTTTATTATTATTATTATTTAGAGGATAACCCCTTGACAAGCAATATCTCGTTTTTGAGGTCAAGGGGATTCTTACAGAATCATTTGAATCAGCAAATCATCTACTTCAGACTCACTCTGTGAAGCATTTTTCCAAAAGCAACTATAAGCTCACGAGTTCTATTTTTAACATTCTGCTAAAAAAAAAGTACTAGCATCTTACATAGCCTGAGGGTGAATCCATTAAGTTTTCATTTGCCTATAAGGACAATAAGGAACCATTTATTTAGGAACGTCAATTACTATTACTGTAACTCCTCAAGAAAATGTCACCAATGGCTCATTATGAACAAGACGTCCTTACAACCCCTTAAGGGATGTAAAGAATCTGTCACGTAACTAAGATATATTAAGATGGGAAACATATGTTAATGATGAATGATCAGTCTTTCAGTAAAGCAGGTGATAATGTTACCAAATCAGATGGGTGATTGTCTGATCCCATTACCTTTTAAACCCTGGCCTGAAATGTGATTGTGATCTAAATTGCTTGGTATATTAGTGGTGACAGTCCAATAAAGCGTCTCCAAGCATGTCAGCATATAGGGATTATTTTCAGTCATGAGTATAAATGTTTCTGAATAGCATAATTTAATTCTGAGGAGATTTAAACTCATCGGCCACTTTATTAGGTACATATATCCAACTGCTTGTTAACA
The DNA here is from genome assembly GCA_903798205.1 of Danio tinwini. Classification (NCBI taxonomy): domain Eukaryota; kingdom Metazoa; phylum Chordata; class Actinopteri; order Cypriniformes; family Danionidae; genus Danio; species Danio tinwini. Next base: position 30,990,342 of record CAIGQZ010000427.1, read on the forward strand.
CAAATGTCTAATCAGCCAATCACATGGCACCAACTCAACTGCATTTAGGCATGTGGACATGGTCAAGACGATCTGCTGCAGTTCAAACTGAGAATCAGAATGGGGAAGAAAGGTGATTTAAGTGACTTTGAACGTGGCAAGGTTGTTGGTGACACCCATGTTGGTCTGAGTATTTCAGAAACTGCTGATCTACTGGGATATTCACACACAACCATCTCTAGGGTTTACAGAGAATGGTCCGACAAAGAGAAAATATCCAGTGAGCGGCAGTTCTGTGGGCGCAAATGCCTTGTTGATGCCAGAGGTCAGAGGAGAATGGCCAGACTGGTTCCAGCTGATAGAATGTCAACAGTAACTCAAATAACCACTCGTTACAATCGAGGTATGCAGAAGAGCATCTCTGAACGCACAACATGTCCAACCTTAAGGCAGATGGGCTACAGCAGCAAAAGACCACACCGGGTGCCAATACTGTCAGCTAAGAACAGGAAACTAAAGCTACAATTCACACAGGCTCACCAAAATTGGACAATAGAAGATTGGAAAAGCGTTGCCTGGTCTGATGGTTGCCTGATGGTAGGGTCAGAATTTGGCATTAACAACATGAAAGCATGGATCCATCCTTCATTGTATAAACAGTTCAGCCTGGTGGTGGTGGTGGTGTAATAGTGTGGGGGATATTTTCCCCCATTAGTACCAATTGAGCTTTATGTCAACAACACAGCCTATTTGAGTATTGTTGCTGACCATGTCCATCCCTTTATGGACACAGTGTACCCATCTTCTGATGGCTACTTCCAGCAGGATAACGCACCATGTCATAAAGTGTAAATCATCTCAGACTGGTTTCTTGAACATGACATAGTTCACTGTACTCAAATGGTCTACACAGCCACCAGATCTTAATCCAATAGAGCCCCTTTTGAATGTGGTGGAACAGGAAATTCACATCATGGACGTGCAGCTGACAAATCTGCAGCAACTGTGTGATGCTATCATGTCAATATGGAGCAAAATCTCTAAGGATCTCTTGTTATATCTATGTCACAAAGGATTAAGGCAGTTCTGAAGGCAAAAGTGGGTCGTACCCGGTACTAGTAAGGTGTACCTAATAAAGTGGCTGGTAAGTATAAGTTATATTATTTCCAATTAGCTTTTCAGTGTGTTTCTACTAGACTTGCTTTTTTTTTGGACTGGGAAATCCCCTATGGTCACCTTACCTCCTATAAGCTTGCATTTCTCAATATTAAAACAGACACTGCTTTTAAAGGAAATTTTCCTGCAGCTCTCTATTAATAAGTTAAATCCCTAAAAGTCTAGCAGACCTAACATGCCGCTCTCGGTTCTGTGACATTCCCTGTCAAAACATTGTTAGCTTCAGGCATTACACCGTTCGTTGACCTCATATTGCTGTGAAAAAAGAAACAGCTGAAAATTAGAATGTTTGATCTGATTGGCTGGTTTACGATGTCTTTTCAATTTCTGAACATAAGTCCAACAGGAAAGACATTATTTCCTATATTATTACCTATATTATTATTAACAAGTATTTTTAGCATCATCAAATAATATACAATCTTACGTTTACTGTCAAATCTGCCAAATGTCATTTAGTTTTTGGTTATATGTCAAATAAGCATTATATAAAATATAGTTCAAGAAATGAGCTCAAATTGAATTTATATTTATATTTAAAATAACACACTTTTTAATGTTCCAATAAAAAAACATTGCAAATAATTGGAAATCCAGCAACCGCAATAATCAAACCCTTGGGAACAACTGTGGTCGGAACCAAAGTTCACAGGACTGTGTTCTCTTGACTCCTCTCAAGCGGTGGACTTCTACATTCTGATTGCTTGCTGCCGAATCGCGTCATAGCTCATTACCACCAAGTTGACTTGATTTCAACTCTCCTTGACGCCCACACCGGCGGTGACGCGCTGTGCTGCTGACTCTCATTGAAAATTAATGACTTCCGACTACCTTGACGCTCTCGCCGCTTTCGATGTGAACTTACAGTAAAGATGATAAAATCGCTGTAATTTATTACAAGCATGTACACTTTTAAAACGTTTTAAACTTGTAAAACTCATTCTTGATCACATTTGATGATGATTGATGATCACAGCGAGCTCAACAGATCTTTTAATCCCAGTTGCTTTGCGCACGTCCTGTCTTGTTGATACACGTTACTGCGGACACATGTTAGTATGCGGCTGTCAATCAATTCAGTGGGCAGGGAAACCGCACTCCTACGTCATGTTGAGCCTCAAAATGGGAGGGATTTGAATCTTATTTTAACACCAGGAATTAAAAAAAGAGACTTATTGTGTTTATATCACCCCAATATGACTATGGACACACTATACCTACACACTGTTCTGTCCAAACAGCTTACAAAAGATGATTTGCCCTTTAAAACACACACACAGAACTCAACAAGCAACATGACTAAAGTCGAATTCATAAAACATAATAAAAAGATGAAGGACAAGCTACACATTTAATACTCGGGGTTAGTGATTTGAACAAATCCATAATCCTAAATCGGAGAGGTCCTATCAGCGATGCTTGACTTGGTAAGCTCTACTAATTATTACACAAATCTTCAGATATTACAGGAACAGTCTCTCACTTTGGCTGTGATCGAGTTTACGGTGTCAGGACATCTCTGGAGCATAAGCTATTCACAGAAGACAGATTTGCACTTCTTCCCTCACATATTCGACGCAGCATGTAATTACTACCCTCTGAAGGTGTGAGAGCACAAACGCCACATTGCAGAAAGCTGGCATCTCTCTTACACACATTTATTCTCATGAGAATGACTTTAAGATGAAAAACCATCTCAGTTCGTAATGATGTGAGAATGGAGTGAGACTTCCCTTTCTTTCTCTAGAGGACACTTAAAAAACATCCTGTCCAACTTCTTCATCCTCCATCCATCCATTTATCCATTTAATTGTTTGTTCATTCATTCATTCATTCATTCATTTCCTTTGGCTTAGTCTCTGATTTTTTAGAGGTAACCACAGAGGAATAGACCACTAACTACTCCAGCATATGTTTTACGCAGCGGATGCCCTTCCAACCCCGCACTGCGAAACACCCCTGCATTCGCATTCAAACACACACACTCATACACTATGGCCAATTTAGTTCATATAATTCACCTATACACGTCTTTGGACTGTGGGGGAAACCGGAGCACCCAGAGGAAACCCACATCAACACGAGGAGAACATGCAAACTTCACACAGAAATGCCAACTGGCCCAGCCGGGACTCGAACCAGCGACCTTCTTGCTGTAAGGCGACAGTGCAAACCACAGAGCCACCATGCCAGCCCTTATCTATTTATTTATTTACTGTATGAGCAGACAACAACAAAAGCATCAGCTAAAGCCTAATGATGCAATGTGATCTCACAAATTTGCATGTAAAGTGTGGTGCTTGCACAGCGCTGAAAAAAAATTGCAGTAATTTATTAATACTATGGCCCAATCCCAATTCTATTGTGGTACCCCTACCCCTTCCCCTTGGCCTTTACAACCGAGGGTTAAGGGGAAGGGCTTCAAAACTTACCCCTAAGAATTGGGACAGCACTTCAACACTGAACACGTCATCATTTGTCATCGCAATCTCTTGCCTCATATGAGATCAGACGATCGCGACTGCTGTAGTTATTCCAGTTGAGTTATTTTTTGGTATTTATCTTCAGGAAATCACTGAAGGGATATATAATGTTATCATAATGATATAATGTGGCAATAAGATCATAACTGTACTGTGTATTTACACAGTGGCCATATTCATCAATGTAAACACACGATAACAACATAAACATTATAGCAGACACTGTAAAAAGCTCATTTTCAGCCACTAGACTGCTCTGACAGGGTATGCGAGTGTCATCGAGTGTCAGAATGTTGTAGAACTGCTGTACAAGAGTTATGATTATGGATTATAGATCGCAAATTTTATCTTTTTTTTTTCATTTAAAAAAAAAGCATGATGGTAAAACATGAACCTGGTTATGGAAATATTAAAACGTGTTTGTTTGTCGTAAAAATTCGTAATAATGACAAAACAATACTAATTTATGGATCTCCTTACTTCCGGGTGCAATGAAACTGCCGCTGTAGCACGTGTATTCTGGGAAATTTTCTTACCCCTCCGTTTCAAGTGTGCTCCTAAAAAATCTTTATTCGAAGGGCTGTATACCCCTTGCCCTTAGCCCTACGCCTTCAAGCTAAAGAGAATTGGGACACCACTACCCCTTGACGGGAACGCGCAAAACAAGGGCTAGGGGTAAGGGGAAGGGCTAAGGGGTAGAATTGGGATTGGGCCTATAATATAATTAACACTATAGACTGTTTATTAATGCATTTAAAACTTCAAAGCCATGGGAATGTTTATGAATCTTTTGTTGATGTACTTTGAGCATTCAAACATTAATATTTAAAGTATGTTGATAAATGTTGGTGTAACACTTCAATATTTACAGTTTTTCTCAGTCACTTTGGTGCATTTCTCACAACACTATTTACATTTGCACAACAGTTAATGCATTTCTCAAAACAATTAGTGCAAACTGCAAAACCTAGTGGATAACCTGCAAAAGCGTGTCACTTGCTCAAAATGGAAAGCCCATTCCTCAAAAGCAAGTATTCATGTCAATAAAAGTGTCAGTGTCATCAAAATGCAAAGTCGTGCCACCATTGTTTATGAACAAGATAGTCAAATGGCTTTGTCATGTTTTCATAATGACACTTTGTACATTTTTTCCAATGCAAAAAAGTCCAATTTTGGTGACACGTCCTGAAAATGCTCAAGACAACACTATATACTATTTGCACAGCCATTTGAAAACTACAGTAAAGTTAGACATCACTGCATTTAGTGAGTTATCTGACTACAAGACACTGAATATGTATGTTTCATATTTTTACTGCATTTGCTCTTTACAATTCTAATTGTGCAAAAGAATAAATACACCCTTATTTACAACAAACAAACTTTTTTGGGGTAGAGCTGTGCACAACTGTAAACAATATTGCAGTACATATTGGAACTGAACCTACAACATACACAGGTCTGTAAATCATTCATGAAATTGTTTAATTTAGAAGACATTTTCAGAAACAAAAAGATTTAAAGTTTTTAAATAAAATGAGCTTGACAGATTTTGACAACTAGTTCAACATTTTTGTATGTAATGACTCAAGTAATGAAATGAGGACTATTAGTTTTATATGGCATGACTATTCAGCATCCACAAGTTTAGTTGAATTTTGACTGACATTACATAAGCAAATGATAATGTCACAAACAGCAGAGAGTTGTATGAAAGCAATTGATGCATGTCCAAAAGCATTTGCAATTTGCTGGAAGGAATGCGAAACTGCTACTATGATGTGCACAAATGACTAATTGTTTTGAGAAATGCAATAACTGTTGTAAAAATGTAAATGGTGTTGTGAGAAATGCACCAAAGCCACTGAGAAAAACTGTAAAATAAACATTAACATTTAAAAAATATATATTTTTGAACACAATGTTAAAGGTGCTGTATGTAAGTTTTTGACTCTTCTAAAGCATACATTTTTTATTTGCTTGTTTATTTTACAGGGACAATACACTTGACATTGTTATACAAAGATAGCCAATGTTGCGTACATAGGGCATATAGCATAAAGCTAATTTGCAGCCCTTGTCCCTGGTTAGGCTTTACATTAGGAAATAAAAATAAAAAAACAATCAAGAAAAAAACACAATACAACAAATATGTACAATATATACAGAGTCACAACCATAAAATGCAAGTCTGCATTATCTGCAAAAAGAGAATTGTAAACGTGACCAACCTGAAAGAATAATACTTAATGATCACATTGCTGAAAAGATTTCAACCATTCTTTCAGCTTTACAGAAAAAACTCTGGGAATTCTGATTGTAATTTTAAATTAACAGGCATGGCATTCCATAGATATGAACCTTTTACTGAAAAGGATGACTGACCCAGAGTGGTTCTGCATCTGCGGATTCTACAATTCCCACTTACTGCCCTTCTAGTCTTTGCCCCATCACTGCAGAATTTATGTACCAACTCACAGACTACTTTAGTATACACTTAAACATGATTTTTAAAAAACGAAAACTTAAAAAAAAAACATCAAAACTTAACAAATTATATTTTTTAAGAATTTGACAATGGTGCCATTTTATTGGTTTCTGATCCATTACTTTTTAAGTTGGTTTGTAAAGTGACATTACAGGCCTAACAACTGACTGAGTTGCTTGACCCCAGATTATTGCACAATAAGACATACATGATAATATCATAGCATGCACAAACATTTGCGCTGCTTTAAAAGATATATATGGTCTTATCATACAAAATCAGTTTAAATTTCGCTTTATAATCTTAGACATAATATGTTACCATAACATGTTTGCAGATATTTAAGAAACATGTTAAGTGAACATACCTGTTTATCTGGAAAAACAATGCTGAAGTCAGATATTCTGCTTTGAAAATCTGTTTTCCGTGCTGGAACGCTGTCTCTTTGTTTTTGGTTATTTTAACCAGCCCAGTTCCAGTTATATATTTTTTGGACAAATATTTTTCAGCAACCCAGGTTGCCTTGGTGGAAAATCGTGTATTTCATTCATTCAGAAAGGCTCTGAAAGCATCCGTCCATGACCAAAATGCGACCTCTGGTGGGCAGGAGCAGACTCTGAAATGAGAAAGATGGATGGATGGATGGATGGATGGATGGATGGATGGATGGATGGATGGACGGACGAACAGATAGATAGAATGATAGATAGATAGATAGATAGATAGATAGATAGATAGATAGATAGAACAATAGACAGAACGATAGACAGAACAATAGACAGAACGATAGAATGATAGAACGATATAAAAAGATAGAACAATAGACAGAATAATAGAACTATAGAGAGAATGATTGACAGGTAGGCATGCAGGCAGGCAGGCATGCAGGCAGGCATGCAGGCAGGCAGGCAGGCAGGCAGGCAGGCAGGCAGGCAGACAGACAGACAGACAGACAGACAGACAGACAGACAGACAGA
>CAIGQZ010000427.1:31005378-31010378 GCA_903798205.1 Danio tinwini
AGCCGAGGCTTGAACTACAGACCTTCTTGCTGTGAGGCTACCCACTGTGCCACCCTGGGGGTTAGCAAAATAATCTAATTTCAAAGAAAAAACAAGATCATGGTTTTCAAAACTCACTTAATTTTGACTTAATATTTCCGAAAACAAAACAAAACCTCTACACTCTAAAATCAGATAAGTTAACATAAACTGTTTGAGGGCACTGATTGCGTCAAACAATTTAAGTTTTAAAATGGATATGATTTATTCATTCATTATTCATTCATAACTCATTCGATTTTTCATTCTGCTTAATGTGATCAGTTTATGAGTTACCATACATCTTTTTCATTGAGTCAAATTAACTTTTTTTTTTTTTTAGAAATAAAAAAGTTACACTAACTAATTTCATTTAGTGATATCACTGTTACACTGCAAATAATTATGCGACAACATGACGGAATTAAAGGACACCCATTTTACCCCTTTTATTAGATGTAAGAAAAACCTTTGGTGTCTCCAGAATGTGTCTGTAAAGTTTCAGCTCAAAATACCCAATGGATAAATTATAATAGCCTCCAGAATCTGCCCATTTTGGTGTCTTGAGTGCATCATAGCTGTTTTTGTAGCCTGTGGCTTTAAATGCAAATGAGCTGCTTCTCTTCGCCCACTGCTCTGACGTCCGTGTCTGCCTCTCATCATGCGTTACGTCAGATAATGAGCTGTATTTCAGCTTCATCCGAGTCTGTCTCTATCACTGATCGCTGTAATCAGTGATAGAGACAGACTCGGATGAAGCTGAAATACAGCTCGTTAGTAGGGCCAGACAGAATCTGCGGACGTTTTTTGCAATTTCTACTGAGAATTTTGGTAAAGATCTGCAGATTTCTGCTGAATTATTTTGGGAGTCTCATAACTAAAACCTTAATATGTGAAATATGTGTAATTTAAAAACTGAATAAATTCAGATTTACAGACAATTACTCAAATAAATAAACAGAATTAATGATGGGCTAAAAATCTGCGGAATTCTGCGCGCACAGATTCTGTGTGGGCCTACTCATTAGTCAAACATACCAAGTTTATTTGATGTACTTGTTGTTGAGTTTATTCAAGCCTTTCTGAAATGATGAGTCTCACACAATGTTGTTTGCAGCACACACACACACACACATACATATGCGCGTTTACTGACACCATGCAGCCGTGGTGATTTTAGCGATTAAGAACATGGCGATTTTACTGTCTTTATTACAACCATGCTCTGTTTTAAAAACTGTGGACACACTATACCTATACACAGTTCTGTCCAAACACATACAAAAGATGATTTTCAACATAGGTGCCCTTTAACTAACTTATTTCATTTAGTGATTTTCACTGCTACACTACAAACAATGCTGGGTTCTACACGATCGATTTATGTTGCAACAACATGACAGATTTTAGTTACCGTATTAGTTTTTACAAATTTAAGTGGGTTAAACATAAAACAATTAAGTTGTTCCAAAAAAAAACTCAAGAATTGTGTTTTCAAGTCATTTTAAATACGTAGTTTAAACAAACAGCAAACAAATTTTGAGTGTTTTTGCAGTGTATGTTTGTTTTGTGCTGTCTTGAATACAGTATTGAAGTTTGAATATGCCACTGCAATTAACAGAGCTCATTAGGTTGAAGCTCTTGAGGGGAGTATCATCCTAAAGCATTAAGTCAGTATTATGATTATAATCAAAGCTGAAAGCTTGTGTCATCTTTATTGTAACCCATCTATTTAACCTGCACCGTAGACTTCCATTACACTTATGTACGGCTGCAGGCTGTAATTTACCTTTTTCTCCTCCTTCCTCCTCCATCTCTGCTTTCACCCGCGACTGCCTAAATAGATATTTAACCTCCACATCCAAACGGGCTGTCTGAATCACAGCGTAACCTCCTGTATTGATGGAAGAAAATACTGATATTAATCAAGTGAGAGATACAGTTGAAATCAGAATTAGTAGCCTTCCTGAAAACATAGAAGGAGTCAGGCTTTTGTTGATGGTTTCATTTTTATATATGGCTTTAGCATTCATGCAGCTGCTTTTGTCCCAGAGATATCCGGAAGCAGATTTACACATTTGAGTACATTACAAATTCTGTGGATGGATAAGTATTGTGAACAACTTTGATGAAAACATGTGAAGGAACACTTTGGCATGTCAAGATGTACATGATATGTGTGCTGGCGTTCACCGGAGCACTCCTTCACTTCACATGCACACGTGTCAAACAACTAAAGCAGAGCTTGAAGGTAAACAAAAATCAGTTCATCATAAGCATTTTATCAATATTTTTTTTCACAGCTGACATTAAGAAGGAACATAGAAACGTTATCTGACTAACATCTAGCAGCTAAATGTGTCTGGAAAAGTATTTAAAATGCATTTCATAAACAGCGCGGATGTGAATGCGTCTGAATGTTCTGGCTGGAGTAGACGTCTCACGTCAGAGTGTTCTAAACGTGAACGCGCTTATTCCGGCAATTTTCCTTCTGCGTTCACACATCGCAGCACTACCGATAAGGTTACAACTTCTCTTTCCGGAAAATTGCAGGAAATGTGTGAAAGGGGCTATTGTATAACAATGGTTTGTTCTGTAGACAATCAGGGGGGAACATGCTTAAAGGCCACCTATTTTACCCCTTTTTAAGATTTAAGTCTTTTGTGTCTCCAGAATGTGTCTGTAAAGTTTTAGCTCGAAACACCCATCAGATTATTTATTATACCTTTCAGAAAATTGGAATTTTCTGCTCTAAACACAGTTTAGCTGTTTTTGTGGCCTGTGCCTTTAATGCTGGTTCTCCCCACCTAATATTCCTACATGCCTGTCAAAGTGTGCCTCAATCTCCGCCTTGGCTGCGTCAGATAAACAGCATGACAGGAAGCAGATCTCACGTAACGTTTGTGAGAAATACTACAATCAGAACTTTCACAATGATTATTTGATGTATTTGTTGTGGAGTTAATTCAAGCCTTTCGATGAGTCCTATCCTATTGATCCTATTTTAATATATATTATGCTTCTGTCTTTCTCAAACAGACTGTATATATATATATATATATATATATATATATATATACATATATACACACACAAACACACACATACAAACATTTTAACATGCGTTTTATTTTTCAAAAATGCGTACCTGAAATTGGTTAGGGCCCCCAAATCTTAAGAAATGTGTCGTTTCAGCTCATTTTATATAAGTAGTTGGAACAAGCAGCGAATATCTCTTTTTGACTGTATTAATGACTCCAACAGAGAGCTGACAATTATATTCAGCTGCTGTGAGAACAAAATAGTGAAGCGAGCCAAACTTTGAAAGAAAGAAATAAGAAAGGAGCTGTAGTTATCGCAATGGATTTATAAAGCTTTTGAGCTCTCTGCTTTGACATCGATTTGCTGGCATGTTTACTTGCTTTGCCTTTCTCAATTAGCGCTAAACCTCGGCGCTCTTGTTTTTCTCGACACGTTGTGTTTTCGCTGTCCCAGCGTTTCCAAAGCACATGCTCTGAATGCAAAACTGCTCAAACGCAGACACCAGGCGCCCACCATGCCTCTGTCTTTCTCAAACAGACTGATGGGAAGGTCAAGGAGGACACGGGCAGGGACTGTTTGTGGAGCCCCTGTGAGAACTGAATCAGATCACCGGCACACCGGCACCACAGCACAAATTAAGCTCCCCTGTTGCTCTGCTGAAGTATTTGTGAGTGAATTGATAAATGCTTTTCAAAGCAAAGCAAGCAACTTTTCCTCCAGAAACACACACACGCATACATACACACTGCTGAATTATGTATAGTGTCTCCACTGCCAGTCTCTTTGTTGCAATGTGTTTTGTTTCTGCTTTACATGAAATCTGATTTCGAAACAGACGAAATGTCAACTTCAGCCAAGTCTGCAAGCAGGGGGATTGTTCTTATTTTTTGCAAGCCACAAAAGACATCTCTGCCGGAAGATCAGACCAAAAAAAAAGCTTTTCTGTAAACTAAACGCATGCAAATGCAAAAGTGTAGTATTTGCATCTCATTTACTGCATTGTGTATCAGTCAGGAATGTGCTTGTGGGGATTTCTGCACAGTATCTATGTCTTTCACTCTCTTTTCTCTCAATAAAAAAAGCTTGATTCAATTAAGGAATCCTTTTTGCAGTTAAATTGAGACTTTTAGACACATACAAAAATGCAACTGTTCTAGTCTTTTCATATAGTTGTACAGTTAATGCATTCGTTTCTGCTATTCCTGATAGTTGCAATAAACATGAAAATGAACGAAGATCTTATGTCGTATCACTAATCCAATTATTTATACATCATTTCAGTGTATTGTTTTTTATAAATAAGCTATTCATATTTATTATCTATCATATGTATTATTACCTATAGCATTATTTATTTCTAACAAATGGATAAAAATACATGGATATTTTTCATTTGGTGAACTACTAAAAACATATATACACTCACTGGCCACTTTATTAGGTACACCTGTCCGACTGCTTGTTAACGCAAAAAATTTTATCAGCCAATCACATGGCGGGAACTACATGCATTTAGGCATGTAGACATGATCAAGATGATCTGCTGCAGTTCATACTGAGCATCAGAATGGTGTAACTTATATGACTTTAAATACACTTTGGGCCCATTAGTACAAATTGAGAATCATGTCAATGCTACAGCCTGAGTATTGTTGCTAACCATGTCCATCCCTTTATGACCACAGTGTACCCATCTTCTGACGGCTACTTCCAGCAGGATAACGCGCCGTAAATCACGAATCATATAAATATAAAATATATATATATATATATTTTTACTCGTTCAAACTACTTATTTAAAATAAGCTGAATCCACACAATTCTTGAGATTTCATTGGGACAACTTAATTTTTTAATGTTCAATCTACATAAATGTGTTAAAAGTGTTAAGTTAACTTAATCAATTTGTGTTGGATCAACATTAATGAATTGTGTGGAAC
>CAIGQZ010000427.1:31015378-31018304 GCA_903798205.1 Danio tinwini
AGTACCTCCTGGGACGTATTTGGCACTATCCAGAAATGTATATAGCAGAATGTTTTCAGTATAAGCCTGGGTTGAAAAATAGAGAGTGATGGGAAATCATGCACTTTGACGCAAAACTGACCACTTGGTCACAGCTGCTGTTAAATTAGATGCTACATTAGGAACACTTGAAGCGGTGTTTATAAGACTGTCATGAAACCTTTATAATCATGATATGGTTTATTTGCTCAGTTGTGTCATTTTTGTTGTAATTGTGTCATGATCGTTTTTCTGATCACGTTTTCAGTGGAACCAACTGTATTTGTCATTAAATTGTCTCATTAAAATTGTTAGTTTGTTAAATCATTTTCAAAAGCGTCATTATTATTTAATGATATTTCAATGACAATTGGGGGGGGGGGGGGTGAACAGAAAGGGAGAAAAAAAAACTGGAAATTATTATTATTATTATTTTTTTTTTTGCAAATTTGTGATCTTTGTTTGGATTGATCGGCATATCTGTCAACCCTCCCATTTTTCCTGGGATTCGTCCGTATTTTACAATTCTATCCCGCTATCATTCCGTAAAGGTATTTCCCATATTTCTCCCGTACTTTCAAGGGTGGCAATTAAACATTAAAGAGCAGAGCCTCCCTATACGCAACCCATACCGCCGAACCACCAGGGGCCGCCCCTTGCTCTTAAAATTGAGGCTGTTTTGTGCTTTCGCTTTGTTTAGGCATAAAAACACTTTGAAATAAATATAAAAACGTCGGGATTCCCTGTCCTTTTATTACAGGTGCCGTCTCCCCTTCATATGCAGTCCTCAAAACAGTCATATAGCGGTGCACGACTATCAGCTGACGCGCGCTATAGTGATAAATAGACGCTGTTTCCAAAACCAAGCGGAGGCTGGGTTTTGGGTGCGTTTAAACAAACATATACACATAATTAATAATAATAATATCTAAAGATGTAGATCTTGGTGGGGTTTTTTTTTCAAACACACCTAATTTTGTCCTAATGAGCATAAAAAGTTATAAAAGCAATCGAATGTTTTCTTTATAACGTTAGATGGTTGCATTTTTAAAGTGACACCTGTTATTTAATGTAACGAAAAAAATCTAAATAAATAAGAGATTCATTCGTTGCTCTTTAATCAGAATGTGTAAGTTATACAGTGAAGAAAAGGTTAATGAGATTTGATAACTTGATTCTATTTCATTATAATAGCTATTAATTTTATTAAGCTGAACTGTTAACACTACACTATTTATTTTTTCTTTTGTAAATAATAATAATAAAACATATTACTGACCATTTAACTGTTTATTTACAATGAAACCTCTCAAAATGAACATATTTAGTAATTTGGGGATTTTTAAAAGGGGGGTCGGGGTAACCCCCTATTATGGTGGGCATATCCCTTATTTTCACATCCCAATGTTGACAGGTATGTTCATCGAATCTATTTTCGCTGCTAAAATAGACCAAAACAGTCATTATTTGATCAAAAATATAAGTGACTTAATATTATTATCTTGTTGAATTGTCATATGAAATCAGTGTCACATGTTCAATCGTGAGGTGATGGTAAATTAAGTGATGTTCAATTGTCAGCTTTCTCGATTGTCAGGTCGTGTGATGCATGTTGCTGAACTGTATTTTATTGTTATAAATATAAAAACACCACATTTTGAGATGTAACTGCAGTATGTCAGTTTAGTTTATTTTTGTGTGCTGCACTCATAGACTTTAGAAAACGGCGCTCATTTGTTTGATTTCTCTTTGAGAAGCTGTACAAGCCTCAAAACTTTAAGGTCCTTGCACCCTGACTGAGTCCAAAACTGTTGTATTCGTTATTTCATTTTCGTCATTTAGTGGCTCTCAATTGTCAAAAACACTTCTCAAAATATTTGCTACGGATGCAAAAAATGTAGAAAATCTAACCATCCAAATTAATTTTTATAACGGACGGAAGTTGCAGAGGCTGAAAACAAATAAAACGTGAGGTTGTATTTAGTTTTATATATATTATATATATAAATATGTTATTATATATTTATTATATATGTTATACAAACAAATATACAAATAAACTAGTCAGAATATAGGCTACAGTTAAAGCTTTCCTTTAGTTTTTGTGAAATGCATGCATGCAGCCACACACACACAAACATGTTTAAATACCTTTATGTTGTTAATAAATAAATAACAATAAATTGTTTTAACAGCAATATCTCCAAGTTTTGTTTTTCACTGTAAAAATGGAGACTTTTGTGGTGTTTGGAGACTCGAAAGCACGCACCACTCTGCAGTTAGGCCAACTGTGCTCAACAAGCAGCGGCTGCTGCAGTGAGCCCCTCTTTCATCCAAAAGCACTCACAGGTGGTCAATATCTTAGTAGCCGCTTTTTTTTTGGGGGGGGGGGGGGGGGGGGCAGCTTGCAAAAGGTTGAGAACCCCTGGCTTAAATCGTACACACTCACAGGCCTTAACACGTCAAAATGAAAAACTTTCACTCTAATAAACTTTGCGATGACTCCACAAACCACATTCTGAACTGTGGTGCTGATCAACTATATAATCCCAACTAGACGTTGCATATCCTGTGATGTAACTATTGCAGATTGACACATTGCAAAATCGATGCTGAAACAATATATTGTGCAGCCCTTTTTTATACAATTTTATACAGAAATATAAAATATTATTTAATATTACCTTTGTCTTTAAATTTTTACAAAAAAATTATCTAATCCTGCCATGTTACTATAGCAGATACACACATTGCGATATCGATGCTGAAACGATATATTGTGCAGCCCCAATTTTGTGGACGGACGGACGGACGGACGGATGGATGGACAGATAGACAGATAGACAGATAGACAGATAGACAGATAGATAGATAGATAGATAGATAGATAGATAGATAGATAGATAGA
>CAIGQZ010000427.1:31018314-31032031 GCA_903798205.1 Danio tinwini
AGATAGATAGATAGATAGATAGATAGATAGATAGATAGATAGATAGACAGACAGATAGACAGATAGATAGATAGATAAAAAAGATATATATTATAATATATTATTTTGATCTATCTAGAAAAATCATTATATTTTTATCTTCTGTAGAGCTGTATCTTCTCCAGATTACAAATGTGAGGCATACAGTATATCTGTATTATAAAAAGTTCTATATAAATACAACTGAACTGACTAGATTTAAACATTTTACAAAGCAAAGATATTTTATATAGAAAAGAGAAAACCAGTCGTTGCATGTGTTTTGTTTTTGTTTTTTTACCAGAAGCTTCTCATCCAGAGTAAGTGACATGTTTGAGGAGCAGTTCCCTGGAGCAGGCGTCAGGTTAAGTGCCCAGTGCTGATAAGGGAAGTGTGCGACTCTCAAGGGCTCAAACAGAAGACCTTTGGATTATCAGACGGCAGCTTTAACCACTACAGCACCTGCGTAAAGAGAAGAAACAAAGTTAAACAAACAGATGCAGCCTAATGGTCTCTGATCTAGGCTACATTCCCATCAGGTTTACTCATCATTGTGCACTATAGAGTGACATATTTTTTACTAGTCATTCCTACCCAGCGGAAACCTTGTTATAAAAGTTTACATGTCAAAATTGATAATTGATTTGACATAATTGATTTGAAAAAAAAAAACTGACATCTATTTGACCCACACATTGATGCACTTTTGACCAACAAATAATATACCATTATAATGTATAAAAAAGGACAGCACGATGACTCAGTGGTTTGCTCTGTCGCCTCACAGCAAGAAGGTCACTGGTTCGAGTCCCGGCTGGGTCAGTTGGCATTTCTGTGTGGAGTTTGCATGTTCTCCCCGTGTTGGCGTGGGTTTCCTCCGGGTGTTCCGGTTTCTCCCACAATCCAAAGACATGCACTATAGGTGAACTGAATAAACTAAATTGGCCGTAGTGTATAATGTGTGTGTTAATGGGTGTTTTCCAGTACTGGGTTGCAGCTAAAGGGCATCAGCTGCATAAAACATATGCTGGAATAGTTGGCGGTTCATTCCTCTGTGGAAATCTCTGAAGTAGAGACTGCGTAATCAATTTTGATGCGTTTTTGCCAATGTTAGATGTTAGTTCGATGTAATTTTGACATCTTGGTAGCTAACTGACATCAAATCTACTTGGATTTTTGACGTTTTATTGTGCCATTTTGACATAAAGGTGCCTGCTGGGTACTGTTTTGTGTATTAAATAAAATATTAAACTAAATCCAATTATTTGTAACAATATCAAAATTAAGTGAAAATGTAATTATATATTTTTTTATGATTTAATATAGCCACACAAAAAAACGTAAAAAAAAAAAAAAAAAAGCGAATCGATTTGATGTCAAAACCTTGACGTCCATTTGAAATCCACATAATAGCTATGTTTCCATCCAAACATCCGAAATAAATTTATGCGCAAAACAGGAATATCTCATAAAAGACATGCAAATAAAGCATCCAATGAGTCAAAATGATCAAAATCACTTCCTGATTAGCAGGCAGCAAATATCAACAGTAAAAATGGAATTTGCTGCAGTAGGAGAAGCTGCGTGAATCTTTATTTAATAAATGACTTGAGCTCAGAAGACAATGCTGACATGCAATGAACATGTGGTGGCGTTTGAAGGCATGAAAAGCGAAGCACAGACGCTCTTGACAATTCTGAAGATAATTAATAATATAACACTAATGCTGAAATGGTTACAGCGTCTCAGAATGACCAAAACAACATTTCAGATGTTTTCCACCATTCACACACATTTTTATAATCACATGATTTCTTATAACAAAATCACATGACTTTAATGCGCATACTGGAATTTGTTCAGTAAAAGTGTTTCCATTGTAGTTTTTGTGCATCTTTTCTTAATGAATAAAAAGTTTATCCCACTCAGTTGTGTTATGGACACAATGTTTTTTCAAACCTTATGCACATCTTAGCGTTTGCATCAACCGATTTTTTATTTTTTTTTTGCCCATATCCAAAATGTGCATAAAAATAGGTGGATAGCTCTTGATGCCCTTTTGACCACCACAAAAAGTTGTATTTATTTGAAAGCTTAAAGGTGCTGTATGTAAGTTTTTGACTCTTCTAAAGCATAAAAATACCATAATATGTGTGCAGATATTTGAGAAACATCCTAAGTGAACATACTTGTTTAACTGAAAAACAAGGCTTAAGTCAGATATTCTGCTTTGAAAATGTTTTTTTTTTTTTTTTTGTGCCGGAACGCTGTCTTTGTTTAGGTAAATTTAACCTGCACAATGCCAGTTTAGCTAATTATAATTCAGCACTCCGGGTTGCCTTGTTGGAAAACAGCGTATTTGATTGATTCATTCAGAAAGGCCCTGAAAGCATGCGTCCATGACTGAAAATGTGACCTCCGGTATCAGACGTCGAAATGAGACCGATTTAGATTTCTTCAACAAAATATATGTTTTCTTATTTTTTTTTTTGGCTGGAAATACAGAAAATTATTATTTAAAAATAAAAATAAAAAAAATTAGAGTTTCGGTCATCTATTGCAGGTGTGTGTGTAATAAGTGCAAATGATTGTGGGAGATGTAGTTCGGTGGCTGGAGATAATAAGTGGACTGCCCTCTAGTGGGTCTCGTAGGCACTCCAGCTGGTAATCATAACTGTCATCATGGCAAAGACAAAAAAAATTAGTTTTTAAAACTATTACTTTTAAAAAATTTTATTAAAGCACTTATAAAAAATTAGGGATGCTCCAATCGATTGGCCGATAATCACATTTTATGACTCGATCGGTACTCGTCAATCTAACCAATCTCTCGAACCGATCGCAAGAGACGCACATGCGCTCATCAGCAGTACTAAATGATGATGCATAGGGGAATGAGTGATCACTGTGCTTACATCACAGCAGCTAAAAAATAGCTTTGTTGCAAGTGTAACCATTGTATGTCCAGTGTTTTGTATCTAGTGTCTCATCCGACCGTATGGCCTCTCCCTAAAGCTCCACGGTTCTCCCGCATAGGTCTCTTTATATTAGATAAAATACCCTGGAAATCATGGCGACAAAAGTGAATGAGCAAGAGAACAAATCACAGAGGCACAGTGATGTGCTAAGCATTATATTTGTTAGGTTAAATGAATAGTGCAGTAAAGAAAAAAATCAAGAGTTGGAGATGAGCAAGTATTTTAATGGCCTTACATGTATTTAGGACTTTTTACATACAAGAACTGTTTTGTGTTTTTAACAATATTGCAAGTTCACTAAAACCTGGCTGGAAAATAAATGAAATCAATATTGTTTTTTACTTAATATAACATTTTAACTGTTTAACTGTTTAACTATTTACTTAATATAACATTTTAACTGTTTAACTGTTTAACTATTTACTTAATATAATTTTTTTTTTCTAATATAGGCCTATATTGCATTAAACAGCAGTTTATAGGCCTATTTCATTTTAGTAATGTATTGATAGGTGTGCATTTTAACCTCTTACTCATCAAATAAACCCTACGTTCCAAACATTTTCTTAATTGAGACATCTTAAATTCTTTTTCCATCATTTGCAGTCTTTCTAAATTGCGCTGTTAGTCATTTCTGATCATTTTTTATCTATTTTCTTTATCAAGTTTTATCTATTATTTTCTGTAAATCTGCGTCTGACAATTATGAGTCCACACTAAGTGAAGTTTCACAAACAAATTTCGAGAGGAACACGTGATATGATTGACCGCAGCTGATCTCTCATTTATAATCATTAGCTAGCCAATCAGACCAATTCAAACTCACTATAAGTAGCCTAGGAAAAATTACTCCCTTATCTTCATTTTCGAAGAAACCCCCCATCCACCCCTTCTTTCCCCCTTTTTCTTCCTTTACCACGGAGAGCTCTCGAGAACCACCTGATCTCGTTACTCCACTTATATGCTCCATAGACCAGGCGGGAGCCCTGTGCTCAACTATCTCCGAGCTCAGGGTTCTCTCCCGGGACAGCATGCCAAACCAGCTAACATTTGTCAAACAATATCTAAGTGCGAACTCTTGAAATGGTTATAAAAGATGTGTTTAAGGGATTATGTGCAACATCCTTCATTTATTCTCTTAGGTAAGAATAGAGAACCACTTAAGTATCATACTTAGATGGATAATGTGCTTTAGGCACTATAAAGCTTGAAACATCAGAATCGGTACTTGGTATCGGCCGATCACCATGACAAGAAATCGGTACTTGGTATTAGCTGCAAAAATCCTGATTGGAGCATCTCTAATAAAAATATTTAAAAAAGGAATTAACATTTCACAACAGAGCTAATAATTGGGCTAAAAACTGTATTTGTATATTTTCAAACATCATTAATAGCCTAAACCTTAACTACAATGATATCAACACATGCAAACAATTGTATCAGTGTATTTGCCGATACGGATTTATTATTACTGGTGCGAACAAGTCTGTAAACTATTCCCACAATACAAAAATGCATTGGTCTGATGAAAAAGCTTGAAGCTTGATGAGGAAAAAAGAAAAAGCTTGAAGGAAAATACATGTTACTGACATCTGTTATGGCCATTTGACCAACTTCTACAAACCTCTGCCTCAGCATGACATCAGTACCCATGCATGATCATAAAATTATACATTTAGTCATACACAGTCAACATAACAGCTTCAAAAGTTAACTTATTTAACTTATTTGGGGAAAATTAGCTCCAGTCCTTTGGATTACAAACTTTTAATAAAAATGTGCATGCTTTTTTTTGGATGTGTAGGCATACATTCCACTCCTAAGAAGACATTAAAGATGTGATGCTGAGCTGCCTTCAGACCTGAAATAGATGGTGTTTATATTCAGCTGCAGACAGAATCAGTCACTTTTATCCATCCTACATTGAATTTCTGGGAGATTTAATGCATCTCAGTTTCACCACTCGCTCGGTTTCTCTGTCTCTCCATCTCTTATATTCAGAAAAGCTTTATTGGCATGAGCGTAGCATTATGAGGAATCTGCGTTACAATGATGAAGAGATATGGAAAGGTTAATAACATTCGTATATTGCATGACTGTGACTTTTAGCTGTTGCTATGTGAAACTCCAAACGGCTTGCCTGGCTTTGAGGAGTTTTTGCATACATCATCATATAGGGCATCAGCAGCTCCTTCATGTCTGTACAGACCCTCTCGAGGATTCAGGCTAAGTTCTTTTGGTGTGGTTGTGTCTTCATCTACAAAGCAAACCATTGCTGACAGTGCTGCTTTCATTTGATTTGTTCAATAGGAAGGGAGGTAATGGAACTGGAAGGCAAATTAACATGGCATACATATTCATCTCAAATTAGCATATGCGCATTACAGGGCCAACAGCACTGTAAAGACTCCACGAGATTAAAATAGGAGCCCACGTCTATTAGATTTAAGGTCTGCAATACGCTAGTGACAAAATTAACTTTCAGCAGATGCACTGTACACATTGAAAAGCAAAAATACTGGTGACTTATTCATTGGCATGTATAAATTTCCATGCAATAAAAGTCCCTGTAAGTGTGAATGTAGGATTTTTGGATACATCATGTTAAATTGACTGCTTGCAATTTTTAAATGACTGAATGTGATGTATTCTATTTAGAATGCATGCTGAAATTAATAAAATAAAAAGATATTTAACTTTTTCACACCTCATGCTAATCCTGGTAAGTGATACAGTAAATTAACAATAACTGTAATGAGTGAGTGACTAAAAACTTGCGGTAAATACAGGTTATTTTTAACTTTTGGCAGTAATTACAGGTGACTGCACTTTCTTGACCTGCTGTTTATTTAAGTTGCTCAGAGGTGGGTTGGTTTAAGTGTGATACCCTATATTTTTGAAAGTATGCATGTATATAAAATTATTCGTATTTTACAAATGCACAAAAAGCATTTAAAAGTGCTGTATGTACGTTTTTGACTCTTTTAAAGCAAACAAAATACCATAATATGTTTGTATATATTTAAGAAACATGCTAAGTGAACATTCTTGTTTATCTGAAAAACAATGTTATTTTAATCCATTATTCTGCTTTGAAAATGTGCATTATGTGCCGGAACAGCTGTTTTTTGTTCTGGTTCCTTTAACCTGCCCAACCCCAATTTAGCCAAATATATTTCAGCACCTTGTTGGAAAACAGTATATTTCATTCATTGAGTCAGCAAGGCTCTCAAAGTATGCGTCCATGACTGAAATGTAAACTCCAATGGACAGTAGCAGCCTCAGAAACGAGACGCAGATTCAGAGTTCCACATAAAGTTATTAATTGGCAAATATTATAAATATTATGAATGTAAACATTAGGTGAGCAGGTTACATTGTAACCGTGTGACCTTACAGCACGCTATGTGACAAGATTTGCAGTTATAGGCAATTTGGCTGTTTGCATTAGACGAAACATGACAGAAATTTAAATACAGCCATTCAGAGGCACAGAATATGCAGTCACTCATGAAATGGCAAGGTTTGGTATTTTAGTAAGTTTAGTAGTTTAGTAGTATGGCAATAAATGTCAGATAAAATAGAATTCAAACTCACATTATTAGCATTAACACTGAATAAAGCACATGAGGTGTACCTGAGGTGATCATTGTCTATGTTTTCAGATGTTCAGCTGCAGAAAATAGAAGCCTAGGATACTGGGTGTCAAACTTACATACTGCACCTTTAATGGGATGCATCAATTGACCAACACCAAAGGGGTAGCCTGAGCATCAAAGCTACGAAAAGGGGTCCTGGCCGAGCATTAATATAACTGAATTGAATTGAATTAATATGCGAGGAGTAAAAATGTAAAAAAAATTAGATTATATTGAAATTATTGTGTTTTTAAGGGTGCTTTCACACCAGTGAATCGATTCATTTGTTCCGAAACAGGGATTAAAATTGTTACATTGTTGCTCTTTGTTCTTGATGCGGTTTGCTTTCACACGGCAAAGTTTCTAAACGGACCAAAACAGCTAAAACAAGTCACGTGTGAGTAAACTGTCCTCACATTGGTCAGAGTTTCACGGTTTATTTTGAAGAGTCCCGCTAAGCTGTCGGGGGTGGTTTGGGGGTGTTTGACAGGGTGCGCGCGACATGTCTGAAGAGCGAGGAGGGATGCGGTGGGGAGGGGTGATAAGAAGGGTGCGCGACGTATTTTGAGGACTGGGAGGGAGACGCGCGATTTCCGGGAGATACTCATTTGCGGGCATCAGGGAGTCTCTGTGCATTTGCGGGAGACTCTCGGAACTTCCGGGAGACTTGGGATGTCTGGAATGACCTCCCGCCCTACTCATAATTATCTCTTCATATTACATATTCATAAAAGACTGTGATATAGCCTGGCTCAGATCATATCGCTTTCTCACTACAATCGATCTGCTACAGGGTTCGTTTCAATCGAGCCGAGACCACCTCATTCAGGCGGTCTCGGAGCGATTGCTTTAGCGAGGATCCGAGAGCAATTGGCCTGTTCACATATGCCAAACGATCCGCGCTAACAGGGCAAATGCGCCAGGTTCCGAAACAAAAGTCTAGGTGTGAAAGCACCCTAAGTTCATATTGCCTATAACCATCAGTAGAGCTGCATGATTCTGGCTAAAATGAGAAATACTTTTTTTTTTTTTTTGCTTAAAATCAAGATCACAATTTACTGTTGGTTAAAATGCTACATTTTGTACAGACTTGGAATGGTGGACTTGAACAGACTTTAAATATGTCCTGGATTTTAATTCACAGTAAGCAAAGTAAGAACATCAGAATACAGCTATTCATAATTCTGAAGGTGAATGAAGAATTATTGTGTTCGAGACATGCTTGCAATCTGTCATTGACAACATTATTAGA
The DNA here is from genome assembly GCA_903798205.1 of Danio tinwini. NCBI lineage: Eukaryota > Metazoa > Chordata > Actinopteri > Cypriniformes > Danionidae > Danio > Danio tinwini. The sequence goes on from CAIGQZ010000427.1 coordinate 31,026,204, forward strand.
CCATTTTTTTCACTGATTAAATGAGAAATTTGTCATTATCAGATTCCCTCTTATTATATTATTATATTATATAACGGGGCATTATACTCACCGTTATACAGGCTAGAGTGGTTGACCCACACTCTCAGAAATAAAGGTACAGGAGCTGTCACTGGGGCAGTACCTTTTCAAAAGGTACATGTTTGTACCTGAAGAGTCCATAATGGTACCTCAAAGGTACTTTTTAGGTACATTTGGGTACTAATATGCACCTTTTAGGTACCACTGTGGACTCTTTGGGTACAAACATGTACCTTTTGAAAAGGTACTACCACAGTGACAGCTCCTGTACCTTTATTTCTGAGAGTGCAGTAAACATTTATTTTCATGCACAACACTGTGTTTGCTGTGAAAGAAAAAAAACATATGAAATGTTTGTCGTAATCAACTGTAAAATGCAAAATGATCATATAAATGAGCTTTCGGTTTCACTTTTAATGCAGACTGAGTTTATGGCATGTCTGTCGTCACTTAGGGAAGAAAAAAAAAACATACATGCAAATCATACTTTGTGCGGCTTCCAAATGATCACTCTGTGCAACAAACTGAATGTTATTTACAACTTTATTACCTGTTATTCACTGCCTATGCAGGTCATGTTCACCAAAGTAGACATGGCAGGCACTCACGCACCCACTCGGTAGTAAACAAACAGTGTGTCAGCTCATGCATGATTTTGCGGCCGTAATACAATAGCACAAACAGCTAATAGCACAAAGCCCAAGTCCACTGATATTTAAAGGGTTCCTTTTTTACCTCTTTTTACAAGATGTACAATAAGACTTTAGTGCCTCCATAATGTGTCTGTGAAGGTTCAGCTCAAAATAGCCATTAGATCATTTATTATACTCTGTTGAAGATGTCGATTTTTTGGGTCAGAGGGAATAGTAGTCGTTTTGCACCTGTGCTTTTAAATGCAAATGAGCTGGTTCTCCAAGCCCACTCAAAGTATGTCCCCGCCCAATCTTCGAGGATGTGCCTTCAGAAGGAAGCCACAAATACCATAGTAAAACTAAACCAGGAAGTTGGCTAAAATGTTACTTGATGCGTTTGTTTTGGAATTTATTCAGCCTTTCTGCAGTGATGAATTAGCCACACACAAATACAATTACAAGGGGGACCGGAAGGTGTGCTCCAACTATAGGGGAAAATCACACTCCTCAGCCTCCTGGGGAAAGCCTATGCCAGGGTACTGGAGAGGAGGATCCGGCCGGTGGTTGAACCTAGGATCCAAGAGGAACAATGCGGTTTTCGTCCAGACCGTGGTACACTGGACCAGCTCTATACCCTCACCAGGGTGCTCGAGGGTTCATGGGAGTATGCCCAACCAGTTCACATGTGTTTTGTGGACTTGGAGAAGGCATTCGACCGTGTCCCTCATGGCATTCTGTGGAGAGTGCTCTGGGAGTATGGACTCAGAGGCGCTCTGTTAAGGGCCGTCTCATCCCTGTATCAAGTGCTCCCTGTAGGAGTCTGGTTCGCAATGCCGGCAATAAGTCAGACTTGTTTCCAGTGCATGTTGGACTCCGGCAAGGCTGCCCCTTGTTTCTGTTCTTAATTTTTATGTGTGACACAGCTGGGATGAGAATCAGCACCTCCAAGTCCGAGGCCATGGTGCTCCACCAGAAAAAGGTGGTTTGCCACAGATTGACAGGATTGACAGGCGGCTTGGTGCAGCGGCAGCAGTAATGCGGTCGATGTACCGGTCCGTTGTGGTAAAGAAGGGGCTAAGCCGAAAAGCCAAGCTTTCGATTTACCGGTCAATCTACGTTCCTACTCTCACCTATGGTCATGAGCAGTGGTGGTTCTAGCATTGAATGGCACCCTGGGTGAACCACCCCATATACACCCCCCTCCCCCCCTTACAAGCCTATAAATAGTTGCAAGGTTATTAAAATTTTGTTGTTTTACCCTAACTTTGGGTAAAATATGGAATTTAAATTATTACAAATATTTACATTGACTATAAATAAAATAATAATAATAATACTAATAATAATAATTATTATTATTATTATTATGCAATTATAATTCTAAATAAACAACAGAATTCAATACTAAAAAACTATGTAAAGACAAAACTGGAGTGATATGCTAAGATTACTTGAGAAATGTTTTGCTTGAATATTATCATTCATATTATTATTAGGCAATTCTATAAAATACAAAAAAACATATGTTTTATAGAATTTTGTTTATATTATGCTGCGATCACACCAGATGCGGAGGAAGCGTCAATCGCGAGAGATTTACATGTTAAGTCAAGGCAAAGACGTGAATAGACATCCTGCGGCGTGATACACGCTAATAGTGCGATGTGAATGATGCAATTTGCATGAAAGGCATGATGCACGTGAATGGCGCGGCGAGAATAGAGCATTTGTCGCCTTTTCGCTCGAGTTAAAAAAATCTGAACTTCAGCAGACATTCGCACCGCATTAACCAATCAGGAGCTTGCTCTTGTGGGGGCATGATTATGACGTAGCGCTTGTTGTTGGTGTCCCAGGGGAAAATCCTCCTTCCTACACCGACAACAGTTCATCAAACTATTAGAAGCACCGCTAAATGCTTCCATCATCCAGGTTCAGTTTTTAAAGGAGTTTATGAACTCACAGAGCTGGGTGCACCTCTGTAATTCTGTTGCACTGTAGAAGCTCTGTCACAAAAACAAATTCCTCGTATGTGTGAACATACCTGGCAATAAAACTCTTTCTGATTCTGATTCTGAAATGATCTAGTGGACTCAGACATGGCTCCAAAAGCATCAACAATGTTTTTCAGCCTTCATAAAGCACATAAACACAGTTATTTTCTCAATTAAATCCATGTTAGCCATTTAGCAACAAAGCTACAGTCACCTTGCAGACAGAAGCCCTGCCCATGATGCAAATTTGCGTATGTTCTGAAGTGAATTTGATGCGCGGATGAAGCGGATTTTGATGCGTGAACAAATCAAGTAAACTCAAAATGTTCACACGTGTATTTACGCGCGAATAGTGCGATTTATCCGCGCGTTCCACGTCTGGTGTGAACACAGCATTAGACTCGGCTCAAGGCCGAGAATTATTGTAGTCTTACCTCCCTCACTCTTTATCCCTACTTTCATCTTCATAGCTGCTTAGTCAAAATAAGACCATCATCATATTATGTAAATTTCAGTTTTGTCAAGTAGCAAAGTCGCTGCGTGCCGACACCTTGTGTGTCAAAGAAACATAAAAGGCTGTTAAGGCAGTGCATAAGCGGCAGGTATTTTATCGCCGTCCATGTAACCGGGATTCACACCTAAATCAGGGGCAGCGTGTGTGAGGCGCGGGAATGGTTCTCTGTGCGTATGCGTCAGTTTGCTTTCACCACTGTTGTTTCTGTTGCACTTAGAGAAAAACTAATTTGCGTTTGCAAAAGACGCCAAATGCAAATGGCCTCAAACGTCTTAATTCCAGGATTACCACTCTTTGGATTAATACACTTGCATAAAGTAAATTGTATCTCAAAGCTTACTAGAGCACAAATGATTTTTACCAGGGCAAGTTTTAAAAAATTTTTATTTTGCACCGTCTGCCCGTGCCGCCCCCAGCAAGATGCCGCCCCGGCGATCGCCAATATTGCCCATGCCTAAATCCGCCACTGGTCATGAGCTTTGGGTCATGACCGAAAGGACAAGATCTTAGATACAAGCGGCTGAAATGAGTTTCCTTCGCAGGGTGGCAGGGCACGCCCTTATAGATAGGGTGAGGAGCTTTGACACCCGAGAGGAGTTTGGAGTAGAGCTGCTGCTCCTCCACATCGAAAGAAGCGACTAAAGTGGCTCAGGCATCTGTTTCGGATGCCTCCTGGATGCCTACCTAGGAAAGTGTTCAAGGCATGTCCCACGGGAAGAAGGCCTCGTGGAAGACCCAGGACATGCTGGAGGGACTATGGCTGGCCTGGGCACGCCTCTGGATCCCCCAGGAGGAGCTGGAGGAAGTGTCTGGGGAGAGGGAAGTCTGGGGTTCTGCTGCCTCCGCGACCTGGCCCCGAAAAAGCAGTAGAAAATGAATGAATGAATGAATGTTTGCACACGTTTAACATGTTGTGTTGTTTTTGCTCATCTACTCACGCAAATGTGACAAAATGCGCACCAAACAGGTTAATATACAGTACTGCTTTATAGAGATCCATTTAGATATTGCACAAAGTAAACCTGATTTAACGTCCACAAACCGAGACTCCTGTTTTGTGATTGAAGCATTCTCATTTATAGTTGTGTACACTGTGCAGCTGTGCTGATTCCAGTGGTAATGCATTACGTAGCTCAAAAGTATAATTCAAAACTTACTGCTTCATGAAGTGCAGTTGGATCACAGAGAGTTGGAACAGATCTTTAAATCAAAGTTTCTTAGCAAACTTTGTCCTGTGGCCATGATAATACTTGTTAATACTGAGAAATGGTAATATGCACCTGCCAATCAATATCAGAGGCAGAGAAAACCACACATGAATCTACATGACAGTGCAGTTGGCTTCAACATCTCTGGGATTTACTCTGGGATTTAATCCTAGTTTAACATAAAGATATGGGGGAAAAAGATATTTGCTGTGTTTATTTTGCTCCAATATGTGCACACTATACATATACAATTCTGCCCAAACTGCTTTCAAAAGTTGATTTTACATGATTTAAATTAGCACAAATTAGTTAGCTGCCAGAATCATACACGCATCCCTTATATTGCTACTCAAGAGCCAAAATACAAAAGCTGAATAAACTGCAGAGTGTGTAAATATTAGTATAAACTGACATCTCTAGTCACAATGAGACAAATGTGTCAACCTTACATTACTCAGCAGCACTCGTCCTACATCTGAACACTCCTAGAGAAGTAAAAGTTTCACTTAACCCTGACTTGTTCCCCCCTGATAATCATGTTGTGCTCGGAGGTGCCCTGTAGGTAGATCTGTGTGTGGGAGAGCAAGAGATGGAGACAGAGACTGGGAAAAAATGGGAGAAGCTGTGTAGCGTTGTTGTGATGGGGGACTCCTCCCTGTCCTGTGATGTAAAGCCTAAACCTCCGCCTCTGGCCTCGCTCACTCTTTTCAGCCCACATTGTCTTTTTTCTGCTGCTGCTTTTTCGCTAACTGAGGCTCTTCTCTTATCTGCGATGCCACAATGGATTAAAAAATGGAGAGAATGTATTTCTTCTTCTGCTGATCAGATTTAGATTTTTGCATAGCTTTGGAGACTTAATTCTTTGTTAGATAGGTCTTTTGAAATAATATAGATAAGACAATTGTTTACAGTTTTTTCAACAGATTACTAAATGGTAGTTGCTACTTTTATTGTACAGTTCTGACTTTCGAAATACAGGATTTTGTGTTTTTATATTGCATGTTTTTTTTATTAAAACAACTGCAAAGTGGAGAAAAAAAAGAAACTGCAAGATTTAAACAGATTATAAACATTTCGGAGATGTGAACATTATTGAGAGAATTTATTTAAATTTATTTTGTTTTATAAAATGGTAAAAAAAAATTGTGAGAAGTAAACCAAAAGTTCTGGGAAAACTAAAATTGTAAGATGTAAACAAAATATTCCCAGAAAACAACAAAAAATTATGTAAATCAAAAATTCACCAAAAACAAATACAAATGTAACAATTAAACATTGTATTCTCAGACACCCTAATTTTTCACAAATTCCTTTGTGATTTTTTTTTATAAAAATTACTGATTTTGTGGTGGCAATTCCCAGAAATTTGTTAACAATTTTGCTATAAAAAATTATAATAATAAAATAAAAAAACAAAATAATT
>CAIGQZ010000427.1:31076460-31092642 GCA_903798205.1 Danio tinwini
GACATTCACTGAGTGGTTCTGTCACTGTTTAATCCTGTGCATGAATGTATGATATATAATGCCACATGCACTGTAATGTGTTTTATAATCATAGTTAATTGATAATAAATGTTCGTTAAGAGTTGCATTTTTGTTGGAGGAACAGCTGTGATGATGAGGGGAGCGCCGAGGAAACAGTAGATGGGGAAACCCGATTGGTACGTGTGATACAAGTGTTTCTATAGCAAAGAACTGCAAATATGCAGATATTATAACAATCTATAGATGAACACACCTTCTGCTCTCACTCTGCAAAGCTGTGGTTTGCTGATTAAACAAAAAAAGAGTTGAAAACGGAGGAGCGGAAGTCTGCCGCCGTTTTCATATCAAATTTAAAGGGGACTGAGGTGATCATTTAGTAGTCTACAGTTCATGAGGAAATCGCAAAACATTTAGAGGCACTGAATAGAAATATAGGGGGCTAAAGCGATGCCCATGCTTTTTAAACATAATTTTACCTCAGTGTTTCAGCGAGACATCATTTAGTTGACTTGTCGTCGTTATCGAAAAACTCCAGAATTTTTCTCCCAGCTGCTGCGGTCGTCAGGGGGCGGGGAATGGCGCAAATTAAACAAAAATGCACTGATTGCAACAAATAAGATGCAAGAAAAAAACATTTGGTATACAGTTAAAGGGGACGCGAATACACGTAAATTAGGGAAGTCTAATCAGAAAAACAAGTGAGTATACTGAGGGTATATGCAATTATTGATCCTTAGAAGTCGTAATACCCAAACAGCTCATGGAAAAAAGTAGGCATACTGAGTATACGTGCGTATAGCCCCGACTACACCACTGGTTACAAGAACAGTACACAGACATCTGCAAAAAACAGACCTGATAATGATGAGTGTGAGTCGACTGTCTGTTCCCTCGCAGCCTGCTTTCTCATTGAGTGTGTGATTCAACCTGACTAAAGTCATTTTTATTCTGCAATATATTTTTATTTGCGTTATATTTTTTAAAGTAACTCAAATAATATTACTTATTTTTAAAAGTAATGTGTTACTTTTTTACTTTGTTACTTTAAAAAAGTTATATTATTACGTAATGTGCGTTGTTTATAACACGTTACCCCCAACACTGCTGCTGAGGATCTTTTCTTAATTTGCTGGTGTTTTTGTAATTGCATGTGTTTTCTTAAATTGCTGCATGTTAAGCTCTCTCACCCACTGTACAAATGCAAGCATGTAGCACTAGCTCCTAGTAAACTGAAATTCAGATTTCCAGTCACGTTCACAGTCGAAATCAGAGCAAAACCAGCTGCATCTTCAGCAGCACCTCCATTTCCAGTCTCGCTCAGAAGTGCAGAAAACACGCTTGGCCGAGAAGCCGCAGTCGTCCTCTAATGAGGCCCTTGACAACTTCAAGCCTCCAGTTAACCAAAGTAAAATGATTCCACCTCGATCAGACTGCCATGTTGTCAGCGTCTGTGCCGTACAGCTGCTTCAGCGAGCGCTTTGCAAATCCCTGGCTCACATTGAGAAGTGCAGGGAGATATGAAGAGGAAAAGGACTTGTTCTAATTATTGCAGCAGATGCCCGCAGGTAGAGCTCAAATCCAGCACAACTGCACCACACTGGCAGATACTGATGAAAAGTGCTCTTCAGAATTATGCTGACAAGAAAAAAAAATAAAAATGGTACGGATGGGTGTTTTTTTTTTTTTCTTCTTCTTCTTCAATTCCCCTCTTGTTTGCAATGCTTGATAAAAGAGAAACCAGGGGACATTTTCCACCACATTACACACTCTTTTAGGCTTCGAGCAACACAAACATGCTGTTCATATACAGTCAGAATTATTAGCCATCCTGAATTATTAGCCCCCCCCTGTACATTTTTTCCTCAATTTCTGTTTAACAGAAAGATTTTTTTCCAACACATTTCACATAATATATATTTAAATAATAGTTTTAATAACTCATTTCTAAAAACTGATTTCTTTTATCTTTGCCATGATGACAGTACATAATATTTCACCAGATATTTTTCAAGACACTAGTATTTAGCTTAAAGTGCATTTTAAAGGCTTATCTAGGTTAATTAGGGTAATTAAGCAAGTCATTGTATAACAGTCATTTGTTCAATTGAAATAAAATGTTGCTTAAAGGTGCAGTGTGTAGGTTTGACACCCAGTGGTTGAACTAGGTATTGCATCCCTGGTTCAGCGTTAAATGCTAATAAAGTGAGTTTAAATGCCATTTCACATGACATTTATTGCCATACTACTGATAGCTCACCTCAGGTCTTAAAAACAAAATAAACTGTTTGAAATAAACTAAAATAAATAAAATAAACTGTTTAAATTAAACTTTAGAAACGTGACTCAGTGCAAGCCAACACATATCAGTGATTCAGCATCTACATTTATTAAAGTTAAAGAGGTTTAATATGTAATAATTAGACTGTAAACCTTAACTTTTTTTGAGTGAGTGCACTTTTCTGTGCTTCTGAATGGCTGTATTTAAATTTCTGTTGTGTTTCATCTGGTGCAAACAGCCAAATTGCTTATTACTGCTAAGCTTGTTTTAAATCGTGTTGTTAGGAGACAGGGATATAATATAACTGATCACCTAATGTTTATGTTCATATTATTTATATTATTTGCTAATAATAATAACCTCATGCAGGGCTCAAAATAAACTTTTTTACTTGGTACACCGGTGCTCCCAACTTCAAAAATTTAGGAGCACCAGAAAAAAAATTTAGGAGCACCCACCAAAAATGAATGAGCACCACTGCAAATTGTATATTAAGGGATTTATTGTATTTGAAAACAACATCAATCAGGACTAACAAAAACCAGAAACAACTAACTAATGCTGTGATGACTTATTGATATCTGTGCAATAATTCCAAAATGAAAGTCTAATAATTATAAAATTTTATTAATGATGATGATGATACTTACAATGAATTACATTTGTCATTATCATGCTGCCCTGAATGTGCTTGAATGCGAGTTATGCACTTTAAAAGGTCCTGCTGTTACTTTATGAAAAATAAATTTATGGTTTGCAGCAACCAAAAATGAAGCATTGCAGTAAGTAATATTTATTTTGCACTATTGTTTTTATATGCATGTCAATTTAATAAATAATATTTCTGCTACAAAACAAACGTAAGATTATAATAAATCATTCAATCCCATGCTGAAAGCTGCAAAGCAGTCATCAGTAAATAGAAAAATTATTTACATCTCAAGAAAGAATGGACCAAAGAAAGTAAGAAAAGTCTCACTTCTACCACTCTTTAAAAGTTTTGGTTTTGGTTTGTGTCATTGTAAATGCTTAGTCTCGTTATGCTGTGATTTTCATTTTTCTGTGTTTGTGGAAAAGCAGGCGAGTCAGCCGACCCAATATAAGAGCAGGCGTAGCAGGATTCTCGTGATGACCACCGGCGCAATACCGTTCTTTGTTATGAGCCGCAGATTCAGTTTACTTAGTAAAGGCGAGCTTCTTTGGCGATAATGTGTACAGTGTTGGATTTTACATTTAGCGGACATTTGCGCCGAAAACACAGTGAATGCAACGCATCGAGATTCGAACACCTTCTCGGAAAACACTTGATTGATCTCGGCTGGCACCCTTAAAAGCTCCCTGTTTTCTGACAGCGAAAAGCCTTGAGTGATTGACAGTTAATATGAGCCAATATAGCGGCAGGGAAGTCCGATTCAGCAAGTTTTTAGAGAAAAAAAAATCGAAACAAGTCACACTGCAACCATTATTTGCAGTTGCACAAATGCTCCCAAATATATTATGAGGTCGCATAGATTAAATTTCGGGCGCATATGTGACCAAAATGGTCGCAATTTTGAGCCCTGTCATGTGAAACTCTGAATCTGTGTCATATTTCGAATGCTGTTACTGTCCACTGGAAGTCGCATTGCGGTCACAGACGCATGCTTTCACAGCCTTCCTGACTGAATGAATGAAATATGCAGTTTTCCAGCAAGGCAACGCAGGGTGCTGAAATATAATTGGCTAAACTGGAACTGGTCAGGTTAAATGACCAAAACAGAGACCAAGTTCCAGCACGGAAAACACATTTTCAAAGCAGAATATTTGACTTCAGCATTGTTTTTCAGATAAACAAGAATGTTCACTTAGCATGTTTCTTAAATATCTGCACACATATTATGGTATTATTATGCTTTAGAAGAGTAAAAAAAAATTACAGCACCTTTAAGGGGGCTAACAATAAAAATTGCCTTTATTCTAGCCAAAATAAAAGAAATAAGACTTTCTCCAAAAGAAAGAATACTGTAAAAAATCCCTTGCTCTGCTAAAAATCATTTGGGAAATATTTAAAACAAATAAATAACTTAATGAATAAATAAAAATCAAAGGAGGGTGAATAATTTTGACTTCTACTTCAACAATATATATTTTAACAGTGTTTTCTATAATATTTTTATGCTGGAACAACTCTTATTTCTTTAAAGTAATATAAAAGTAATATTTTAATTGGCCTGCTTGATTTGTTCCTGTCATTTGAATTTTATTTTAGATTTTTCCCAACATATTCACTGGGATGTGTTCATTTTTGCACTGTGATCCAAGTTTTGTCCATGCTATCAACAAAATTTACAACCAATAAAAGAGATTTGATCAAATATCTCACTGCAATTACATCCAACAGAAAAAAATATTTTTAAAAGCAAGAGCAATGCTGTATGTGGACAGTGGTTACCTACATATATCAATATCAAATTTCCACAAAACTATAAAGCAGCACGACTGTTTTCAACATTGTATCATGCGCAGTAAATCAGCATACTTGAATGATATCTGAATGATTATATTTCAAATGAAGGATCAACATTTCACCATATTATTGTATTTTTGCTCAAATAAATGCAGCTGCCTTGATAAGCAGATGAGGTTTCTTTAAAAAAAATGTAATGTTTTCTAGCTTTAAGTAGTAGAATAGTGTTAATGGTCTTGAAATAAACATTTTACATATCAAACAACATTAATAAACATTTTAGCAGCATAAAATCAAATTAAAGTTATTAAAATACCATTTGCAAATGATCCAATGATTTCATTTATGCAATCTTACAAATTTTTCATTTCTTTAACTAAACGGGACACTTAAAGTAAAAATAGTGTCATACTAGAAGTTGTCTTCAGAAATAAACTGACAAACGAGAATAAAAATGGTACGGATGGGTGTTTTTCTTTTTTTTTCTCAACCTCCCAAATGTTTGCAAAGCTCTGTAAAAGAGAAACCAGGGACATTTTCCACAACATTACCCTCTTTTGGGCTTGGAGCGACACAGACATGCTGTCGCTCCATATTGTGTTCAACTGGTCCTTTCGCAGCACAAAATGTTCCGCCTCAGACATGCCACTTTTTCAATCCAATGAGTTGTCAGATTTCTTTTGCTGCAATTTCACAAAGTTTCCAGCATAAACTAGTGAGTTATAAATCACTGGAGGCCAACGTTGATTCCCACAAAAATATCAGTGAGCTTTACCAACGGGAAGAAAAGACTGTTATGTAAAATTGTAGTGACAGGCTCTGAATATTGATGTGAAATCTCTCACAGAAGTCAATTTATTCACTATACTGGTCATAATATCTGTTAAAGTTTCTCTGTTTACAATCTGTTCACAATATTGCATCTATTTGATAAAAAAAATTAATAAATAAATACAGTGAACTATTATTTCACCTAGTGGTGTAACGAATCACAAATCTTACGGTTCGGATCACATTATGGTTTTTTAGTCACGGATCGGACTATTTTTGGGATCAGCCAAAAAGGGGAGGAGACAAATGTAATTTGCTTTCCATTTATTTCAAAAACAGCACTGCAAGACACTTTTGGTTTTAACAAACATAGCTTAGAACCTGTAATTTCATTAAACATAAAATGAAGAAACAATCAGCTGATTAAAAATGAATTGTAAATCATGCAGTACTGTGAAAAATTCACTGTTACTACTACTGTTGCTGATAATGCTAAATGTAGAAATCTAACATCATCATTTGTACAACCCATATTTATTTTTAGTCTAATTTTCAATAAATGCTTTAGTTATTTACTCATCAAACTTCATGTTTCATTGCTAGATGTGTCATTTTTGAAGAATTATTCAGTGGCATATTTTTGATGGCTGGGCTGGTTGTCGCCACCTTTTGGTTAAATAATGTAATTGCTGCCTAAAGCTTTCAATATTGAGACTCAAGTTAAATACATACTGTATGACAGTGATTTTAATCTTTTCCATAAACATGAGTGGTTTTATCTAAACTATAAACTGTTCTACCAGTATTTCTGTGTTATTTGACTGTTAGTAACTTCAGAACTAACTCAAAAGACTAAAGACTGAATCTCTTTCTTGATTTTTGTGTTTTGATTTGAATACAGAAATTCAAAGGATTAATAAGCATATGCAAATCACCATCATTTATAATTTTTGTTACATGGGTGTTGAGATCCTGATATTTTAATGATTAATCGTGCAGCTTACACTGAATGCATTAATGCAGCCTAAACAAGTAGTTGCAGAAAACACCTTTAATAACCTAAAAAAAACAACCACATCCCGAATAACCTACCACAATTTCTTCTGTCATCATTTATAGTTTATAGGAAAGCCTAAATGCTTTCATACATGTGATTTGGATGACGTGAAAGACGAGCTCTCTGCGATCTTTACAAATTTAGGATTAATCTACAAGTAAAAAATGTTAATTCACAGGTCACGTGTGTTCTGAACCATAGGTTGTGATTTGTACAATTCACGTTACATCCCTAATTTCAACTTGGAATAAACTGTTAATTTATTATTATTATTATTATTATTAATATTATTATTATTATTATTATTATTATTGATTTTCTGCTCTATTATGATCAGTTATTCACACTTATGATTTGTTTGATAAACTAACAACTTTAAGTATTTTTCTCACTCAATTGGGGCTTTTAATGTCTTCCATAATGCATAATTAACCATGAAACAAACCAATCAGCTATGAAGAGAATCACAACATTACAAATAGAGCTGCATGATATTGGAAAAATCTAACATTGTGATGTTCTTTTTATTTTGCGATATGATTACAATTTTACCAGATGACTTAATATCTCTATTTGAAAAGAGTTTATAGATTGATTTATTAGATTGATTGAGATGATTCTGCTGTGCGGGTGCATGTCTATAAAATCCAATAAACAATCTATAAATACAATCAGGAAAAATATTGAAATAAGTGTTTTATCGGTTTCTGAGTCTAACAGTCTTCAAGTACAGTAATTTAATGATAAAAAATTAAAATAATTCAATAAAATTGATCATTTATAAAGTCATAAATGGTACTATTTATTATGCCTGAATGCTTTTTTAAATTATTATACAAAATCACAGGCATCAAAAACATATGCAAAGGATAAAGTATAATACTAACTCAACATTATATCCTGCAATGTGACTATTGCGAATGATCACATTGATATATTGTGCAGCCCTAATTATGAACATTGATTAGAAGTTTTTGAAAACCTTACAATAAGACTTAAGGTATAAAGATACTGTACTTTTTAGCAGTTTATATTAATTGGCCATTAGTGGCCTGTGTTGTTTTTTCTTTCTTTATTGCTTTCAGTTTGAAGGGTCGTTGACGTTTTTTGTTTTGGTTGTTAATTTTAGGGACCTATAATTGCGAACTTTTACCAGGTTTAAAACTATTGGTTTAAAAGATTTTGTCTCTGTGTAAACTTTAAAAAAAAATGTGATTGTGAAGGAGATGCAAACTAATTAATAGGGTGTAGAATTCTGCAAAAGGACATTTAATTTTTCAGTAACCTGGGTCAAACGCTTCCGGTGAACTGTATGCCATTACAAGATATATGCGTTTAAGGGTGTGTTTTCTTTAAAAATCAACAATCTTCACTGCCTGGTTGATTTACATTATAAAGTGGGTCTCGGAATATACAAGAAGCACTGCATTCAATTCCATTTTCTTCCGCCATGTCTTTAAAATATGAACATTTATTTTACTCCAGTATTTTCAATGGAGTTTTTGCGGTCGCCTGATGATCTGAGAGTGTGTGAGTGTAAAAGGCTTTTCATTTCATTTTGCACTTGAACAACTAAATGAAAGCTGATATTTTAATTGCATTACAATATCAGAACTAAATTAAACTAACTCTGAACTAAAAGGAACCTTATAAAATTGAAACAAGTCACTTTAACCATTCACTGGAAGTTTATCGGAATGAGAAAAAACCAAAGGGGTAGATTTGCTCTTAACATTGGTGTGGACATACATTCTTAGAGCTGCATTGAACAGCACAAATTCTATTTCATGCTTTTAAATACATGACCAAAGTACCTAATAATAAAAAATAAACACTTAATATTACAAATAACAATCACGTTCCATGCTGCAAAAGTCAATCTACATGATTTTACAGCAGTCGGGCTTTGAGGAGGTATGAATGTAGTGAAATTAGAGAGGTGCGTGATGCAATTTAACTGTTTCATCCAGATTATAATTTCTCATAATCATGGAGGCCAAAATCGAAAGCGAATTTAAATTAATTGCACAGCCTTGGTTAATAGTATTACAGTGAACTCCTAGCGAACTTGACTTTATGCACATGTAAGTTACTAAGGGTTGACGGATTATTTCATTATTTTGAAGTCGATTAAATTATTGGTAGGGGCATTTCAGTAATTTGTGGATATCAACAATACAACAATACAATATTAACAATACAATCATATTATAGTTAAACATGACACTGGATGACATCAAGTTGCTTACAATCAGGGCCGGAGCTAGCTGGACTGCCGCTCTAGGCAAAGGACTATCACGCTGCCCTCAACCCGAAAGTGAAAAAGAAACTGACCAGTTCATAAAGTGAGGACGGATTGTTGTGTTGATGTTGCGGATAAAAGTCAGTACATTGAGTTGGGCGGCGGGGCGCGTTTGCCACCCTCACTATTACGCCAGACCCCTATCATGCCAGTGTTGTGTTGATGTTGCGAATGAAAGTCAGTACATTGGGTTGGGCGGTGGGGCGTGTTTGCCGCCCTCATTATTCATTATATGGACGCGCCGGCCCTGCTTACAATAGTAACAATTAATGACAATGAAATAAGAAAATAAATAATACAAAAAAAATGCCAATTACTCACACACAGGGCTGTTTATATCAAAGTTGATATTTAGCCGCACCATGTTGGTGTTTTGTAACAAGCCCAAAACTCAACACCCAACCTGGAGGACCAGGACATACATACACTACAGACAATTTAGCTTACCTAATTCACATATAGCGCATGTCTTTGGACATGTGGGGGGAACCAGAGCACCCGGAGAAAACCCATGCCAATATTTCTTAGCTTTTTGTTTTGATTTATGTTGTTGGGGGCAGCACGGTGGCTCAAAAGTTAGCACTCTCGTCTCACAGCAAGAAGGTTGCTGTTTCGAGTCCCGGGCAGGGTCATTTGGCATTTCTGTGTGGAGCTTGCATGTTCTCCCCATGTTCGCGTGGGTTTCGTCCGGATGTTCCGGCTTCCCCCACAGTCCAAAGACACGCACTATAGGTGAATTGGATTAACTAAATTGGCCATAGTGTATAAGTGTGTATGAATGCAAGTGTGTATGGGTGTTTCCTAGTACTGGGTTGCGGCTAGGAAGGGGATTCACTGAGTAAAACATATGCTGCATAAGTTCAGTTCAGTATGCTGTGGTTCATTCCACTGTGGCGGCCCCTGATAAATAAGGGACTAAGTCAAATCAAAATTAATGAAGGGATGAATTTCTGTTGTTGTTTTTTTTCTTTATTGGTACTCTTGTACATAATCTAATGATTGTTATTGTAAATGATACATACCAAATATATCTATCTGTTATACAATAAATGTTCAAAAATAAAAAATAGAAGAAAGAATGAAGGTATATTGCTAGGATTGAAGTGACGCTGGAAAGACTAATGAGAGTAAACAACACTGAAGCAAACCGGACCATCTGCTGGAGAAAATTACATTCCCAGAAAGCCTCTTCCTCCAGATTCAGCTCACATACTCGACCAATTCACTGCCGAGAGCTGAGTCTGCAAAATCAGCCATCCCCCTTCATTTGTTTGGCGCGGATAGCTTTTCATATGGCCAACACAAAACTAATAATGCCACTTTAACAGTAGAGCTCGACCCTAGAAATCAATTGCTCTTAATCTACTCTCCGAAAACAACAGAGTGATGGCTTTTGTGCTGATAGTGGTTTCTCAGAGATACCTGGATCTACTTAACCCTAAATCAAGTCTACTTAATAGGCAAATGAGTCTAAATTATTAACACGAACAAAACCTTGCTGGAAAACTAAATGTATTCTGTCATTGTAGTTCATGCTTTTTTAGCAGTTTTTATTTTATACTCAGACCTGCAGCTTCTCCACGATGGACATCCAGCGTTCTTCAGCCTCCGGAGCCTAGACTGCAGCTCTGCACAAGTAGTTTAGCCAGTGGGAAATGGTCATGCCCAACTGAGTCTGGTTTCTCTTGAGTTTTTTTTTTCTTAACTTTTGTCAATTGGTGAAGTTTGTTCCTCGCCATTGGCCTGCATGGTTTAGGACTTTTGGAGCTGTGCATCGATGGATTTGCTCTTCTGTGTTTGGACTTTTAGCAGTGAAATAAACCACACTTAACTGAACTGAACTGAACTTCAACTCTGAAAACTGGACTGACACAGTTTCAATTTATTATAATTTTCCATGTTAAGCTGCTTTAACACAATCTACATTGTAAAGCGCTATAGAAATAAAGATGAGTTACTTTTTAGGTACAGTCATGACCGAAATTATTTATAGGGGTATCAGCATAAAATAATTTTATTGCACTTTTTGATCACATATATTCCAGCAAAGTCACGTATTTTTACTCATTTTGGGCCTCTGAATCAGATTTTTTTTTGTTTGTTTTATCGAGTTTGGCGTATTAAATTAGTTATACTAGCAACAATACCAGCAACTGCATAAAAGTGAATATTTTTACTAATTTTGGGCCTCGGAATATGCTTTTTTATGATTGTTTTTTAGAGTTTGATGTATTAAATCTGTTATCAATAAATAATTACAGGAAATTTTTTATAGATCTTTAAGATCGAGTAAACAAAATCTTCTTTTACAGTAGTTGCCTAGCCCAGACTGAAATGTAGAGGGGACCTTTGACCTTTGCCCCTTGTGATTAAAATGGCTCCATCGCTATCTATTTTAAAATCACTGTTAAAAACTTACCTGTAGGGCGACATGGTGGCTTACAGCAAGAAGGTCGCTGGTTTGAGTCCCAGCTGGGTCAGTTGGCATTTCTGTGTGGAGTTTGCGTGTTCTCCCCTTCTCAGCGTGGGTTTCCTCCGGGTGCTTTGGTTTCACTCACAGTCCAAAGACATGAGGTACAGGTGGATTGAATAAACTAAATTGGCCGTAGTGTATATGTCTGAATGAGTGTGTATGGATGTGAACTATGCTGGAATAGTTAGCGGTTCAATCTGCTGTGACTTAAGTGAAGGAAAAGGAATGGATGAAACTTACCTGTTCAGTTTGGCTTTTTAATAATTATATTATAATCATTTTGTCGGTTGCTTTATTATTTTTTTTATTCTGTTGTTTCTCTTGGTTTTACCTCTATGTTTTTATAATTGTCTCTTTATTTTACTCTGTCTTACGTACAGCACTTTGATCAGTCTTGTGGCTGTTGTTAAATGTGCTTTATAAATAAATGAACTTGAACTTTAAGATTTTTTAAATGTTAAAATAAAATAAACTCTTTATTCTAATTAATTTAAATCAACTTGATTTTTTCTAATAATTATTATTTTTAGGTCAGGCTTTACTAATGAGCTTGTAAAGTTATTAGGTAATAATTTGGACTTAATAATTTTGATTTAATAATTACTTTAAAATATATATATATATAAATGTGTGTGTGTGTGTGTGCGTGCGTGCGTGCGTGCGTGCGTGCGTGCGTGCGTGCGTGCGTGTGTGTGTGTAAATGAACAACTTTTTGTATTTTGTGTTATTCTGCATTATGGGGCATTGATATTTCCTCCAAGACTTTTAATGTTGAAAAGATTAAAATAAATCAATGTTGCAAAATACTACTGTAAAAATTGATATTTTATAGGCTTACTTCTATACATCATATATATATTATACAATATATTGTTTGGTAACACTTTATTTTGATGGTCCATTTGAGTATTAGTAGACTGTCTGCTTAATATCTATTGATACTGCTCCTTCAACAGACATTTAACTGACTATAAGAAACTTTGCAAGTACATGTCAACTTGCACTAACCCTAACCCTGAACTAACAGTCTACTCATAATCTAATGAGAATTAGTTGGCATGTAGATGCAATGTAACTTAAATTCAACAAACGGACCATCAAAAAAAGTGTGGCCAATTGTTTCTAATTATGTACCCTACATACATTTCTGGAGAGCGCCAAATACACCCCAGGAACTACATTTTTTGGGGGGGTTTTTTTTCGAATCCACCAAAGGCTGCTGTGTACACTTTTTGAGATTTCAAATTTCTCTCGCAAGTGCCATTCACACCTGCTCTTCTCGCATAAATCCACCGGAGGCCGCTGATTTTTACCACATTTTCAGATTTTTCCACATTCTCACCCTGTTATTTACTTGCTTATTTTATGTTTTGGCTTCTGTTTTTGTCTTACTTGCTTTCTGGAATCATTCTTCGTCAGACTCGAACCACGTCGTCATGGTCAACTCACGTCGTCATGGTTTAAAATTCTCCAACGCACGCGACGAGCCACTGGACAAACTGGTTACAGCGGAAAAGTCGTCCACATGGAGGTAAGTGGTCAACTGGTAATCGCGAAAAGGAACGATGTCATGCCGCCTCATAGCGTAGCATAATTCGCAATTTCCAGAAATGTATATAGGGCTACTTTTTCAAAATGAGCCTATGTTGCAAATGACAGTAAAAGCCACTTTGTTAAACCTGAACTGACCACATTAGAAGTGGACCAAGTTAAGATCACGGTCTCATAACGCAATTCATAACAGAACACAAATGAAAAACATCTGTGAATCACAAAATTCAAACTGCTATTTAACATATTTTTTTAGAGTAATAATTTCGACAGTCATAATTTAAACATTTGGTGTTATGAAGCCAATTTTGACTTGCTATATCAACCCTTCGTTTTATAATTATGATATTTAAAGTCTTTTTTTTATTATGTCATTATTTTGACTTTCTGTATCATAATTGTATTGATTTAAGTCACTATATAGATTTTTATGGCAGAAATTGACTTTTTTTTTATTTTCAAGCAGGCAAGTTTTACATCCAAATCACAGCATATTAACAAATAAATCCCACAGCGCACCAGCCGTTTAATAACATCAAGCATTTTGATATAAATGTTTTCTCTACGTCTTCTGAAATCGTGTCTGTCTCAACAAGTGATGCACCATGTAAATCCTCTGAACAGTACACGAGGCAAATGTTGAGAGCATTCGGATTTGCTTTTACCTCAAATCCAGCATCCCGTTGATGGTGCAGAATCCGCAAGACGGGTCGCTGTTTTGCAAAAGAGATGTAGTCCTGAGTCACCTTGCCCCTTTGGCTTAAAGAAAGTGTCCCGCTGTGCTGCTCAGAAATCATCAGCTTTAAAGTCTCACCAGGACAGCGTATCCTCTGTGCACACTCAAGTATAACATCAATGCAAGTCATACCGTGACCTTATCACTTTCCTAAAGGTTTGATGTTTATAAAAGTGTGCAAAAACTTCAAATCATGCTTGAAAATGGAGATTCAAGTAGTTTGTTGAGTGTTGCGTCACAAATAGGCAAAGTGGCAGAGATGAGGGATTTCTGTAAGGCAGTCCTCAACCACCGGGCCATGGACTGGTACTGGTATGTGGATTAATTGGTAACGGGCCGCACAGTGCTTAATTCATGAATTGCGAGGTCCCGGAACAGATCGGGCTAACGTATCTGCCATGTTACCAGAAGTGCAGAACGGGGAGGATGTGTCGCGGACAAAAGTAAAAAAAAGTTGTTTATTGGGGGGGGGGGGGGGGGGGGGAGAAGGGGGGGGGGGGGGGGGGAGTGCGTGTGAGGAGGGGGATCTGTAAAAAGAGGTGCCGGATCAGATTTTAGAGGTTGTTCCAGCACAAATTAAGCCCTGGGGCCGCACAAGAAAACATTAATTATTTGCATTTTATTTATTTTATGAGTAACAAAGATCTTTTCTTTTGAAAAATCTTTATTTAGAAAAATGACTGTATTCACTCGCTTAAAAAACTTTTTTACTTAAAAAAACAAAAAGTAAAAAACAGGAAAGTTTCTTTGCAAAGAGGAAAAGGCCCAGTGAAGGACCCGTGAACTGCCAAGGAATGGATCCGCAACCTATTTGTCAACCAATCAGGTGAATCCATCATGTCTCTGCAAGAAGATCAACTGCTGGAGATCACAAATGACGTTTGCATATTGTGTCTTTTCCAGGGTTCACGCAAGTTCGTTATTTCCAATGAAGGTGTGTGCGCAAGCGCTGTGACACGCTCGCGCCCTCCAGAAGCACTCAGTTGAATGAATGCTACGAGCGCACCGTGAGTCACGTTACAAGAATTGACCGATCAGCTTTATGTTTTGTATGGAATATACAAATTTCGGTAAACTATCTCAGACAAACACAAAACACATTTCTCTAAATGTAACAATTATGTAAATATATTTTGAAAAAGTATTTTGATGACTGAAACAAGAAAGTTGGAACAGAGGCATGTTGAAACCAACCCAAGCTCATTAAAAGTACAAGTCTCAGCCTACATTTTTGCAAAGCATAAAATCTGTTGCTCCGAGTACATTAGGTTAGACATTTCAGATGACAAATCCACTAGAGGGCGCTGTCTACACTACTTAGGGTACGTTTGTTGTACATTTCAGAAATATGTCTTCCTTGTACCCTTTTATTACAAATCATCGACACCATTAAGTTGTTTTGATGAGTTCATTTGTTTTATTGCGGTTTCAGATAAATGTAGGCTGAAGCACATATTTCCAATGAGCCTGTGTTTTGTTTTATTTTATTTATTCATTTATTCATTTTCCTTCAGCTTAGTCCCTTTATTTATCAGGAGTCGCCACATCGGAATGACCATCAACCAGCATATGTTTTACACAACGGATGCCCTTCCAGCTGCAACCCAGTACTGAGAAACATCCATAAACTCTCATTCACACACATACACTATGGACAATTTAGTTAAGGGACTCGAACCAGCAACATTCTTATTGTGAGGTGACAGTGGTAACCATTGAGCCATTGTGTCACCCTTTATTTTGTTAAAAATAAAATTAACATTAATCACTTTAACTTTCCATTTAAATACTATATGTTTAATTATTTGGGAATTGAGGATAGTGAATGTAAAAGTTTTACAAGCAAACCTTTTGGCCAAGCTTGCATGATTCAGGACCTCAACTGCTCAACAGTCCACGGCTGTCATTGTCTGATTCTCCTTTTTTAATGATGGGTCATACATTTTCAATAGCAGACCGATTTGGACTGCAAACCAGTCAAGCACATTCAGTCCGTGCCTATGAAACCACAGCATGATGGTTTTTATGCAACGCCATCTGAGTTTTAAAGTTTGAACATATTCAGCTGAGGTTTCTGACTTGCCCAATACTGACTGAAATTTCTCTGGATCTCCTGAATATTTCACAACATTATAACACAGTGGTTGATGAAAAAACTCTTTGCAAATTTGCAACAAGAAATGTGTTTTATGAAGAATATGCCAAAACATTTCTTGACGATAATGCAGCTGAGTTTTTCAATTTACAGCCAAAAATGAACCCCTCACTTAACACCAGTTCAACTGCTTATTGCAAACTGTTTCAAAACTGCCTAAAGGTGCCATATAGTGTGCTGATTCAATCTTAATAGTTTTCTGATATCTATGTGGCTTAGATAAGTGCAAAAATTATCCAGAAAGGGTTTTATATGTTTTTTATAACCACAGGAATTACTTCATGATGGTTTGACCATAATTTGGTTGTATTTGTTGCCTGTTTACAAATATATGCTGCAAATTTCACAATATACATCTTAAACTAACAAAACATACAGTTAAAATACAGTTA
>CAIGQZ010000427.1:31109630-31121619 GCA_903798205.1 Danio tinwini
TTTTCTTCTTTGTATTGGTATTGCACTGTTTTGTTAAATATCTTATAAATGTAAAATAAAATATTATCACAAAACTAGTGTAAATAGGCAAGACATTGTATAATGATGGTTTGTTCAGTGGACAATCAAAAATATCTATTGCTTAAGGGGGCTAATAATTGCTTTTACAAGAAGGAAAATATTATAGGAAATCCTGTAAAACATTCTTGCTCTGTTAAACATAATTTGGGAAATAATTAAAAAAGAAAAAAAAATCACAAAAGAGTGAATAGTTTTGACTTTAACTGTATATTTACACACACACAAACATGAGATGAAGGCTAAATTATTAGCCCTCCTGTGAAATTGTAAATATTTTTTCAAATACTTCCTAAGTGCTGTTAAGATGATATCAAGATAATTGATCTAATAACGGACAACGAAAGCCCAAAATTAAATGATGCACAAAAAAGAAAGCACCCCCTTAATTTTCCATTTCAGTATGAAGCACATCAACATACTGAAACAAAAGTCTCAGAAGTGTTTTACTTTAATCCTCCTAAGAGACCCCTATAGAAAAGGGTCTTGATGAAATCTAAACACATTAACACCAATTAGAAACAGGCCAATATAAAATGTAAATATTGCTTAGAACTTTCATATAGCTTATCATAATATATGTTTTGATCCACAGAATATAACCAATAAATTCAACATTTAATGACGTGAAAGTGTAAATATAGTCGCCTTTATGAGCTAATACTGTTGTCAATCCTATTGCATCTATACATTGTTTCATTGTGCAGAGTTGAAGCATTAAATCTGCTGGACGGGCTCAGTCATAAAACAAACCCTCTCTTGCGTTTATTCTTATTTTCCTCGCTGGTGGCTTTCCATAAGCATGCGGTAATCCGGCCTGATTCTGTGTTTACAAATGAGACATGTTGCGTTCAGGTAAGTAATTGGCAGGCTTCTTAATGACGCGTGTTTTTGAGGAGATTACACACACACACTGCCCAAGAACCGAACATGAATGTCAAACAGTAGACGCTGCTTCTTCAGTCGCAACGTCTATCTGTATTCCTAAAAATTCTTCTAAATTGACAAATAAAAGTTTGTTTTGATAATTTTCAGTCAAAGTCTAAGCATTTGTTTTGTGTTTAGAGTGGCTGTGCTTTTCTGTTGATGTCCGGTTTCAGTCACAACATTCCTAACCATGCCACTTTTACCGTTAGTATGCACAAAAGAAAGCCCTGCCCCTACTTAATATTCAGTTTCGGTTGAAAGTACATCAATGTACTGAAATAAAAGTCTCTGCAACTTCTAGCTCATGCAGACTTTAACTTCCATTGTACGCGGTTGTCTGAAATACTTTAATCTGATTGTTCAGTCATGACATTCCAAGATCAGTTATTCCCAGATAACAACCGCTGAATAACACAGGCTCATCTGAAAACTTCTAATCACCTTGACTGTGTTTTGACCAATTTTTTTTACAGTTTTGCGGTGCCTTGTGAATGAATTATACATAGGTTATACATAGGCGCCAAATTGTCAAAAATGCAAAGCTGACAGAAACCAAACTGGCTGAAATAAGTATATATGTCAATTCATACAGTATATACAATTCTTCAAAATTGACAAATAAAGGTTGTTTTGGTAATCTTCAGTCAAAGTCTGAGCACTTGCTTCTGCGTTTGGAGTGACGGTGCTCCTCTGTTGACGTCAAACGGCTTCAGTTACAATCTTCTTAACCACGCCCCTTTTACTGTTAGTTTGTGATGAGGGAATGATGCGCAAGAGGAAAGCCCCGCCCCCTACTCAATATTCCATTTCAGTTGGAAGTACATCAACACAGTGAAATAAAAATCTTAGCAGATTCTGGATCAAGCAGACTTTAACTTCCATTTTTACACAACGGTGTAGAATAGTGATGCGCAGGTCTTTTTCCAACCCACGGGTCCCGCTTTTAAGAAATTATTTGATCCACCCCCGTCAGCCTCGTACCACTGTATCTATTTTTACAACCCGCCCCGCATCCATGAACATTAAATAGACATATGAGCAGTGTAATGCAAATGAAAAAAGCATTTATTTACTTGGTATAATAATAGAACAAATAGCATTTATTTTTGAAAATATCGTCCTGTAAACTGGCAACAACAAGGGAAGTGCCCGTTTTGTGGTCTCGTGTCTGGTATACTTTTTCACAGAAGTTGCACTCCACTCCACCATTTTAGAAATGTTTTGTATGAAATACTTTTTATTTACTGTATTTATGTTTTTAATTCAGAGACAGATCACATACGTTTCTGGTTGAATGTCCCAACTTGTGTTAACAAACACAGCTCCTAATTTTAATCATCATTTATTTTATTTTATTGAACTTTATTGCCATTGTAGTATCATACAACAAAATTTGTTTGGTAGCTCTTATATACCAACAGCAATAAGAAATATAGAACAAATAAAGAAATAATCAAAAGATTGAACAAAATGTATTACTGTATTATTTTACCGGAACAGCCACTGTCTCCAACCCGAGGGAAGCAGTTCATAATGTGGAAACAGAAACTGAGTTGGATCATTCAGAATCATTTCCACCTAATTAAGGACACAATCCTCATATAAAACTTGAGGATTAAAATATTCATTGTGCCCAACAATTTTCCATCCTGTCTTTAAGAGATGCATCAACTTAGATTTACACTGTACAGATAGGTAGCCAAACCACACTGTGATACCAATCCTGACAATGCTTTCAAGAACAGCTTTGTAAAACAACATTATAAGCTTCTTAACTGCTAACTGAAAACATTTTTGGATTGCATTTTACTAAATCCTAATGTCGCTAATTAACACACTAAATGCATTTTATTTTAACACATCCCATGATTTCTAAAATATCAACCTCTACCAAATGGTTGATATGTTGGTTTATGGTAAAAGTACCATTACACTATGAAAATTAATACATTCACTATGAAAAATCAGAAAATATGAAGTGTAAGACCAATTTATTGAAAAAAAATCTTCAAATTAAACATTTTTGAATACTAGATCGTCTTTATTTTTTGAGGTATGCCATAAAATATTTCAGATTCTCATTTAACATGCTTTCTTGTTGTTGTTTTTTTAGTAGTGCAACATAATTATGTTTGTTTGATTTATTTGAAAACAATAATGCTGTGTGTAAACCATTATTTAAAACAGTCATACTCTGCTGTAACTATTTCTGAAAACCAGTTCCAAACCATATTCCAAACATTAGATTTAGCAGTCTGACCTTTTATCTGTTAATGATGTCAATTCCTGACCTTAATTTCTCCTGCACCTTGTCTTCCATCTTCATTTTTTTTTCTTCATTTTATGGCTGACAGTGGAAACTGCTAGGCGCTGTAGTGACGTTTTAAGGCTGATTTATACTTCTGTGTCAAGCGCACATGTATGGTCTGTCGCAGCCTTCGTGCGGTTGCATACCCCTCATTATGGCTGATGTCAACACTCTCAAACACTCACTCTCCCCATGTGCACCTCTCAAACAGTTAACACATAGCAAAGACACGTAGTGCAAGCTCTGTGATTGGTCAGCTTGGTAGCAATGAGGAGTGTGGGTGGGGCAGAGAGACGCGCGTCACCTTGTAGGCTAATTGGCTGCTAGCATAAAACTGGTTCCCTCGATAAAACCCCCATAGGCTTTTCGAAGATTGCAAATAATAAGCTGTGTTCAAACACTGTTCAATACACTTACACGTTTTGTCCAGCCGGATAATCCTCACACGAAAATACATCTTTTAGCACTTTTGGATCTTAAATGCAAACGCAAGAACAGAAAAGCTAACATTAGGCTATAAACAGTTTACAGCCTTCGGGACGCTCGCCTGTGACGTCAGCACCACCCTGCTACAGACAACTCTTCAAGCTTATTTTTAGAAATATGATCCATGACAAAGATTTACTCTCTTGGTTTATTATATTATAATCCACGCTGTATATTATAAACAAATAAATACACAAATACACCTATGTGCCTTTTGGATAGTTTTTACAGGGGAAATACATTTTGTTTTGCTTTACGGTTGTAAAAGTTTTAAAACTGTATGTATAAATGTGCCTACACATTATTATAATAAGACATGTTTAAATAAGTGTAATCGCACGCGTGCATACAGCCCGCTTACCTTGGTAACAGAAGACAGAAATGAGGCATGAGGGACAAGTCTATATGCCTGCAAGTTCCATCATGGACACAGAACAACATTCAATATTCTTTTTTGCCACGAAGTACAGCGAAAAGCAGCCCACACAGTCACATATGCTATACATTTTAAGGAGTGTAAATATTGCAGTTATGACAGAGTTAAATGTGTTCAGATGACGAAAAAAATGATGAAAAAACAATTGATCACTTTAAAATGACAGTTAATATTATGTATGTATTTTTAAACGTTTATTCACACGTATGTATTACTGAGAGCAGGAAAGAGACAGGCTGCACTGGTGAGCTGTATCTTCATAATATCATTTAATTTAAATAAATGATCAACAACTTAATCTGTCTTGACAGTCTTTACAAGTGAAGGTATTATTTACACACAATACGAATTCCCAATTAGAAAAATACAACAAACTATAAAATACTATTCATGAAAATAGTTAAATCACAGACAAATCCAAATGCCCAACGCAGGCGAGCTGCGTTCCAGACTAGTTCAACTTGATGACGTATAATGTCTTCGACACCGCCTGTAGTCCCGTTTAGCAACTTTAAAAATCAAGAGTGTGCTGTATTTTATGTTGTAGAATAAAACGTGAAAGTATCTTGCGTTTGTGTTAGCTATGAACCTTATTTAAGCAATTTAACTGAAATCCCATTGAAAAATCCCATTGACACAGCTACGCGCAAGGCAGGCGCCATGGGTCATGCTGATCACTCAACGCAGAAGTATATACCAGTATTTACAAGATGCTTAAGGATTAAGAGCGTCATGAAAGTTACTTTGCTATGCACTTGGCCTTTGTATTGTAACCTTATCAAAGAACTTCATAACATATGAAAATAGATATACCCAAATATAAATATAGGCTATAGAAAATTGCACAAAACATACATGGACTTTTTAATTTTGTTTTTAATAACCTTCCCCACCTGTCCCGCTAATAAAGTGACAGTTTCTTTTTACCGCCCCTACCTGATCTGCATGTTACCCGTTATGAGATGACCCGCGCATCAATAGTCTAGAATACTTGATTCTGATTGGTCAGTCATGACATTCCAAGGTATGGTTTTCCTAAATAACAACCACCGAATAACAAAGGCTCATCTGCAAACTTCGAGTCTCCTTGACTGTCAGTGAATACGCTCACATCTGTATATTTACATGCACATTTATATTTATGTTTTTGTCTGTCACAGCACGTTTTTTTTACTGTTTTGTGCCATGTTGTGAATGAATAATACATAGGTTAGTATATGCTTCATTCAGCCATTTTCGTTTCCGTCAGCTTTATATTTTTAACTGTTTGGCGCCATCTTGTGACTGAATAATGTACAGGTTAGTGTATGCTCCATCAGCTCTAATCAGGGTTTTTGTTACTGTCAGATTTGCATTTAATAAAAATAATTAATAAACTATTTCGGCTTAGAGCTATATTTTGTGTCAAATGTTTGGGTTTTGTATCAAGTAGCTGTGCAATAAGCCGGATAAAGTACATCAAGATGGTTGTTTTCGCTAAAATAAAGCCCCTTCAGTCTTAAACAACAGTGCTCCATTTCACGTCAGGCTGCCAATACCCCTGTGGGACTTTAGTCAGCAATAGCAACCTCATCGATGTACTTTATTCCTAACTTATTACACATCTAACTGGAATACTCGATTCTGATTGGTCAATCAGTTTAATCCCCAATGCTAGGGATGCTCTGATCGATCAGCAGGGGATCGGTATCAGCCGATAATCACTAGGGTGGTACTCAATAATCTGGCCAATCTCATGAACCGATCGCAAGTGTTTGTTTATGAGATTACATGCAGAGGAAGATGCACGTGCGCACCTGAGTTATACATCAGCAGCTACAATATGTGAGGAGGTAAATGGTTATAAGAGACATGTTTAAGGAATTATATGCATCGTCCATAATTTATTCTCTTCGGTAAGGCGAGATCTCCACTTAAGTATCATACCTAAAGGAAAAAGAGCTTTATGCATTATAAAGCTTGAAGAGTCACAATCTGTACTCGGTATCGGACGATCACCACAATGAGGAATCGGTACTCTGTATCAGACGATCACCATGACAAGGAATCGGTACTCAATACCAGCTGTAAAAATCCTAATTGGATTCCCTACTCAATGCTACAACGAATCTTCTTAAACATATACAGTGTTTTTAGGGCAATTCAGTTTTTTTAACTGCTATCATTAAAGAGCCCCTATTATGGGTTTTTGAAAATGACCTTCCATGTAGTGTGTAACACAGCTCTTAGTGAAGTGAAATATCCAGCTAAAGCTTAAATCTGAAAGTGGACAGTTTTTAAAACTATTAATTCATCTATAAAAGAGTCGACTCATAGTGGTTTAAATGAATCGTCTTGATAATGAGTCTTCAGCCGTTTCAGCGTGACGTTGTTACGAAACATAATGGTTGTGAGCGCAGACCCGGCAAAATTCAAACCTGCGCCCCCACCCACTAACACAGCAGCAAGACGCTCATGAAGACGCTCATGAAGACGCTGTGTTTACCTGGATATTATTGGAAGTGTGAGGGAAAGGAGTCGTTCAGAAATCTGCACGCTTACAATGGGTGATCTATCACTACACAGCTCATGCATTAGTTTCTGCCTCCATCTTGTAATGGAAGGACAAGACACCAAGGGTTCAGGCAAAATAAGGACAAATTATTAGGTACACCGGCAGGCTGCTGAACGCTGGGCTTTGGGCTGGTGAGCAGCACTGAAAAGCCTTGCGAATGGAGAGCAGGAGCCCGCAGAGATAGCTTGTCAGAGGACAGAGGATGATACAACCTCCCGGCTGGGGATGTGATCGTTTAGAAAAGCAGAGTACAGGTAAGCCCTTAAAACATATAGCAGTTCACAGACGAGGTGCCACAGCAATGATTGCAAATATAAATTATCTACATGTTTTGTTACTAGTAACCGCGTGTACTGTATCAGGTTAACTCTTTATGTTCTCATATCGCGTCTAATGCAACGTTGTAAAAGCGACGCGTGCTGCTTTGTTTACAGATTTAAATGCTTTCGTGAGCTCGTTCCACTGCCATTTGTCGTTGCTATGGCCACCGTTAGCTGATCCCGCACACGTGCAGTGGTCAAGGTTGAGAATAGTTCAGCTATTGCTGCTGTGTGGATTAAAACTGAATGTGTGTCATACTTAACACGAGCAATGTGCTAGTGTTTAACTGCACTGCTTTCTGCGCTAAGGTGTCTGAATAACACTGTTGAGAACCGGGTACTGTTTACTGTGGTGTTAGTAAGTTTACTATGAAGCGTGTTTTGGGCGTCCGCTGCGATCGGATCCTATACTAATGTTGGCGACCCGCGGACTTGATAAACCGCGCTGGGCATTTTACTGTCTCGCGCTGAACGCTGTCGACCAATGGCAACAGGCTGTCATCGGTCCAATCAGCGCAGATTAGCTTCGCGCTAAGCAGGGGTTTGGGAACAAATGAATCGCTGAATGATTCATATGGGAGTCGCTGGGATAATTAGGTAAAAATAAATGCATATTATAAGACCATGAACGTGTTTTTTGACCTTGCATACATATTAGTATGTTGTTGGAGACCCATAAAACCGAAATATGACCCTTTTCAATGTGTAATAGGGGCTTCTATAAGATAACTAGGAAAAAACATTTTAAAATGTGAACTAAGACACTTCCGACTATGACACAACATTTCATTCCACTTTACATCCACACATCTTGCAGAATGACAGCTCAACTTTACTTGACTTGATTTGATGAAGAAAAACAAAGCACAAAGACGATCATATCTCTCATTCAGATTTTACAATATGAAAAATTATTCGCCCTCCAGTGATTTTTCCCTTTTCAAATATTTCACAAATGATGTTTAACAGAGCAATGAATTTTTCACAGTATTTCCTATAATATTTTCTCTTCTGGAGAAAGATTTGTTTTATTTTAGCTAGAATGAGTTTTTGGTTTTTTTAAAACCATTTTAAGGTCAATATTATTAGCCCCCTTAAGCAATTTTTTTGATTGTCTACAGAACAAACCACTGTTATGCAAGTACTCTAACTTGCCTAGTTAAGCTTTAAACATTAAGTTTAAATGTCACTTTAAGCTGAATACTAGTATTGAGAAAAATATCTAATAAAAAATATTATTTACTGTCATCATGGCAAAGATAAAATAAATCGGTTATTAGAAATGAGTTATTAAAACTATTATGTTTAGAAATGTGTAAACAAAATCTTCCGTTAAAATAGGGGGGAGATTTTATTTTTTATTAAACCTTATTATTTCAAAATGATTTCAGCAGTTTTGTTCATATGAAAAATCCCCAAACTGAAAGTGCAACCCATAATTTAGAAAGGCTGTATTGAGATGTGGGAAATGCTGCCGCAGTGTTCAGACAGACGCAACATTTCTCCTGAAATCTGTCTGTGATTCTCATATGTGGAGCTCGGGGTTTGTGCCGCAGTGACGTGAAGGAGCAGCAGGAATATTATTCACAGAGATTGAGCAGCTCCGAGCTTCCCGTTTCTCAGCTTGAGCACTTCTGCTTTTGATTTTATTTCAATTCCTTAACACACACACACACAAAAAAAGAAATCTCCTCTTGTGAGATGACGAATGTAGGGCTGAAGTCTTTTTAAGATAATGAGCGCAACAGTGCGTGTGCTGTTATTGTCTTCTAGAAACCTATAGGAAATAGGCTAATTGTCTTATTTTGAACATTCACCATGCTTTATACTCTTGATTTATGTTTTGTAGCCATTTAACAGGGATTCTCATGTAGTAATACAGCATTTTTATATAAAAAAAACTCCATTTTACTCTTTTACTTTATGAAAAATACCTTTTTTACTTACCATTGAGGCAATACAAGATACGAGCAGTTTCCCAGTACTGGGTTGCGGCTGGAAAGGCATACACTGCATAAAATATATGCTGGAATAGTTGGCGGTTCATTTCAATGTGGTGACCCCTGATAAATAAGGGACTAAGCCAAAGGAAAATGAATGAATGAAGATGCAACACTTCACTATATTTTTGCACATAATAATAATTGTTATTTATTTATTTATTCTGTAGTAAAATTATTAATTATTAATGTAAAATAATTGTGTAAAAGTTTCCCACATACTTTCCATATTTTTGTATTTTTTGTGTGAGTGTGTAATTTTAATGTAATGTAATGTGTGTATTTTATATAGCGCATTTATTGTGTATGGCCATACACCCAAAGTGCTTCACAATCATGAGGGGGGAGGGGAACTCTCCACAGCACCACCAGTGTGCAGCATCCACTTGGATGATGCATCAGCAGCCACAGGACCGCGGTGCCAGTGATGAGTGAGAGACAGTGATAAAGCCAATTTAGTGGATGGGGATGATTGGTAGGCCATGATGAGTAAGGCCGATGGAGGGAATTTGGCCAGGACACCAGGGTTACACCACTACTCTTTACAAGAAGTGCCATGGGATTTTTAATGACCACAGAGAGTCAGGACCTCGGTTTAACGTCTCATCCGAAAGACAGCGCTCACTGACAGTATAGTGTCCCCTTCACTTCACTGGGGCATTAGGACTCACACAGACCACAGGTTGAGCACCCCCTGCTGGCCTCACTAACACCACTTTCAACAACAACCTAGTTTTCCAATGTGTTGTCTCCCATCTAGGTACTGACCAGGCTCAGCCCTGCTTAGCTTCAGTGAGTAACCAGTCTTGGGCTGCAGGTTGATTTAGGCAATACAAGATACAACAACTTCACCATTTTTTGCACATAATAGGAATTTTTATAATTCATATTTATTTATTTATTCTGTGACAAAAAAACAATTGGCTCATTAAGCCAGTTGCGTCACGCCATGGCGGACTTTGTAAGTGCGTAAAATAATGAAATTTGCCCTGCGCGCTCACGGTTTTTAAGGAAACTTTTTGGTGCGTCAATCAAGTCAATACTATTGTTCAAAAGGGTAATGATTCGCACTCATCAAGTATTTACTTTGTGTTGTTTTTATTTTTACATTCTACAGGTGACTCAGAAAACACAAACGTTTCATCACAATGCCTTCTCCAGTGTGTAACACAATCCCCTTACTCCACCCCTTTATCCCACAGTCAATCACATTGCGTCATTAGACGACTACTCCAAAACAATCTCATTTTCATTTCGACATTCCATAATTAACCCCATAGGGACTATTTACCTTCATATTCAAAAACATCATTCCACAAAGAAACAATACACCAATTATCATCATATGTCAAGTGTACATCAACACATTGTAAATTCTACAGTCCATAACATAAAAAAATACATTTGACAATCATTCAATGATTAAAGACAGTCTTACCTCCACCTCAACGCACATAACTAGCCACACAAAAAATATATATTTACCCTCACTTTCAAAAGACATCATTTCATAGACAAACAGCATATTTACATCAATACAATGAAATTTCGACAGTTCAAAACATTACAAAATATATTTGTTATATTGTATCAATTATCTAGATGGCTGTTTGATGATTACCAGCAGTCCCTTTTTTTTTCATTTCAATAATCATAATTAACCATACAAGAAATACCCTTCCCTTCAAAGACATTACTTTAAAATGGCATATCCATTATCATTATTCCCTTATTCAAGTCTACGTCAATACCGTGAAATTTCGACAATTCAAACACATAAAAAATCCATTTTCATCTCATTATTTGTGTCACTATAACTTCAAAATCCATGATTCCCAATGTTATAGTTAAACAACAGGCTGTTAAAGAAACACAGAAAGGTCCAACTCCTCATTCATTCCTCTTGGTGCAAGGACTTTGTAAGTGGAAAAACCCAATGCTTCACTAGCGAGAAAACAGTTCAACAGAGCATCTGCAGCGCAAGGCCTTTACTTTCACTTTCTCTCTTCCGTAGATAAGGAAACGGTGTTGTACGCACTCCACTGAAGACATCCATTAGCCTACATAATTAATTTTGTTTGTTAATCGCAAAGATTTGTTTCAAAACTGTTTCTAAATTCAGTTCTAATTTCCAGCAAACGAATAAATGAGCAATAATAATGAAGTGTGATCAAAAAACTGAGTTATATCCAAAGACACATGCTATGCCCCATATGATGCAAAACCGGACAGGTAAACAAATGTAAGCTTTTTTAATAAAACAAATACAAATATGCATATAATAAATAATCCTACTACTAATAATAACATTATACAAAAGCAAATCGAAAAAGGCCACCCAAGATGAAGAAGGCATGGAGGCAGTGGTTTTTATATTTATGTAGAAAGTAATCATTTTTGTTACATTTTAATCTTTTAATTCTTTTTCATTTGTAAAAATATTTGTGTATTGCTGTACATCTTGCGTTTTTTAAGCAATGTGTAAGCGAGGTGTAATGCGTTCTGCACTGGACTTTAGACCTGCTTTCAGCTGGTCTATTGCACAGTCTATTTTAGTTCCTCAAAATAGCAACCCGCCAACAATGTGCCTTAACACACCTCCTTTCTAGACCAAAACACCCATGAGTCCACAAAGTGATGCAAGTAGATTTGCTATTTAAACAACATGGTGGAAAACGGGCAAGTTAAGGTTGTGCTGGTCTGAAAAAAGCAACACGGCAGGGCAAACACGTCTTGCGCCTTATTGCGCCAGCTATGATGGGGCCCAAAATCTTTAATGCTTAATAATTGCGTACAATATTCCCACATATATCCCATGTTTTTGTATTTTATTTGTGTGTGTGTGTGTGTGTGTGTGTGTGTGTGTGTGTGTGTGTGTGT
>CAIGQZ010000427.1:31121629-31139005 GCA_903798205.1 Danio tinwini
TGTGTGTGTGTGTGTGTGTGTGTGTGTGTGTGTGTGTGTGTGTGTGTCTTCACAAAATATTTATTTGTAATTTTGGGTTTGTTTGTTATATATTTAATAAAAAAACTGTTGTTAGTTTTTTTTGTGTAATACAGCATTTATTTATATATAGAATGTTTATTTTATTTAGTAAATTCTTAAAATCGCCATTAAGGCAATAAAAGATACAACTACTTCACTATTTATATAGTATACCAGATTTTTACACATTAGAATAATTATTATTATTCCTATGACTTTATAACTGTATAAAATTATCTCATGATTTAATAGAGACTGAAATTATGATTTTCTTTATACTATTCATTGTTAAATATATATTCTGCAACGTGTAATTTCATTATTGTTTTGTAATTTTGGGTTTGTTTGCTATATTTAATAAAAACTATTGTTGCATATTTTATTCTGTGTAATACAGCAATTAATCATATATAAAACATTACTTTTATATTGTAAATTATTATTTTAAATCACCATTAATGCAATACAACAGATACAACCACTTCATTTAAATAGTATACATTTTTGCACATGATAATAATATTAATAAATATAACAAAAACAACAACAATAATGATATATTAGGAATTCAGTGTCATTAAATAAGCAAGAAGGTCATTGGTTTGAGTCCCGGCTGGGCCAGTTGGCATTTCTGTGTGGAGTTTGTATGTTCTCCCTGTGTTAGCGTGGCTTTCCCCCACAGTCTAAAGACATGCGCTATAGGTGAATTGAACAAACTAAATAGGCCATAGTGGAAGTGTGTATGGGTGTTTCCTAGTACTGGGTTGTTGCTGGAAGGGCATCTGCTGCGTAAAACATATGCTGAAATTGGCAGTTCATTCCACGGTGGCAACTCCTGATAAATCAGGGACTAAGCTGAAGGAAAATGAATGAATGAATGACATATTGATATGCTTAATTTTTAAACACAAAGCATAATTTCTGGAGCACATTGTGACTTTGACATGATGCAACAGGTTTTCTGGAAGTATCTATAATACGCAACGTGGAAAAACACAAGTGAATCATATGTTGTTGTTGTTGTTGTTATTTTTTTTCATCCATTCATCCTTAATCAAAGGCTTCTGTGAAGGATTAAAAAAGCACATCTGCTGCAGTATTAATGACTTAATGAAGAGCATCAAACGGCTGGAGTTAAACACTGCTGAGGGGAAATAACTCATTAGCATTTGTAAGGTTAAACAACAAGTGTCCTTTCCAGAGGGGTAGTTGAGTCATAGCACATTTACGCTACTTTAATTAACTATATATAGAATTATTAGCCCCCCTGTTTATTTTTGTGCCCGCCAATTTCTGTTTAATGGAGAAACTTTTTTCATTTAGAGAGATTGTTTCAACACATCTCTAAACTTAATAGTTTTAATAACTGATTTCTAATAACTGATTTCTTTTATATTTGCCATGATGGCAGTACATAATATTTGATTGGATATTTTTCAAGATACTAGTATTTAGCTTAAAGTGACATTTAAAGGCTTAAATATTTAGTAAGGTTAGTAATGGTTTGTTCTGTTTTATTATGAACAACTAAATGAATGCTAAGTCTATTTAAAGGACCCCTTTATGTTTTAAAAGGGTGGTCAACAGTGTATTTTAAAGGTTTGTTATGTTTATAAGATGCAAAGCAATGTGTGCTCATGCTTCACTTGTAGAAAATCAAGTTATTTTGACATATATCTTACTTTGATCATATACAGCTACTCAGCTAACATGAAAATCATATTTTCTAGTTCCTTTGAAAGGCCCGCCCTCAAGAGGATCTGATTGGTCAGCTAATATACTGTGCTGTGATTCCACCAAGCGGAAACCTCCTGCTCTCCCTCGGGAAGCCAATACGGAAGTAACTAAAACTGCAATTCATCAACTCGCCTTGAGGGGCTGGATCCAGGAAATCCAGATGATTTCTGACTGCATTGGTAAATTGGCCAATTTTCAGCTGATAAAAACATGTTTACAGCCTGGTACAAAAGATGGCTTTGGTGCATATAGCTATGATTACCTTTCATGACAACTGTGAGGGGGGTGATTTTTTTTTTATAACTCATCCGTTTCGTTTTTATTAAATTATATTAAGTCTGCATAATTAGGGGCGTGGCCACTTGAGTGACAGCTAGCTCTTGCTGCTTGCTGTCTCGTCACCTCGGCTGATTCCAACTAATTAGCAGCTGAGCTCAGCATATACATCATATTTTTGATTTGGTTAGTGTTTCTTTACTCAGTCATTTGCCTTTTGGAATTATTTCCTGCAAATATCAGATACTATAGCATGCTGTGTGCACTTAATTGTGCTCACAAACTGTTTACGTGGCCTCCATTTCGCAGGTGAGTAAAATTATATACTTATATATCATCTCTATAAATGTATTTGTTTTATTTAAGATCAATTATCATTTATAATTCTCTTTAGACCTGTAATGCACTCCAGAATCTGACAGATTGATTAGCTGTAGGCTATTGAACAGTCATCTGAAGCGTTGTCATACAGTGTTATACCTGGATTTCATCAATAGCCTTGCATTTACTAACACAGACTATATTTTAAGTGTTTAGAAGTAATTCGCGTTTTCCTCCTGTAGAAAAACGTCATAAGAACAATTTTTAGTGGCTCAATGTGTTACAACAGTGTTTTCAAAATTCTAAACATATTATTGATGTAGAGTACAACCAAGCACAAGTGTTCAGAACACAAACGAGTCGCAGGTAATGAAGAATTAAACGTTCTTACAAAGAAAAGTCAGTCTTAAGCCAGGTCTAAGCAAAATGCCAGCATGCCACTGTAGCTCTGCTCATGCTCCGCCTCTTTGCCCTTGTTTGGTATCCTGCAGTCGATGCAATAAATGGCGACTGTTGGCCACACCTACTTGTAGCTTCTTTTGCAGTGTTCAGAAACCTATAGGTGATGTCACAGATATTACGTCCATATCTTTTACAGTCTATGGATTCCACAAGCACGCACTTTTGCGCTGTGTAAACAGTACAGTTAGAACAGCTGTTAGCAGCATTAGCTGCCTGAATCAGACAGAAAAATGAAGAGTACACAGCTCACGCCTGCTCTCTAAAATAAAATCTGACAAGTGTCTTTCACATATATTTGGAATAAGCATGTGTAGGTAATATAAAACATTCTGATATCTTTGTGAGTTTGTTATTTGAAATGTAGAATGCATGGAAAGCATCCGCATAGAGAGACACTGCAGCGCTGCTGAAGATTGTGGGTGTTTACAGCGGTTTGACTGATAAATCGTCACCTTAGAATTATAAGTTTCTACCTGACATTTTTGTCAAAATTGAGTTATTCACATATTCTTATTAAATGACAACTTATTTACATTGTGATGTTTTTTTTTTATATAAGTTGTTTACATTTGAAGACTTTTATTTAAAAAGCAATAAAGGTTTTATCTAAAAAGTTGAACTCTAGCTTAGCTCTAGAAGGTTCTTAGTCAGCATTTTGAATGCACGCACGAGGACCAATCAGGATCAGCTTTCTTTGTCATTCCGCCGGATTGCTCCATTGACAGCACAAAAGACCAGAAAGAAACACAAAATCAGAGTTGACTAAATAATGTCGCACCACATAAAATTGAGCAGAAACCTGAAACTAAAAAGATGTGTGTAAATATGATGATTTAGAAGCATCTTTTGACAATGAGATGAAATGTTAAAGATTAAATTTAACATTGTTGTAAAAAAGCAACAGGAACTTAGTATATAGGAACTTAGTAGACTATAGTATATTAAATGTGAAATATTTTCATTTGTGTATATATGGTAAGTGAATCATTTTTCAGTGTTTATTAAACTCATTTGCTCATTACCTGTTTTTTTTTGTTTTGTTTTGTTTTGTTGAAGAACAAATACTTAATTTAATCCATTGGACATTTAAAAATATAATTCAATAGTTCATATAAAGCATACAATTTCAATTAATATTACCATATTAATTACATAAAATAAACATCCACACTGGATAATATATTTAGCACAGCCTTGCATGCTTAATTTGAACAAGAAAAAATATTCATCCTAAAACATTAAATAAATGTTGCAGTAAGCAAAAAAATAACTCTCAAGCATCAACATATTGTTACAACACTAATTTATAATTTTTACTGATTGGATCTCTTGATAAGTAATGTTTCAATTAGATTGAGAAGGTTCTATCTGCATTTGTCCTGTTTGTTTTACCCCAACTTGCAAATTTTGGAGAACTTTAATAATTTATATTTAAAGTACATTTAGGGTTTCTGTCATGTTAATGTATGACAGAGAATTGTTACACACATTGTTTGCTATATGGATTGCAAAGACTTTGAAGCTCAAAATCAAAAAATCATTCAGAATGCAGAAAGAACCGTAGAATTCCAAGGTGATGGATTTGATGGAAATATTGATTTGTAGCTAAATTGTTAGAGGTGCCAAACAGGATTTCCCGTTGTTTACATCCTTGTTTAAGTCCTCGTTACAACATACCAATAACACAAGAAACTGTGCCAAAACACTTACAGGTTGTGGCTCACAATCCACAGCTTCGTCGGTTGGAGGTGTTTTGACCAAATCCAGCACTGAACTAGGAGAGATTCTGTATAAGCTCTCCTTTGTCAAATGCAAGAGCTATAAGTCAGAATTATTAGCCCCCCTTTTAATTTTTTTCTTTTTTAAATATTTTCCAAGTGATGTTTAACAGAGCAAGGAAATTTTCACAATATGTCTGATTATATTTTTTCTTTCTGTAGAAAGTCTTATTTGTTTTATTTTGGCTAGAATAAAAGCAGTTTTTAATTTTTTAAGAACCATTTTAAGGTCAAAATTATTAGCCCCTTTAAGCTATTTTATTTTCGATAGTCTACAGAATAAACCATCGTTATACAATAACTTGCCTAATTACCCTAACTTGCCTAGTTAACCTAATTAACCTAGTTAAGCCTTTAAATGTCACTTTAAGCTGTATAGAAGTGTCTTGAAAAATATCTAGTAAAATATTATTTACTGTCAACATGGCAAAGATAAAATAAATCAGTTATTAGAGATGAGTTATTAAAACTATTATGTTTACAAATGTGTTGAAAAAATCTTCTATTTATTAAATAGAAATTGGGAGAAAAAATAAACAGGGGGGCTGATAAATGAGGTGGGCGATTAATTCTGACTTCAACTGTATATATTCATACCGCTCTGGAACATAATTAAAATGAAAAAGCCCTTGTGATCTTACTAGCCTGGATGTATTTTTTATAGTCCCTAAACTTTATTCGCTGTAGGCTTTGCTAAGCTAACTCAGTAAACGCTACTCTCTCCCTTTGCATTGAACTTTGAGCTTAATACATTCAGAGATGTCGTTTATGTTTACACAGCTACATTACACATTTAAACTAAAGTTTAAAATATGATATCGTATCGGGCCACCCTTTTAATTGTATTAAATTATTGATGTTTTAAAAGAAAATAGTCACATCAACTTTTCACCGGAAGTTCACCAGTGGCTGAAAAACATTTGCCATATTTAGTCCATAGAACACTACACACAAAGCATCCCATTATGCTCATGCTTTTTATAACATAAAGCCACATCTGCTGTTGTTTTTGGGTTATATTTTAGTGGACAGTAACCACACGCAGCTCTATATCACGAAAAGAGAAGCTGATCAAACGTGACACCGAAAGCTAACAATGATACACGAGCTGACCCACAGGGAATCCACACACACTCTTTCACATTTTCTGCACTGATCAGAGGAGTAAATCTGGGGGATGGATTTAGATGTGCTGAAATTTGTTAAACGGTCCTGAGAGAAACACTCTCTTGGGCTTTTTTTGCAGAGTTGTTGTGGATTTAAAGGGATGGTTCAACCCTCCCCAAAAACATTCCTCAACATTTACTTGTGGTCCGGTGGTTGTAAACTTTTATGAATTTCTGTCTTCAGTTAAACACAAAACAAGATATGCCAATGAATGTTGGAAATATGTAGCAATTGACATCCATAGTAGGAAGAAAAATGACTATGGAAGTCAATGGTTGTTGTTGTTTTTTTCAACATTCTTCAGTTTATCTTCATTTGTGTTCAGCAGAAGAAAGAAACTCAGACAGGTTTGGAACA
Source organism: Danio tinwini (assembly GCA_903798205.1). NCBI lineage: Eukaryota > Metazoa > Chordata > Actinopteri > Cypriniformes > Danionidae > Danio > Danio tinwini. The sequence continues at coordinate 31,127,788 of CAIGQZ010000427.1, forward strand.
AGTGGAGGAAGTAATGACAGAAGTTCGATTTTAGGGTGAACTATCCCATTAATACCACTTTTAACACAGCTATAAGTACTACAGTACACTACAGTACAACCAAAATTGCCAGTAATACTGAAAATTTGGGATGTACTCTAGTGTTTGACAGCAATTGTAATTATTACTTTACAGTGCACTTGTAAATTTTACAGTATTATGGCAAAATTTACAAGAGCACTGTAAATGTCAACACAGGTGATTGTAAAAACGTACCCCCGCATACATTTCTGGAGAGCGCAAATTATGTAGCCAGAGCTATGCATGGCTGCATTTTGTCTTTAAAACGAACGCTACGGGGCGCTATAAAGTCTTCCACGGCTTCAGTTCCTTTTCATGCTACCAGCAGACAGCTCACCTCCCTGTTGACGGCTTTTCCACTGTTACGTTTGCCAAGTAGCTAGCCATGTATGTCGGCAGACTGGAGACCCAGAGTGGAGTTGACCGTGACAACGGGGTTCGAGTCCGGAGAACGGCTCCGGAAATCAGGTAAAACAAAAGGCAAAAGTTAAAATGAACAAGTAAATAACAGGGTGAGAACATGGTAAGATCTGAAAATGTGGTAAAAATCTGTTTTTTCTAGATTGCTTTTGCAAACACTGTGGGTTATACAACTGTGCTGTAGTTTGACAGCACAATTTTAATTGTTCATTTACAGTGCGCTTGTAAATTTTAGGCAAGGCAAGGCAAGTTTATTTATATAGCACATTTTATACATAGTGGTAATTCAAAGTGCTTTACATAAACAAGAATAAAAAAGACAAGTGTAAGAAAAAATAAAACAGATAATAAAAAACAGATAAAAATGTGTTAAAACAGGTTGTAAAAGAATGAAAAAGAAGAGAAAAACATAATAGTGCGATCTGTCGGACGTAGCACAGTGCTCATTCAGTAAAGGCACAGCTAAACAGATGTGTTTTCAGTCTGGATTTGAATGTGCCTAATGTTGGAGCACATCTGATCATTTCTGGAAGCTGATTCCAGCAGCGAGGGGTGCAGTAGCTGAAGGCAGATTCACCCTGCTTTGACTGAACTCTTGGAATCTAGTTTATATGATCCTAGAGATCTGAGTGATCTGTTAGGTTTGTATTCAGTGAGCATATCTGTAATGTATTGAGGTCCTAGGCCATTTAGTGATTTATAGACAAGTAATAATACTTTAAAATCTATTCTGAATGTAACTGGGAGCCAGTGTAAAGACATGAGAACAGGTATGATGTGCTCTGATTTCCTGGTTCTGGTCAGAATCCTGGCCGCAGCGTTCTGGATGAGCTGCAACTGTCTGACTGTCTTTTTGGGAAGGCCAGTGAGGAGACTGTTACAGTAATCCACCCTGCTGCTGATAAAAGCATGAACGAGTTTCTCCAAGTCTTCACGCGAAACAAAGCATCTAATTCTTGCAATGTTTTTCAGATGATAGTATGCTGATTTACTAACTGTAGGTTCACACCGAAAGCAGCGAGAGCGTCAAAGGTCGCTCTGGCCGCCCTGACGATGACGCTGTCTGTCTTCAGCTCCGGCGGCGAGAGCGTCAAAATTCGCTACATTGATCTCTTATTTAAAGGGGCTGTTGCAGCATATCATATCAAATCAGTTACATTCCCGCATAAAACATTTCTAGCGTGAAGATGTTGCACACTTATTATCCAATTAATTTAACCACGGAAGATCTAGTTGCATGTGGTGTAGCTTTGCTCCACTTAATTATCCAATGTCTCCATATGCCTGAAATATTCTGAAGCATACCGTTTTGTATTGTCGCATGAGATTCCCGCTTTTTTAGAGAAAAAAAAATATATAACATTGATGCACATCAGTAACTCGCCAGTAACTTTTTAATGTATGTTCCTGTAAGAAAAACATTGCAAATAATTAGAAATCTGGCGACCGTAATATTAAAGCCCTTGGGAACAACTGTAGTCGGAACCAAAGTTCACAGTGACTGTGTTTTCTGGCCCCCTCTCAAGCAGTGGACTTTTACATTCTGATTGCTTGCCGCTGAACCACGTCACAGCTCATTACCATAAAGTTGACTTGTTTTCAACTCTCCTCGAAACCCACATCGGCGAAGACGCGCCGCGCTGCTCCTCGCCGCTTATCGCCGCCAGCTCCCATTGAAAATGAATGACTTCCAGCTACTTTGACGCTTTTGCCGCTTTTGGTGTGACCGGTTTACAAAGGAGGTGTGTTAAACACTTTTGTTTAGATTTTGAGAATCTGAACTAGACAGCGCCATAGACTAACTGAAAACAGATCTAAAGTTCAACACAGAGCACAGTTATGCCCCTATGTTGGTCCAAACGCTTACACATTGCTTAATACACAAAGGATGTAGAGCGATAAACAAATATCTTTATAAATGAAAAAAATTAAAGGATTAAACTGTTCCAAAAATGAATATTTTCTACATAAATAAAAAAAAACACTGCCTCCATGCCATATCTCTGAGGACTTTTTTCAGTTTATTGATGACAATTTGCATTTGTATAATTTTATTATTATTAGCAGTATTATTAATTGTATATGCATATTTTTAATTTGTTTTAATAAAAACAAGTTTATATTTGTCCACCTGTCGGGATTTGGAGATGTATGCATCCCCATATGGGGCATAAGAATAGGATGTGTGTAAAGTAAAGAGAAAGTAAAGAGGTCGAATGGAGGAGGCTCGTTCTTTATCCTCGAGCTGCAGATGGTCTGTTTTCTTGCTAGTGAAGTGTTCAGTTTTTCCACTTACAAAGTCCGCATGTCAAAAGCCAATGTGCCATGGCGCAACGCAAGTGACTCCTAAAAGGAATTGAAGAAGAGACTCTGATTGGTTTAATGCACATTATGCTCAAAACGCACCCATAACTCATTAAGATAATAAGCACAACCATGTTAGACCTTGCGTCAGGGCGCAGGCCATATTTTTTCGTCCCTAAAATAGCAAAAGTGGATTTAGACTCGCTTTTAATGCTTTTGCACTTTAGACTTTGCGCCTATCGTTAAAATAGAGCAATGAATCATTTTGCAAAATCAACTGGTTCAGTTTTTTGAAGCTTTGAAAAAGTTGTCTCTACATGCAGTGTGTAACACAGCTCTTAGTGAAGTGAAAGATCCAGCTGATGTTTAAATCTGAAAGTGTGCCGTGTTTAAAACTATTGATTCATCTATAAAAGAGTCGACTCATAGTGCTTCGAATAAATCGCCGATGTAACGAGTCTCAGTGTAGACGTGACGTTGATACGGAACTCAAGCCCCACCTATTTGTTGCAACGCAGACCTGGGAAAATTGAAACCCCCGGCCCTGCCCACAAACATTGTAGAAAGAAAAAGAGGAAGACAAACACTGTAGCAGATCCTGGTTGAATCATGTAGCAAAAACGCTGCGCTCTAAAGTGTGAGGGAAAGTTAGAGTTATTTTCCCAACCCAAGATGGGACTGTAAAGAGTCAGCGGTTGAAGTTTATTTTTGCAAAAATACCTCAGCATTATAGCCCCAGCCTTGAGCTGTGTTCCTGTCCTTTTTCTGACGAGTGCTTTAGCAATCTACACGCTTACAACGGGGGATTCGTCGGCCATTTGTTAAAGGAAGGATCAGAAAAGACTATTGGCTCGTTTCCACTGAGTGGTACAGTACGGTACGGTTCAGGTCGGTACAGGTCACCTTTATCAGGCTTGCGTTTCCACTATAAAGGGTACCCTTTTGGTGGGCGTGGTGTACTACAGAGAGTTTCAGTCGACGTCATTCTCGCTCGAATAAATGTCTACAGTAAAGCTGTACAGGTCGTTCACATTATATGAGAAGCTCTTCTAACAAAACAGATGCTTTAAACATATAAGTTTAAAGCATCTGTTTAAAGCACTCTCAGGATGGCGCCGCGGATGGCTGCCTCGGCGTGGAGCTCTTCAGTGTTTGCACTATTTCTGTTAGTCTGTCCTGTTTTATGTTTATCAAACACGATCAGTTATACCAGGGATGAGCTGCTGAACATTCGGCAGTGCACACCAACTAATCACCAACTGGATTTTGATTTCTCTGGCGTTTTGCGGAACATTGTCATCGGTGGAGCAGCTGCTTTGTGGAAGAAATACAGACCCGGCGGCGTGGAAAAAGAGCCGGCGCGCTCGTCAGGCTGAGACAGCGCGGCTTCAGAACAGCGCTGCCTAGCATCCATCTAGCGAATCTCCGCTCGCTTCCTAACAAAATGGACGAACTACTTCTGCTCTCATGCGAAAACAAGAACTTTAACAACTCTGCTGCGCTGTGTTTCACAGAAACCTGGCTGAACAAAGCCATTCCGGACAGCGCATTACACTTACCGGACTTTCAGCTGTACAGAGCAGATCGCGATACGGAGTCAACGGGCAAAACACGCGGTGGTGGGACATGCTTTTACATCAACAGGAGATGGTGTACGGATGTAACTGTGTTAAAGAAGATGTGCTGTCCTGATGTGGAAGCGCTTTTCATTAACTGTAAGCCGTTTTATGCACCGCGGGAGTTCTCCTCGTTCATTCTTGTCTGTGTTTACATTCCACCACAAGCACACGTGAGGACTGCGTTACAACAGCTGTCTGATCTGATCACAGAGACTGAACAACGACACCCGGACTCTGCTTTTATCATTCTCTGTGACTTTAATCAGGCAAAACTCACACACGAGCTGCCTAAATTCAAACAGCACATCACATGCCCCACCAGAGACAATAACATTTTGGATCATTGCTACACCACAATAAAGGATGCATATCGCTCTGTCGCCAGAGCAGCTTTAGGACTCTCCGACCACTGCCTGGTTCATCTTATACCAACTTACAGGCAAAAACTTAAAACTACTAAGCCAGTATTAAGGACTGTTAAGAGATGGACCAACGACACAGAGCAGGTCTTACAAGCCTGTTTTGAATGCACTGATTGGAGTGTTTTTGAAGCTGCAGCCACCAACCTAGACGAGCTCACAGAGACTGTAACATCATACATCAGTTTCTGTGAGGAGTTATGCATCCCTACCAGGACCTACTTATCATTTAACAATGATAAACCATGGTTTACACCAAAACTTAGACAGCTTCGTCATGAAAAAGAGGATGCCTACAGGAGCGGGGACAGGATTTTATACAATCAGGCCAGGAACACACTGACAAAGGAGATTGGTGTGGCCAAGAAAAGCTATGCCAAAAAGCTGCAAAACCAGTTTTCTGCCAACGACCCTGCATCAGTATGGAAAGGCCTGAAAGACATCACAAATTATAAAACGCCATCCTCCAGTATCGACTGCAACAACCATCTTGCAAACGAGCTGAATATCTTCTATTGTAGATTTGACACCTCTGACCAGACACCTCACACCCACCCGGATCATCTCCCTACACAGCCATCAACACCTCCAGCCATCTCCCTCTCACCCCCTGCACTTCAGATCAGTGAGGATAATGGGCATCAGATCCTCAGTAAACAGCCATCAACACCTCCAGCCATGTCCTTCTCCACCCCGGCACTTCAGATCAGTGAAGATAATGTGCGTCAGATCTTCAGTAAACAGAGGAGACGAAAAGCACCAGGTCCAGATGGTGTTTCACCAGCCTGTCTGAAAACTTGTGCGGACCAACTGGCTCCCATTTTCACACAGATCTTCAACAGATCACTGGAACAGCGCAAAGTTCCATCCTGCTTCAAATGCTCCACCATCATCCCAATACCAAAGAAACCAAAGATCACAGGACTCAATGACTACAGACCTGTTGCCTTAACATCTGTGGCCATAAAGTCATTCGAAAGACTGGTGCTAGCTTATCTGAAGGACATCACTGGACCTTTGCTGGACCCCCTGCAGTTTGCCTATAGAGCAAACCGGTCTGTGGATGATGCAGTCAACATGGGACTGCATTATATCCTAGAACATCTGGACAAACCAGGGAACTACGCAAGGATACTGTTTGTGGACTTCAGTTCTGCCTTTAACACCATCGTCCCATCACTGCTCGAGAACAAACTGACCCAGCTGTCTGTCCCTAGCTCTGTCTGTCAATGGATCACCAGCTTTCTGACAGATAGACAACAGCTAGTCAGAATGGGCAAAATCACATCCGACAGCCGCACCATCAGCACTGGTGCCCCCCAGGGATGTGTTCTCTCCCCACTGCTCTTCTCCCTGTACACAAACGACTGCACTGCAAAAGACCCCTCCATTAAGCTCTTGAAGTTTGCGGATGACACTACTGTTATCGGCCTCATCCGGAACGGTGACGAGTCTGCATACAGACAGGAGGTGGAGCGGCTGGCTTTATGGTGCAGATACAACAACCTGGAGCTGAACACGCTCAAAACAGTGGAGATGATAGTGGACTTTAGGAGAAACCACCCTGCACTCCCCCCACTCACCATCATGAACAGCACTGTGGCTGCAGTAGAGTCATTCAGGTTCCTGGGCACCACCATCTCTCAGGATCTGAAGTGGGACATTCACATAGACTCCATTGTAAAGAAAGCCCAGCAGAGACTGTACTTCCTTCGTCAGCTGAGAAAGTTCAACCTGCCACAGGAGCTGCTCGTACAGTTCTACTCAGCTGTCATCCAATCCATCCTCTGCACTTCAATCACCGTCTGGTTCAGCTCAGCTGCCAAAACCGACCTCCGTAGACTACAGCGAATAGTCCGGACTGCTGAACGAATCACTGGCACTACCCTTCCCACACTTCAAGAACTGTACTCTTCCAGAGTGAGTAAAAGGGCTCGTAAAATCACTCTGGACGCCTCACACCCAGCACACTACCTGTTCGAACTGTTACCGTCTGGTCGGCGCTACAGAGCACCAAGCACAAAAACAGCCAGACACAGAAAAAATTTCTTTCCTCAGGCCATCTACCTCATGAACAGTTAAATATTCCCCTACTGTGCAATAAACGTGCAATACTTTCTCATACGCACTTGTACATAGCACCTTATAACCTGTATATTTACAACATATCTGTACATACATTCAACATCCAGATCTTTTTGACTAACTGCATCTCTGTTTAATGTTTATTGCCTTTTCTTTTCTTGTATTTAATTTTGTGTTGTCACTCGTCACTTTATGTACACTGAAAGCTTCTGTTGCCAAAACAAATTCCTTGTGTGTGTGTGAAGCACACTTGGCAATAAAACTGATTCTGATTCTGATTCTGATAATATTACTTGTTTATAAATGTTTATTACTAACATTTCTATGAACATGATTTGATTATAACTGCAGATCAATGACACACAGCCTACTGTAACGTCTGCAATTATATAAAATAAATAAATAAATGCAACATATATGAACACATACAGACCCTTACAGTCTCCGATATGTTACCACTTACAGATAAACTACACACAGCATACATTTAGTCCTTATTTGAGTTCAAAAACAACACGCAACATACAGTAGCCCACAGTCAGAGCTAACCTCTCATCTGTGTCTGTAATCTTCAGCAGCACATGTAGCCTCTGTTAGAGAGTAATTCCGTCATTCTGAGTTCATAATAGTCCAAAAGGTGATGATAAACATGGCAGTTTGTTCATCATTTGTTCATGGCAGATTGTTCAGGTTGCTGAAACTAATTGCTCTTGTGTTTTGTCTGGCTTCACTCTTGCGTTTGTCCTTTTCTTTCTGAATGGATCAGATGTCGAAGACGCATCATTAATCACACACACACGTTACTATCATCAGCTCAAGAAGTTTGTTATATCAAATCTAGACGCGATCGCGAGCTCCCTGGAAAAAGCGAAAACCGCTCGCACTTTTAGACGGCCTCGTAAAACAACAACAGGACATGGCAATTGCTTGGCTTTATGGCTGTTCATCAAGACAACGACAAGGTTTGTTTTGAGCCGGGGTCATCCATGGATCGTTATAATGCATATAGTTATCTCGGCTGTGTATTTAAAAACATGGCGGCTCCATTGTTTTGATTCTGGCTAGCTCCACGAGATTGTGACGTATCTCTGTAAATCAATCAGCGTTCAGCTGCGCGTGTAGCTCCACCTTTTGGTACCCTTTCTCGTCTTTGGTACTCTTTCGAAAGGGTGTCGAAAAAGTGGTACGGTTTGGTTTGGTTTGGTACGCTTTTGACAGTGGAAACGGCCATAAAAGCGTACCGAACCGAACCATACTGTACCGTACCACTCAGTGGAAACGGGCCATATATGGGACTCTTGTCAAAGCTCGACAGGAACTTTACAGTACACAGTTCATGGATCATTTCCTTCCTCCCTTTCACAAGTGTAAGCAACTTAAGTGCGATTAAAATGGTTGCCTCCTTGTTTTCTCTAGCTTGCAAATTATGTATTTATTGTGTTTTGTTACTTGTAACAGCTTGCACTGTATTTGGTTAACTCTATATTCTCAGATCCCTTTGTTTACAGATTTAAATGTGTTTGTGAGCTCGCGTTTCACTGCCGTTTGTCATTGCTATGGCCACTGTCAGCTGTTCTTACGTGTGGCGGTCAAGTTTTAAAATAGTTGTAATACTGAATTTGTGTGTCGTCGTTTTTACTTATGGTTAAGAATAGAGCAATTTGCTGGTGTTAAACTGCATTGTGTTTATACACTCCTGCATTGGGCTCACACATACACTCTGGACTCTGACTACTTCAAAATAGTTAATAAGCCCAGGTGGGCAATTCTCTTTGTCTTACACAAATGCAGTTGACTAATCATTACAGACTGGGTCATCAGACCAATCAGCGCAGATTAGCATTGCGCTTAGGATAGGTTTGGGAACAATATTAATTGGGATAATTAAGTAAAAATAAATGCATATTATAAGAGTTTTTTTTTACCTTGCCTGCATATCAGCCTGTTGCTGGAGACCCCCAAAACCAAAAAATGACCTTTTATTATGCATAATAGGGGCTCTTTAAACAACATTTGTGAATTATTTTTTAAAAGAATTCAACCTTTACAGGATTGCTAATCATTTTGTCTTCAAATCTTGAATGTTCTCTTTACAGAGCCAAAAACAAACACTTTTATAACCCTTATTTTTAACAATAAATCTTTTAAACACCCTAATTTGAGAACGTGCATCCTTGCCCATTTCCCTCATATTATCCAACCCAATATCTCCACCGCTGTAGGTTGAACTTGTTTTTCTCTCCCCTGCTCGCTCTCCATTTTTCACACATCCCTTTTTTCCCTTTAAACCCAATTTCAGAGGGTATATGTGAACACAGCAGTGGCTTCAGAACTGGCCGATAATGTTTTCCCATTAATTTGGCAGCGCTGGAGATGCCTTCCGATTACCAGATGAATAATAATCAGACTGGCACATTTCTCCTTCCTCCCCGTCTGTGGTTTAATTCTTGTGTATTAAGTAATGTAGCATCTCCCACGAGGAAGACTTAGAAACGTGATGCTGTCGCTCTTGACTTAATAAAAAAAGCAAGTCAAGTCCTGTTTTCAGCGGTACATCCACAGGGCAATGCTCCAGTGTTGTTACATGGATTTAAACTAAAGATTAAATGCAAACTGGCACGCCTAAGCTGTTTTTCTATCCTCCAATGAATTTTCTGTCCTTGTTTCTTTTTGCCTTTGAGTTGATGATGCAGCTGAACTCTCACTTTAAATTATGATCATTTCTACAGTGCCAGCTTAAACAAACCAAGGGTTCAGAACTGCAAAGTCATCAGGATCTTTTTGTGGTGAAAAAAAAAAAAAGCGACCTTGTTTTCTCAGATCTTGTATTTGCAAATTATGCTATTACTTTGCTAAAAAGGTTTCTACGCAGTCGCTAAGGAACTGTGACAGAACTTACCTGTAAGAAAATATGTTTGTGAACGTATCTGTTATACTGTTAAAATGCTAGCAGTGTGCTAGTAAGACATGCTAACATTTTTAAAACACTATAAACATGTTTGAAACAAGCTCATTCATGTTCAACATGTAAAACATGCTAAAGCTTGCTATAGCAACATTAAACAGGCTAACTATGAATATCAATGTATTTCGAACATAGACTGTAAAGGATATGGACGTAGTATCCGTGACGTCACTAATAGGTTTTTGAAGAACGCAAAAGAAGCTACAAGTTGAAGACGAAATCCTGATTCACATATTTTTTCAGAGTGAAAACACAAAAAGCTTTTGGGATAGCTTATATCTCCATATAGGTAATTACTTCTTCCAGACCCTTTCAACTACAAGATGTTATTGGTTACTATAAAGGTAAAACTGACCTATCAGAGAACTACATTATTAACTTTTTTATTTTGTGTGGAAAATATTTTATTCACAAACAAAAATTCTTGAATTCGCAGCCTTCTTTTTCACATTTTTTTTATTGAAATTGATGTTTTAAAAATTTCTTAGACTGGTTAAAAACAAGTAAAGTGATAGATTCTTGAATTATTATGATAATTATTTTGGAAATATCATGGATGCATAAGTTCCGCTTTCCTTTTTGCTTTCCTCTTTCCGTCCCGCTTGGCTGTATTTGTGTTATTTATGTATCTCTGTTTAATTTATTACAATTTTTATAAATATATATATTTTATATGTGTTTAAAATATTATTTTACCTGATCTGTTATTATCATTGTTACTATGATTGTCTTTTTTGTGTAAAATTGGATTTTGTATGTTTGTTACTGAAGTCAATAAAAAAAAAGAAGCTACAAGTAGGTGTGGCCAGCTGTCGCCATTTTGTACTGACCGGAGGATACCAAAAAAGGGCTAATAAGGGTTGTTAACATGCATGCCAAAAAAAGTACTTGCTGCTCACGCACCGCTTATGCATTGTGAAACCGCCGTAAGAGCCTTTTATGCGGAGGTGACGGCACGCAGTGAGTTTTGTAAGTCGACAAAACTAAAGTTTAAATAATATGATTACTAAGCATGCCTCCTGATAGATTTTTTTTATGAAGTAAAAAGGAGGGATGATGAGTCAGGGAGGTAAAGACTTAATAAACCTAATTCTCAGCCATGTCTAAGACAACAGATAATTCTATAAAACATGTTTTTTTTTTGTATGTTATAGAATTGTCTGTAGAATTTCATTCAAATGAAACTATTATTCATGCAAAAGATTTCTGAAATGATCTTAGCATCACTCCAGTTGTGTCTTTACGTTGTTTTCCAGTTACATTTAGGATTAATTTCTGTAATTTAGAATAATAATTGTACACAAACAATAATACTTTTATTTATTAATATATATATATATATATAT
>CAIGQZ010000427.1:31144005-31186613 GCA_903798205.1 Danio tinwini
ATATATATATATATATATATTAGGGGTGGGGGCTGCCCCAGTAGAGCTTTATGTCTAGCCACGCCCCTGTTTAACACCATGCTATCAAGTCTTGCTAGCACATTTCCAAACATTTTAACACAAGGCTAACATGTTTAGCACACAGCTAACATGAATTAAAATGTTAAGTTATTCAAAAGTGTTTCATATTGAAATATAGTTATAATGTGTCCCCACACAGGGACATCAGAAGTCAGTGTTTACTTGCAAAAAAATCACACATTTTAGTTTTAATTTGAAACTGCAAAAAATGTGACATTAAACTATTCTCACTATCTCACTGTATATGAAGCAATAATGTACAGTAGCATTTTTACAGTATTTGTCAGGTAAACTATCATCATGGTTGTAGTGTTAAAGACACTGGGAAAGCTCTTTTAGCAGGGTTTTTTTTTTTGGCACAAATTGTGGCATTTAATAGTTTTTAATTATACAATCTATAAATTCTCCAACATTTTATATACAAAATAAGAAAACCCTTTAAATGTATATGGTAAATTAAACTTGCAATTTATAGTATTTTACATATGAAATATATAATAATGGCTTGTTACAAAGACCATTTGGAATGTCCTTTTACCTTTCTTTAAAATAAATAAATAAAGAGCCCTGGCTGAGTCAGTTGGCATTTCTGTGTGGAGTTTGCATGTTCTTCCCATGTTCTGGTGGGTTTCCTCCGGGTGCTCCGGTTTCCCACACAAGTAAGCATGGGGTACAGGTGAACTGGGTAAACTTGGGTATGTGGTTTGGGTATGTGTGTGAATGAGCGTGTATGGATGTTTCCCAGTGATGGTTGCAGCTGGAAGGTGAAACATATGCTGGATAAGTTGGCGGGTCATTCCGCTGTGGCGACCTCAGATTAATAAAGGGACTAAGCCGAAAAGAAAATGAATGAAGAAATTAATAAATAAATACATATATTTGTACAACAGTTCTGACTGGTTCTTGAATCTGATTGGCTGATAGCCATGCGATAGTGTGCAAATAACAGCACTAGTCCAGCCTCTTCACCCTTCACCCTTGTTTATTATATTTCAAGCCGTTCAGCCTTATAATATTATGTGAGCAAAATCACCTGTTTTGTCATCATTTTAGACATTATGCTAGAGAATCACTCAAATATTAGCTCTAGAGTGACGTTGGTAAAGTAGCAATGGTTTTTGCTCTTCTGACGTCAGCTGCAGATGTGAATGGCAGAAGTAGTTCCTCATACAAAATGATTTGAGACTCTCCGTGTTTGATTTATTTATTTTTTTTACACGTTTATGCTGTCAAACTGTTGTATAAACACAATATCACACTCGTAGCAGTGCGATGTGGCTGTACATTGTCACTGGTGGGACACTAAAGCACTTGGCCTGCTCCACCAGAGCCAATATACAAACATTTCGCTCTGCTTCTCATGTGATATTGCTCATATATATACTGTATTTCTGTCTGTTTCTCTAATCTGATTGGCTGATTTTTTTCCGGATGCAAAACTCCTACATTGATTGTATACTATTTAAACCTTCTTTTCAAGATGAAAAGACTGCAGTGTAGTTCAGGGGATTTTTTCACCCATTTTGTCATCTGCCAATTATTTCGACAAGCACAATTTGATGTATCATTCATGTCTATAGGAAAGTTACTAAAATGTGCAGAGGAAAGTTACTAAAATATGTGACAATGGACCACAAAAGTGATAAAAGTCACAAAAGTAAAAAAAATAAAAATTTAATTATATATAAGCTTCCTATTGGTTTGAATATAATATTAGACTGTGTTTGAACCATTTAAATATCTTAAACCTGGGGGTTTAAAAAATGTAAATACTGAGAAAATTGCATGTAAAGTTTTCCTAATTCAGTTTTTTTAAGCATATTACTAATCAAAAAGGAGGTTTTGATACATTGATACAGTAAGAAATTTACTAAATGTGTCCATCTTTACAATGTCAGTGTTTACTTAACATTCTAATGATTTTTGCCATAAAAAAAATCTCAAAACTATTTTTGCAACTTGTTCAAACTACTTTAACTGAGCTGAATTAACACAATTTTTAAGATTTTTTTTCTTGAGGGACAGCTTAATTGTTTTGTTTAATCCACTTAAAATTTCTAAAAACAATGAATTAACTTAATTTGTGTCTGCACAGCGTGAGGGAATTGAGTGGAAGCCATGTTTTAAAGTGTTGAATCGTACAATTAATTTTACCCAGGAAAAAAAAAATTACCCATACAATATAAGACATGTTTTTGTGCTCCAGGGTCACATTAGTGCAATCACTGACATATAAAGTGTAAAAAGCACAAAACCTATGATTTGGGAAGTGCCTTTCCATTTAGAAGTAACAGAAAAATCATGCATTCCATTCATATTTAAATCAAAGAGTCATAACACAGTAATTTAAAATCTGCTCAAGTGATCCTCTTCATCACAAGAGGAATATGCATGCATAAGTGCATGTATTTCAAAAGAACATTCATTTTACAGCCGTCATGAGGTTTTTCAGAAGTGACATGCTTCCCCCTACAGCTGGAAACAGGCATTTTTTCACATTCAGCACACACACCCGGACCCCTCTCCCTTTCACATAAATACACGCGCTCATAAATCCTTGATCGATAAGTGTGTTATGATGTAATTTAATTCTTACCGCACCATAAGCGACTGTACAAACTGGTGCAATAAAGAAAGAGCGTCGAAGCGCTATCTAATAACACACTGATGCCAGAACGTGTGTCCAAAGTAATGGCATAATCTAAAACAAATCCAGCTCCAATTACAATTTAATGAATCAAAGCACATCACAAAGAAATAAGTCGCATTTATCACAAAGCGCACCGTTGAGATTGCGCGTCTAGTAGTAGTGGCATTAAAGATTCAAGCGGGGATTGAGCTAAACCAATCTCCATGTCTTGCACACCTTTGTTTCATATCTGTAGAGTTTCATCATTTGGCAAGTTTCCTGTTTTGTCTGTTCTCCCAATTGGCCAGACCTAAATAAGCAGGGCATCAGCCAATCACAGTTTGACGCTCAACATAAAAGCATTTATTAGGGGAAGTCACACATACTTTATGGGACGCCCTTTAAAAGAGTGTTTGCAAGTGTATTTAGCAGTGTTTGCTAATCCAAGCATCTGCATTACTATCTTTATAGCTTTATATTACTATATTACGTTTAACACAGTGGCAACGCAGTGGCGCAGTAGGTAGTGCTGTCGACTCACAGCAAGAAGGTCGCTGGTTCGAGCCTCGGCTGGGTCAGTAGGCGTTTCTATGTGGAGTTTGCATGTTCTCCCTGCGTTTGCGTGGATCCGGGTGCTCTGGTTTCCCCCACAGTCCAAAGACATGCGGTACAGGTGAATTGGGTAGGCTGAATTGTCCGTAGTGTGTGAGTGTGAATGAGTGTGTATGGATGTTTCCCAGAGATGGGTTGCAGCTGGAAGGGCATCCACTGCATAAAAAAAAAACATGCTGGATAAGTTGGTGGTTCATTCCGCTGTGGTGACCCCGGATTAATAAAGAAACTAGGCCGAAAAGAAAATGAATGAATGAATGAACGTTTAACACAAATATTTGGCGCATGGCAGCAACAGTTTGTGAGGTTGTGTTTGTGAAGGTTTTTATTAAAACTAAAAACGTTCAACAAAATTTGATCAATTAAATGGAGCCTTAGATTTAATTAAAGCCGAAATATATACATTATTACCTGTATTTTTTTATATAATCATTACAAAAAAGCCAATAAAAATATCACTTTTCCAGGGACATATTATATCATGAGAAAACTTGTTATCAGAATAATCAACAATATTGAATATTGCACTTTAAAAAAAGTGTACTTTTTTTACTTAAAAAAAAATCTTCATAACAATATTAAGAACTATTAACTAGTCAATATCATGTCAAATTTACTTAATTTAGGAGTGTTAGGTTAAACATCAAGTAAAAGTTAATTGATTATTTTTTCATTTTGAGTCTATAGACCATTTCAATATGGTGATGTCATTGGTCCATG
Source organism: Danio tinwini (assembly GCA_903798205.1). Classification (NCBI taxonomy): domain Eukaryota; kingdom Metazoa; phylum Chordata; class Actinopteri; order Cypriniformes; family Danionidae; genus Danio; species Danio tinwini. Next base: position 31,148,048 of record CAIGQZ010000427.1, read on the forward strand.
AACATTTTCTGCTTGTTATCAAACTATTTCATAACTGTAACAAAAGGCAATTTATTCATAACTTGATGTTAAAACAGCTATCATAACATTATTTATCAATATGTGGCTTTTTAGATTCTCGGAAGCTATAGAAATGAAAAATGTAAAACAGGAAATAAGCTGGGACCATTGTTTTTGTTTACATCCCTCAAAATGGTCTATATTTATTTTAATTAGGTAATGTCAAGTTCTTGTTTTAGTAGACGAAATATTGCATTTATGATTTTTTATTAAATCTAATTAGTTACAAATTAGTACATATGGCATAACTTAAAGGGTCACGAAACACCACAACACATGTTTTGAGCTGTTGATGGACATATATGTGTCCTACGCTGCTTTAAACCCTATTAGGACACATATATTGCACTAAAAAGTGAAAAATGGTTGTTTTTGCGTTATTTTGAGCAGATTCGTTCTTCTGGTTTGAAACACATTTTTGAAGCTGCGTCACGGCCATTAGATATTTGCGTGTAATTCAGCGTGGAGACTGGATGTCTGTACCTGCGAGTGCATCGTGACGTCTCTGAGTGTGCAGCATCAATTCATGAAAAAGACTTGGTTCAAACCAATCAGCGCTCTATTGTGTATGCGGTGCAACATCATTAATATGCATGATAGCTTCGGAGACTGTTTTACCTGTTACAATGTTCAGACGACAGAGAGACGCCACGTTGTGTTGCCAAAACAAGTGAAAGAACGAGAATTTGGAGACATGGGTCATCAGTGTTGTGTTTATTAGTGTGCTGCGTTTATTATTGTGCTGCAACCAAGGTTTTGTTTTCATTTCCCCGCTATGAGAGCGCAGCTGGACTCATGTGTGGATTACAGTGTACGCGATAGAAATGCGTTTGTAAGGAACATTTTTTACCCGAGAGCTTTTCGCATCTGGAAATGATGAAATCCGGATTTCGCGCTCATCTCCTATTAAAAAAGACACGGCTTCAGTTTGTGTTGATTGTCCTGTGTCTACAGATTTGGTAAGTGTGTGTGAGAGCAGTGCACTTTGTTTGTTCATTCAGATGGCAAAGTTAGTTCGTTTCGTCAGCAGTGCTCTTTCAGTTTTAAAGACATACCATAGTGAAAATTATTTAGTTACTAAGTTTACAGTATGTTAATATCACTGCAATATTATAGACTGAAAGATCCACTGTAAATGCTGCTCTCCGGGTGTAAACACATAAACACCGCAATCAAACTTTTACTGTTGTGTAGAATTTTTGAAACATTTTGTGACTTAATCATCTCATCATCTCCCATACTGAATGTAACCCCAAACCATGATTCTTCCTTCACCAAACTTGACTGATTTCTGTGAGAATTTTGGGTCCATGTGGGTTCCAATAGGTCTACTGTAGTATTTGTTATGATTCATTGGAAAAATCTACCCTCTGCCACTTCTGTCAAGTTCAAGTCAAGATATTATTTGTTGCCCTTACAACTGAAATCAACGACAGGACTTTTGCAGCTAGTGTACATATATAGGCCAATAATCTGTATTAGCCAATATAAAATAATAATGACAACATTGGCACAGATATGAATGATACGCCAAAGTAAGCAGTTAGTGGTCAAGTAATAATTTTTGCATTTAACTTGCATTTAATAATGCTTTTTTATCAAAATAAAATATTATCATGCCTTGATTGTTTAATTATTTAATTAGGACAGTAAGGCCTGACTCTGCTTAGACAAAAGTCTTGTCACTTAACAGAAACAGAAATGCTCAATAATGTTAATGCAGGGGTGTCCAAACTCGGTCCTGGAGGGCCGGTGTCCTGCATATTTTAGTTCCAACCCCAATTAAACACACCTGAACCAGCGAATCAAGCTCTTTCTAGGTATACTAGACATTTCCAGGCAGGTGTGTTGAAGGAAGTTGGAGCTAAACTATGCAGGACAGCGGCCCTCCAGGACAGAGTTTGGACACCCCTGTGTTAATGTCATGTCTGAATCATGTCAAAGTATTGTAGGCTTTTTTGAAAGTCCAATCCAGTGGAAAACTAACCAGAACACTAGGGCTGCGTAATGCATTGAAAAATAATCCTTATCGTGATAACGGTATATGCAATATCTGAAAGCATTTATGTTGCCTTTATGGGTTGTTTATCCAATCACACGTCACAATAAGTTTTCATTAGTTAATCTAACTCCAGGGCGACGCAGTGGCACAGTAGGTAGTGCTGTCGCCTCACAGCAAGATGGTCGCTGGTTCGAACCTCGGCTGGGTCAGTTGCCGTTTGGAGCTTGCATGTTCTCCCTGCGTTCGCGTGGGTTTCCTCCGGGTGCTCCGGTTTCCCCCACAGTCCAAAGACATGCAGTACAGGTGAATTGGGTAAGCTAAATTGTCCGTAGTGTGTATGAGTGTGCATGGTTGTTTCCCAGAGATGGGTTGCAGCTGGAAGGGCATCTGCTGCGTAAAACGTGCTGGATAAGTTGGCAGTTCATTACACTGTGGCGACCCCGGATTAATACAGGGACTAAGCCGAAAAGAAAATGAATGAATGAATAATCTAACTCCTAAAATGAACTAATAATCAATACTTATACAGCATTTACAGTGTCAATGATAGTTCAACATTTACTAATGCGCTATTAAACTTTAAATTGTTAACATTAGTTAATGCATTGTGTGTTAACATGAACAACTTTATTTCCATTAACTAATTTTAACAAAGATTAATAAATTGTGTAATAAATGTACTGTTCAAAGTGTCATGTCAGTAAATACATTAACAAATACAAGCTCATTGTGAAGTGTTACCACTTATCCACATTTGACCAATCAGAAAAATATATTCATTCATTCATTTTCCTTTGGCTTAGTGCCCTTTTTATCAGGGGTCACCACATCGGAATGAACCACTAACTATTCCAGCATATGTTTTACGCAGCAGATGGCCTTCCAGCTGCAACCCAGTAATGGGAAACACCAATACACTCTCACATGCACACACACACACTAAAGCTAATTTAGTTTATTCAATACACCTATAGCACATGTATTTGGACTGTGGGGGAAACCGGAGTACCCAGAGAAAACCCACGTCAACACGAGGAGAGCATGCAAACTCAATACAGAAATGCCAACCGACCCAGTAGGAACTCAAACAGCAACCTGTTTGCTGTGAGGCAACAGTACTAACCACTGAGCCACCATGTCGCTCAAAAAAATATATATTACCTGTATATTTAGTATGATCATTACAAAAACAGCTGATAAAATAGCATTTTTCTCAGGGACATATTATATATACATGCATATTGTTATCAGAATACTGCATATTGCATATTTTCCTGCTTTTAGAAAACCGCGGACCTAGAAATCATCCTAACTACTTAGCCATGCCTTCTTGATAATGCATTTTGCACATGCAAAACACTCACTCAGCCAACTCAAATAATGCATTGCTTTTGACATAGGATTAAAATAAAAGTACTTTATTCAGTTACAAACAATAAACCAACAAAATATGCACTATTAACAATAAATATTACAATAAGATAAAACTGTGTGAACTCTTTCAGATGGATTACAATAGCAAACTGTAAACGATTTTCCCTCAGCAACCCTGTGTGATTCTGTCTTTTACCTTCTCCTGGATATTTGTGAAGTATTTCATTTGGTTTAGGAGCACTTTGGCGGCCAGAAGATCCCCTGTGAAAAGAGGCTCGTGAGGAAAACACAAAAACACACATTTTCCACTCGCGCACCACAGAAATGTGCGTGCGACCAGCCTTAGCCCAGAATTTCAGTGGAATTTGGGGTCACGAGGAGAAAGAGAAAAAAAAAATACCTCTGCTCAGGGAAGAATTTATCCGTTCAGTCAAGCCTTTGAGTTTCTCTGGTGAAAGAAAGTAAAACAGAGTGTATAAACAGCAGAAATGCTAGAAGTGAAAACACAAACATAAAGCCTGCAGAGCCTTGAACTTTCGGATGGAATGAATCTGGGGTCAGATAAACAAGCTGGCAGCGACTGGAGTGGGCGAAGAGCAATATTTCAACAATCACTTCCGGATGGAGCTTTTCTCTCTGGCCTACACACCTTGCACTGACCAGCCGATGGCGCTGACCTCGTCTTGGCTCCGCGTCTCGGCGAGGCACTCGTTGATCTCCATCACCTCCAGGAGAAACGCAGGGTCTGCAGTGGCATCCGTTCCTTCCTCCAGCAAAACCCCTCGCAGCTCCAGCTGGAGAAGAACAGGCAGGTTAAAGAGGGTAAAAACTAAAGCTGCAACATATTGGAAAAATACAACATTGCGATATTTAGTTTTGCTGCAATATATAGTGCGATATAAATATAATTTCACCAGATGATTTGAACAGCTCTATTTGGAAAGATTGCATTAATTTGGATCAACTGAGGTGTTAAGTCTTTTTCTATGCAGCACATCTGCATAAAACATGATAAATTACAAGCATATATAAAAATGAAGGAGCAAAAATAGAAGTGGAACAAAAAGAGTTTGCAGCTTTTTCTTTATTATTGAAAAATACAGAAATTGAACAATTGAACATAAAATAACATGGTTATTGTTGTATAAATAATTTTATACAATTATATTTAACAATATCTTTATCTTAGGTGCAGTAGGTGATTGTCTTCAGTAGCATTTTGTTATTGTTAGCCAACAAACCCTGGTTGTACAATGAACGCAAGCGATTAGCGAGTGCTCAAACAATAGCTTGCTTCTTGCGAATATATGCAGCTGCTGTAGTAAAAAAGGAGTTTATAAACTAATAAAGAGTTTAACTGCACAATGGCGCCTAAAACGGACAATAGTGCAAACAACGCTCCCATTTCTGTTTCCATGTTGTTGTTTACAGTGAAGGCTGGTCTGCCTTCTTCCGGTAGCGTTATAGTCATGTGATATAGAGCTTGGCGGATAAGGGAAGGATATGCAATGACCCAAAAGCCCCAATCAGGTAGCGAATCTCAGCAGCCACGCCTGTTTTCAAATATCTCCGTTTTCCCCCATCCACACTGAGACGGAGCAGTAGCGTTTTAGAATGAAAACAACCTCTCCAGCGTTTTCAAAACGCTCCGTTTTTGGGGCTCGAAAACTCCGGCGTTGTGTGGACGGATGGCGTAACCGTAGCAAAACTTATGCGTTTTAAAACGAAAACGCATTAGTGTAAACGGGGCCTTAACAATGTTCATCCAATTAAAATTTGACATGCCGAAAATTCCGATAATTCTGATAAGTAGCCCAAACTCTGTCAACAAATGTAGATTTGTACATCTGCGCAGACATTCACGCCGATCTGCCGTTTGCACGTGCATGTGCGTTCACGTGCACACAAGAGAGAGAGAGTGACAGCGGTAAAAACAAATGCTAAATCAAATTCTGAATCAATATTGGAGTTCGTTTTGCACACTGAAGGAAGAATGACACCATGGCTGAAGTATTTCTTTTAGACAGGTTATGTTTTAAAACTATTTTAGTTACGCAAAGCTGATGTAGATTGTGTTGTTTTACTAATGGGTTATCTGCACATAAGTGTTGTTCAGCCACTGAAATCTTCTGGCAAAAGATTGATGACTAATTTCAGTTTCATAAGGAACCATAATTGCTTTAGGACAAAGCACGAGAGAGTGAGACCAGCGATCCTTGCATGCACAAAATGGTCACACTTTACAATAAGGTTCATTAGTTAATGTTAGTTAATGCATTTACTAACATGAACAAACAATGAACAATACATTTACTACAGCATTTGTTCATGTTAGTTAACGTTAGTTAATGAAAATACAGTTGTTCATTGTTAGTTCATGTTAATTTACGGTGCATTAACTAATGTTAAAAAGCATGAACTTGGATGTTAATAATGCATTTGGGAATGTTGAATTATGATTAATAAATGCTGCAAAAGTGTTGTTCATGATTAGTTCATGTTAGTAAATGCATTAACTAATGAACCTTATTGTAAAGTGTTACCCATGAAATATTGCACGTTATGACAAGTTTTGCTTGCTGAAAACGTGCTAGATATAATACAGTTTTTCATTCAGGATTGTAATATTATAAAGTACTATAAACTTTTCTAACAGGCCAATGGCATGAACTAGAGGGTTTCTACTTTTATTTTTAAGGTACACATTCTTGATTTCAGGAGACATGGCTTTGGACGGCAGAGGAGGGACTGTGTATTTAAAGCTATTATGCTAACGGTTAGCATTTTGGCAGATCAAAAACTGCACCTTTAACATATTAAATTTTTTCCACAACTGTATGCAAGTATATTATAAGTACCTGAACTTAAATTACCTAAAAAAAAAAAAAAGTAATCCTATACGTAACTTTTTCCAGAGGAAATGTAATTACAGTAACTAGGTATTTTGTAAATAATTACACCCAACACTGTATATACTGTATATCATCATATTGCACAGCCCAAATATTGGCATAGGGGTAGGCCTGTCACGATATCTATATTTTGTTGTACGATATATATTGCACCAAAATATATTGCGATAAACAATATTATTGTCATGTTAAGACCATTTTGGGCACTCATTATAAAATGCCAGAATGACAATATAATAACATCACAATGCAAGCTGACTCTTCCAAAAAAATACATCATATTTTATTCTTAAGAATATTTAATTTAATTATAGTCATTTTAACAGTTCAATAATCAGGCATTGGACTCAGGATGTGAAAAAGCATATCCTAAATAAATAATACTAAACGTTAAGAAAAAAAAGAGCAAGGTAAAAAGTAACAGAGGCTGCGATATCTGCTACCAGATCTGATCTAGATTTCTACCAACATGAAAATATACTAAAGTAATTTCTAGTAAATACTATATTGTGTTTTTTTTAACCAGACTGACACTGACACCACAAATAGAATGATGCTAAAACTAGTATTTATGCATGGGCGATATATATTGCATCACCAAAAATTATTGAGGTCATGTCCATGTGTTGTGCGAAAAGTCCATATGAAGAGTTCAGATGCAAAACCCTCTAAATCCATCAGACCTATTTTCTTGTAAATGAGCATTTTCTATTAGGCTCCTCTGATTAGGTTCAGAAGTTTCATTTTATTGATAATGATAAGGTTATTAGCTGGTAAATAAAATATATATATTTTTTAAATGTCACTTTAGACAATTCTTTGGTTTTTAACAAGGTAGATTTTCTTTAGCGTCAAAACCTGCTAAATCCACTTGTGCTTTATTTGCAAAAACCTCTAAATCTATTATTGGGACAAGACATTGTAATTAGCTGAAAAATCACTAAAGATGCAATTAGAAATGATTTTACCAAACATAAAACACATTACACAAACCACCCAAAATAAAAATACATAAATATGTTAAGTGGTGGTTCATTCCGCTGTGGTAAGCCCTGACAAACCAGGGACAAAGCAGAAGGAAAATGAATGAATGAAATCTGTCAAGTAAGTGCATTAATTAATGACATTAATAAATCTTAAATAAAAAATAACTAAGTCATTTCTGATATTTGGGATTTAGATTTAATGCAAGTAGAGCAATGTAAACATTGTAAACTAAGCTTGATTCAAATAATGTAGTGTAAAAACAATATAAATAATGTATAGTTTTATACATTTTATTTATATTTTTAAAAATAGCTAACATTAGCAAATAAAACAGAAGGTGGGCCTACTGGGCAAAAAAAAGATGTCTCTCAGACACTTTTAGAAGCTGTCATTAATTCATTCTCACCATACTCAAGGTCTTGGTCTCTTTTTTGTCTCTTGTTTATCCTCATAGCATCCATGTGAGTTCTGATTAGTTCTCGGGATACTCTCGGCTTTCGTTGCCAAAGGCAAGGGGTGTTTAAGGCTTTTGCTGGCGCTGCGATTGAGATGATTTAAAACAAATCTATTTGTTGAATATGTACTACGTGCCTAAAGCTTTGCTCAATGTCATTAGCTAATTTTTGGCTTTTGCATTTGAACTCTTCATATATTGATTATTGTGATAGGCTTACTTAGCAGTCTACATATTTTTGGGGTACACACACCAAATATTTACAAAACAAATAATTACCATGTAGACGGCACGACTCAGAGGCTTCTGCAGCGTTCTGTAGGCTTTGTTCACCAGCGCCGACTGTTCTTCTGAATATTCCTGCTCTTTCTGTAAATAAGATCAGACCCCAAAGTCATTCAAATCGGTTTCAAAAGCCCACAAATAAACAAAACTCCAACCTAAAGCACATTACAGTTGTGATTTTATGGAGAAACAAAAGAAAGACTGTAACAAATAAGTCAGACTCAACCCAAGTTTTCAAACTTTTCCAAAACATTATATAATTATGGGCTGTCATCACATTTATTTTAAGATATCATGACATGTTCTTTGTTTGTGGAAAGGATTTCCTCTTGGGAATGAGGAGAATTGTCAAAAAGCGAAACCCCAGCATTGCTGATAATTGTGTGGGGGTTTTTTCTCCTCTCTTTTTTTTTTTCTTTCGCTGAAGGATCTGGCTGTGTGGGAGGACGCAGAGGGTCTGAGCTGTGATGGGATTCGTCAGGTGGAATAAGAGGTGAGAAACGAAAAGAAATGACTTGCAGAGGAGAGACATTTTCAGCTGTCAGAGTTGCCAAAGTCTGGAGAATCAACATCCGGCTTGCTGTTGCTGTCAGGAGACCCAACCGGACGCGCAAAAAACATGAACCAATCACCAAAGAACTGTCTTCTGCCTTATATGAAGCAAGATGTGCTGTATCTCACTATACCTGAGCATCTAAACTCATACGGACAGGGTTTACTGGGTGTGTGGTATAGTCAAGGAAAAGGGTTGGAAGGTGAATCTCATAGAAACTGTCAACAATACACATTAATACATTTATTAAATGTTAAAGGAAATCCTGTTTCTTTCACCTTTCAAGACTACTGAAGAAAAAAAGTTTTCACATTTCACCAGACAAGTTAGCAATCCCATATAAATCTGTAAACTAAAGCTGTGTCCTAAATGACCCACTATACACTATGCAATTACACACTCAACAGTAGGGCTGTGCAATTTGGGGAAAATATGTAATTGCGATTTTGACAGATATTGCGATTTCAATTTGATTTGCGATTTAATTTTGTAGTCAAGCTTCAGTTCAATAATTTGTATTGCAGCTTCTTATTGACAAAATGCAGTAAGTGTTAAAAAGGGAAGTAAAAGACATCAATTTATATTAGCAAACAACTCTGAAATTGTACTTTGCTGTTGCTTGCTACTAGATTGAAGCTGGATTTATACTTTCACCTGGCGCCACATCTCGCACCTCCGCTGACTGCGCGGGCACCTCGCGAAATGGACGAGGCTTTTATATTTGCCGCGTTTGCCGTTGTGATATTCTTTAAAACGAGAGGGGGTTTTCAAAAGTACCTGACCGTAAAGTCATTCGGATAAACAGAGAAGTAGAAAGTTTCCAGAACTATGTCATATCATCAATGTCATTCAAGATTTTTAAACTAATTATTTTGATAAATTATTTTAACGATTATAAGGATGTTTATAACCAAATTTGATTAAAAAAATCTTGAATGATGCATCACTTGCTTTGGTTAATATCTCAGACAGTTTTACCTATTAAAGTTTATTAAAATATTAATGGCAACAGAACATGGGCAGCTCTACAAATATATTTTTATTATGGCAATAATAAAAGCAAAAAAAGCACACTTACTGAAAAATACTGATTTTTATTTTTTTTATTTAGCCCACTACACAATTTACACCTTTCTGTCTGGCTAGTTTCTGTCCTATACTTACGCTAAAAAGGCAATAATGGTACAACATTCCTGACCATTATCACCAATAAAGCCCAGAAAAACAGGGCATCAGTTTATTGTAAACCGATAGGTTCAAATATTCCTTTCCAGTTATCAAAGAAATAATTTGTTCCTTCATTTTAGTTTTGTAACTATTAAATTGTTTTAAATTCAAAATTGTAATATATACACCAGTGTAAAACCTATGAATGGTGAAAAACATATTTCTGTAATTGTGTACATGGGTTTCCACTATGCCATGGCCTCTTTTGGCTTTAACAGTCGCTCAGGTTTTTCCAAACCTTTTAACAAAAACTTTTATCCTTTCCCACGGCTGTTGCAATTTCTAGCCAAGAATTATTGTTCATCAGGTTATCTCTATGATCACAGATCATAAAGATGTCTGTACAGTCGCACCATTTCAGACAAAATCTCTTCAAAGTGGTTCATATTCAAATCAAACGTGGTGCCATGCGCACTGTTCGCCCGAGTCACAAAAAATGCTGTGCGCACCACCAGCCGAAATGATGTTGCGCGCACCCAAAGTGAACTTCCGCTAACAACGCGATGACGTCACATTCGCAGCGCGCACTTAATCGTACTAGCGGACTCATCGACTATAAACCTAAAAATTGAGTGTCACTGGCAATACTTTTAGTTGACTTTTTAGTAAGACGCTCCTCATATAGCCGGCTGTGGTGCTTTTTTAGGTGCTGGTTGTTGTATTTCTTTGTGCCGTGGCAACAATTCTGCAACAGCTCTTACAAAATTACCTGGTTTTGTTCTGGGTCTGTGACCTTGAAACCAAGATATTTCCATATTACCAACGTGCTATTTTTCTTTCATATGAATTTGCCTATTAATGTTTCTTAGGCAGCAGATGCCATCATCCCACTCATCTGCGCTTTCCTTTTTGTTTGTTTTTTTATTGTGGCCGCTCAGCATAGTTTGGATTTTCAGCGCAGTTCTGATTGGGAAGAACAAAAGTTTGCTCACTCAATTGGCTAGTAAGACTGTCACACACAGACTGCAGTCACACATTTGCTCTGGTTGGAGGAAATTAAATAATATGCATTTCATATCGCAGCCTCTTGCTATTAGCTAATTGCAACGTTTCAACTCATGATTATTATTCGGTTTCGATTAAATCGCACAGCCCTACTAAACAGCACAGTATGGCCCAGTTCCACAAACCAGGATTAGCTTAAACCAGGACTAGACCTTAGTTATATTTGGCTATTTAAGCCACATTTATAAAAACGGCCTTAGAAAAATACATTACTGGTGTGCACCTGGAGACAAAAAATGACTGCCATATTTTAAGACATCTCACTGCAAGTTATTTTCAGTTGGGAGAGCTCAAACATGCAATTTAATCCAAGACTAGCCTTAAACCTTGTTTGTGAAACCGGGGGTATATGTATGTAATTTCGTCCCAAATGGAAAGCACTAAGCAGAAATTCCAACTATTTCCCAGATGACGCTTGACATGTGCCAAATAAGCTAAATAGATGACTTATCTTACAACTTATCTCTTAAAAATATTTTACTTTTACATTTTGTCATTTAGCAGTCATTTTTGTCCAAAGCAACTTACAATTGAGGAGGCATTCAGAACTTCAACAAGAAGAGGCACACACAATTTGAATACACACAAAAAGTGCTAATTATACAAAGGAACCGTTTGTGCTCAGAGAATTAAGTGCTAGAGCAAGGAGGGGAAGTGTTTGCCTTGTAGAGAGAAAGTGTTTCTACAGGTGGTTTGTCAAACCCACTCACCTGTATGAAGCACACTTCATAAATGCACTTCAAAAAGAGATTTTGAGTGATTGTAAGAAATTATCTGGTGCAAAACCTGGTGCAAGTGTAAAGTGTCAGATGAAAGAGTGAGTTTTCTACAGGTGGTTTATCAAGCCCACTCACATGTGTGAGGCACACTTGTTTTTTGTGCAATGAAAGAAATCATTTATTCATTTTCCTTCAGCTTAGTCTCTGATTTATTAGAGGTCACCACTGCAGAATGAACCACCAACTATTCCAGCATATATTTTACGCAACGGCTGCCCTTCCAGCCGTAACTCAGCACTGGGAAACACTGGAATGAACTCTCGCATTCACGCATACACACACACCCATACACTATGGCCATTTTTAGGTCATCCAATTCATTAAAGCGCATGTCTTTGGACTGTGGGGAGCAGCTGGACGAAACCCACACAAACACGGGAAGAATATGCAAACTCCACACAGAAATGTCAACTGGCCCAGCCGGGACTCGAACCAGCTACCTTCTTGTTAAGCACTTGCAGGTGAAAGTGCTTACCACTGAGCCATTGTGCCACCACAAGAAATTAGTTAATAAAAGTTTATAACCAAATGTAAATTGGGTGAAAAAAAATGGGGCATTTACATTTTTTAAAATATCCTTTCAACAACCTTAACCCTCACAGTGAGTCTGTATCAAAGGTTTATTGGTTAACATTCAAAAATCAAAAATCCTCTATAGAGAAAATGCATGAACTCCAACAACCTGACTTTTTTTGGTTACAATAAATGATAGGATGTAAACCAATTAATATAAACATATTTTACACAACACAATCCATTACCGGTGATTTCTGGGTAAAGTTGTCCGGATGGAGAAATCTTTGCAGCTCCACGTATTTCTGCTGAAGCTTCTGGGTGTCCAAAGAAAAATTTTCTTCACTGAGGGAAGACAAACACATTCAGATAGATACAGGTCAGGATATGAACCAGAAATTGAAGTAAATGCATTTCTGTATATAAAGAGCTGGGCTGTGTTTGTTATGTGATCATGTAGCAGCTGCTACAATATTATGGAGTCAGATAGGTCTAAAAATAATACATTTACAAAATAAAATTCATACATTCACAGAACAAAATCCAGTTACAAAATCCAATTAAAAATTCAAAACACAATTTGTAAATAAACAAAGCAAAAATCTGAAATATTTTTGCCAAATGAATTTGATTTGTGTAATTATTAATTGTGTTATGAATTTACGAATTTAATTTGTGTATTAATGAATCGTGTTTTGAAATAATAAACAAGGTACTGGAAATATTCCTCAGAGACTTTGGTCTGTATTGACATGATAGCATCATGCAGTTGGCTGCACATCTATGATGCGAATCTCTCGTTTCACCACATCCTAAAGGTGCTCTATTGGATTGAGAACTGATGACTGTGGAGGCCATTTCAGTACAGTGAACTCATTGCTATTTTCAAAACCAGTCTGAGATGGTTTGCACTTTCCTGCTGGGACTAGCTATCAGAAGATGGGTAGACTGTGGTCATAAAGAGATGGACATGGTCAGCAACAATCCTCAGGCAGGCTGTGGCATTAACACGATGCTCAATTGGTACTAAGGGGTCCAAAGTGTGCCAAGAAAATATCCCCCACTCCATTACACCACCACCACCAGCCTGAACCGTTGATACAAGGCAGGATGGATGCATGCTTTCATGTTGTTGACGCCAAATTCTGTCCGACCATCCGAATGTTGCAGCAGAAATCGAGACTCATCAGACCAGGTAACGTTTTTCCAATTTTCTATTGTCCAATTTTAGTGAGCCTGTGTGAATTGTAGCCTCAGTTTCCTGTTCTTAGCTAACAGGAGTGGCACCTGGTGTGGTCTTCAGCTGCTGTAGCCCATCCGCCTTAAGGTTGGACATGTTGTGTGTTCAGAGATGCTCTTCTGCATACCTCGGTTGTAATGAGTGGTTATTTGAGTTACTGTTGCCTTTCTATCAGCTGGAACCAGTCTGGCTATTCTCCTCTGACCTCTGGCATCAACAAGGCATTTGCGCCCACAGAACTGCCGCTCACTGGATATTTTCTTATTTTCGGACCATTCTCTGTAAACCCTAGAGATGGTTGTGTGTGAAAATCCCAGTAGATCAGTAGTTTCTGAATTACTCAGACCAGCAACTGTGCCACGTTCAAAGTCACTTAAATCACCTTTCTTCCCCATTCTGATGCTCAGTTTGAACTGCAGCAGATCATCTTGACCATGTCTACATGCCTAAATGCATTGAGTTGCTGCCATGTGAAATTTGCGTTTACTAGCAGTTGGACAGGTGTACCTAATAATGTGGCCGGTAAGTGTATATCAAAACAGGCTTTTACTTTGTTTGCGATTAATCGTGTTTAATCTTTGCCCAGCACTAGTTTTATTATCTATATTTTATAAATGTATATATAAGTGCAACAAGATAACCATATGTAACAATTTGTTGTTTTAATAGTGTTTGTTTTTAACTATATATTTTAGCATAAACAGCCTTTCTGAATCCATAAGTGAAGCACTCAAAACAATAACAATGACCTATATATCAGCAGTTAACTCACCAGTTCAAGATGTCAAAATAATTGGTCTTGTTATCAGGAGGTTGAATTACTTTACAAAACGAACAGAAGAATAAATCTGCAGAGGCTCCGCAGTTCCAGCAGAGTCTGTTGACTGTAACTGTGCTGAAAGAGTTCAGTGTCAGGCGCCCTTTAGCTGCATTACTGTGACAAACATCCTTAAAGTCTTTACTGTAAGAACTGACAGCTCTCCCTGAAGCCAAACACGGAGTTAAAACATTATTAAGACGTTGTTCGTTTGATATACATCCATAAGTATGTTTAAATCCGGGAGTTTTTAATAAAATCCGAAGTCTGTGTAACGTTAACATGTTTCAACACTGAAGAAACCGGGTTTATAGAATAAGAGTTCACAACTTCCTGTCATGAGAGCCCGCAGTTTTGTCAAAATAAGAGTCTGTAAAACTTTTCAACCTATTTGTTTCAGTTGATTATTTACATTATATTTATCGGTTTAGAGTAGAATTGCTAAAATGAGGCCTGAGCTTTTAAAATGGTATGTCTAGTAATATTATTTTATCTCTAATAATTTTATGACAACACAAAGCTTTGCTTAAAACTGAAACAGAGGAGCATCTCAGCTCTAGCTGCTGTACACTTCTAAATAATTAATACTAATAAATATATACACTTATAAATCCTTCATTTCAACAGCCATTGTTTTTGTTTTTATTATTGTTATTGTTATTATTAGTAATATTAATATTTGTATAAAATAATGCTATTTTTATTATAAAAGTATTATTTTTATATAGTATTATAATAATAATTATTATTATTATAGGTAGTACATAGGTCTCAAACTCGATTCCTGGAGGGCCACAGTTCTGCACAGTTTAGCTTCAACCACCTGCTTAATAGTTAATCTTTAGTAGTCTTGAACACCTTGATTAGTTGGATCAGCTATGTTTGATTAGGGTTGAAGTAAAACTGTGCAGAGCTGCGGCCCTCCAGGAATTGAATTTGAGACCTATGGTATATAATGTAGTAAACAAGCACTTCTTGTGTGTATTGCCTCTTCTTGTTGAATTGCTGAGTGCCTCCTTAGTGTCTGCTAAATGAATAAATGTAAATGTAATATATAGCAGTTTTTGTTTTTTATGGCTTTTATTTTGACGGAAAACCACAAGGGAATCATCTCCTTTAGAAAATCCTTCTCTTTTGGTAGCAACAGATTTATAAATCTTATCCCAAACTTGACAAGATATCTCTCGCCTGTAAAATAAAATATCATACTGTAATAAAGAAATACATTGAAATTATTTTTAATGAACTACATTTCCCATTAGCCTCTTGGCTCTGATGAATAATGTTATGGGAAGTTCATGAATGAAAATGTTATTCATTTCACTTGATTATTTATCAGTTTTGGGCTAAATGACTAAAATGAGAGATGTAAACTGTCTCTAAATAGTCAGTCGATTATTGTTTCATGTCAAATAAAAGCATAAAGGTATGCTTAGTTAAAAATAAAAGAGAGGATCAACTCAGCTGTCGCTACTGTACATTGGTAAATTAAATTACTATTATTATTTTTGTAGTTGTTATTATTATTATTACTATCATTGTTATTATTAGTAGTAGTAGTAGCAGCAGTAATAGTTGTAGAATAATAGTGATAATAGTATATAGTAAAAATAGCTAATAGTATTATTATTTGAATCTTAAAACAAGTTAGTGTGTTTTTTTGTATGTTTTTGCCCCATTTGCATTCAATCACTAAACCATACAGCTTTTATTTGGACACAAACACGAAGTTAAACGTCTCTTTTGAAATCCTTCCCCTTTCGTTGACAGCTCATTTATAAATCTTATCACAAACTTGACAAGATATATCTCGTCTGTAAAATAAAATATCCTACTATAATGAAGAAATATTTTGAATACATTTTTTAATGAACTACATTTCCCATCAGCCTTTGTTCTCACCTCTGATTGGTTGAATGATGTTATGGTAAGTTCAGGAATGAAAATATTCATTTCGCTTGATTAATTACGGGGTTGGGGTTAAATGACTAAAATAAGACATGTGGTCTGTAAATGGTCAGTCGATTATTGTTTCATGTCAAATAAAAGCATAAAGTTATGCTTAGTTGAAAATAAAAAAGAGGATCAACTCAGCTCACGCTACTGTACATTGGTAAATTAAATTGCTATTAATAATTTTGTTATTATTATTATTAATATTATTATTAATGGTAGTAGCAGCAGCAGTAATAATAGTAGAACTATAGTAATAATAGTTAATAATATAGTAAAAATACCTAATAGTACTAGTAGTTAAATCTTAAAACAAGTTAGTGTGTTGTTTTGTCTGTTTTTGCCCACTTTACATTCAATCGCTAAACCATACAGCTTTTATTTTGACAGAAACACGAAGTGAAACCTTCGTTTTAAAATCCCTCCCTTTTGTTGACAGCCTGTTTATAAATCTTATCACGAACTTGGCAAGATATCTGTCGCCTGTTACATAAATATCATACTGTGATAAATAAACATACGTGATATTTTTAATGAACTACATTTCCCATCAGGCTTTGCTCTCGCCTCTGATTGGTCGAATGATGTTATGGGAAGTTGACGAGTGACTTTTCCCGGCAGATTTGATGGGCAGCAGCTTCACGCGGCCGAGTTTGCCACTTTTTAAAAGACGATTTGATTAAGGTATGCATTACGACAGGCAACTGATAAACACAATTAGATGATCATTTGAGTTTTCTGTCAACGACTGTTTCTGCTGAAAATAAGCAACAGTTCACTTCCTCGGTCGCTCGTGTCTCCAAAAAGCTCGGTTTTGCACTGTATGCACGCCCTGTCACAAACGATGCACATCTAAATAACTAGAACTAACCAACAAACGACTTTATTTGAAGTAAATATGCAAAGTTTTATTTAATATACCGTGTTCTTTGAGTTGTTTAAGTTCATTGCATTGGTGTTTGTGATACACGAAGACTTTGCCCGACTTTTAAAGGTCACATGATGTGAAACAGTTTATTTCTCATAATAAGGTAAAGTTGATTTTATTTTCAGACTTTCACTTTAATAATATAATTTCAGAAAAGTATTTATTGCAAATTCTAAATAGGGAAATCATATTAGCAGCCAATGACTAAAGTACAACATTGTTACAGTCAATTAAATAATGTTAATGTTGTTTTAAAGTCATATTTACATGCTCTTTCAGACTCAATATTTAAAGTACAACATATTATTTTGATATATATTATATATAATATTTAATATACTGTGTTTGAATACCGCAGTAAAGTTAGTTTGATGTTTGACATTCATTAGACATTCGGTTTTAAACCAATTGAAATCTTTGCTACTGCTATAATTTGAGGCAAAACTATATCAGAGAGTCAGATAGACATAAATATGTGCCCTTTATGTTGCACAGGCTTTTTTTCTTGATTAAACAAAATTAGCTATGTGAATGAATTAAAATTCAACCATATTAAATTATACAATATAACCCGTGCCAAAATGTTTAGAAAAACATCCTGCTTATTGCACAAGACTCTGTTTTTGTTATTAGCACTTTATTTATTTTATAATATAAAAAAAAACTTTTAATGTGAAAAATAGTAATAATCATTTATTACTCCATCATGACTCCATTTGAGATAAAGAAATCAAATCAACTGTAAAACCCTCTAAATATTATTCCTTATGATGGTCAAGCCTTTTTTTTTTACAATTATGCCTTTGTTGTTTTAATATACAGTACTAAATCCATATTTTCAGTGTGTCAGATACACTTAAATGAATTAAACTCTGACCCCATTTGAGATAAAGGAATCTAATCAACTGTAAAATTGTCTAAATATTATGCTTTTGTTGTTTTTCTTTACAGTACAGAATCCATATACGGTACCGAACTTTAAAGGTCGCATGATGTAAAACAGTTAATTTCTCAGATTGAGGTAAAGCTGATTTTATATTCGCACATTCAGACTTCTTAATATTCTAATTTCAAAAAAGTATTCTTTGCAAATTCTAAATAGGGAACTCTTATTAGCAGCCAATGACTTAAGTACAACATTGTTCACAGTCAATTAAATGGTGCTAAATGGTTGTTTTGAAGTCATATACATGCTATTTCAGACGAAATATTCAAAGTACAGTAAGTCACAGGTTGTCACTGTTCAAAAATGAGCGAATGTGCAAACAAAAAACAACTTTACCTCATTAAGTTAATGTGTCAGTTGTAAATTTGACAGTGTAAACTTGATAAACGTACAGAGAAGCAACCATATAATATAATTATTGTGCTATAAAGCCAACACACAATGGAAATAAGTTTACTTAAAATGCAGATATGTGTTGCTGTCATATCTTTATTTGTTTTCGGTTTTTAGGGATTTTGTGTTATTTTATTTTGCGTAAAGATTTGAGTCTCAGACCACGTTTTCTTATATTGTCGATTCTATTTATGCTTCTGTGTTATTCCATTGATTAATTAGATTCATTTACATATTTTCATTGCACACATTTGCAATTATATTGTCTAAAACTGTTGAAAGCTGTAAGACACTAATGATTTAAGGCTTAAAAATGTAGAAAAGAGAAAGTCCCAGTAGATGAAGTTGCTGAAAATACAGTAGGTCGATTGTAAATGACATTGCGTGATGACATCGTTGCATATCCACACCACAGTGCAAACCTATGTCGTTGTATGGAATGTGCGCTACTCTTATGTCAGCAAATAATATGACCTAAAATGTGTTTATTTGGCCTTGTTATTGAACTGATATAAGCATATTTACAGTATGGAAAAGAAAAACAAATTGCCAATGCTCACAGCAGAGAGATTATAAATGAAACATTTTAAATCATGAGAAAAGATTATGATTTGAAGTATGTTCATTTATAATCTATATGAAAGTTATATTATCATATTTTCTGTACAGTATGTAAAAGAAAAAAAAATAGCTGTCAATGGTCGCAACAGAGGGAAGCACGGTGGCGCAGTGGTTAGCACCGTTGCCTCACAGCAAGAAGATTGCTGGTTCGAGCCCTGGCTGGGCCAGTTGGCATTTCTGTGTGGAGTTTGCATGTTCTCCCCATGTTGGTGTGGGTTTCTTCCGGGTTCTCCGGTTTCCCCCACAGCCCAAAGACATGCGCTATAGGTGATTTGGATTAACTTAATTGGCCGTAGTGTATGAGTGTGTGTGTGAATAAGAGTGTATGAGTGTTTCCCAGTACTGGGTTGCGGCTGGAAGGGTATCCGTCGGGTAAAACATATGCTGGATAAGTCGGTTCATTCTGCTGTGGTGACCCATGATAAATAAGGGACTAAGCCGAAGGAAAATTAATGAATGAATAATTGTGAAATACTGCGTCTAGCCTTGAAAAACATAGAAATTTCACTTGTATATTTAGAGAAAAAATAAAAACAAATCTCTCTATCTAAAAAAAAAAAAGATGGCTGAAAATTGTTTGCGTTAAATTTTTTTTTATCTCTTCTTTCGTTCACAAACTTCTATAAATCAATTGCAAACCCACAAAGACAACATGTTTACATGCAGTGAATATTCCATTCTGAATACATTCTCTCCAATGAGATTTGCACTTTTGTTATGTCATGTTATGTCATTTTTGTTCACTTATCCGGGGCCAGGTCACAGGGACAGCAGTCTTAAGGCTGTTTTATACTTCTGCATCAAGCGCAATCGTATGCTACGGCGCAGCCCACGCATGGACGTATAGCCCTCGCCGTGGCCGTTGGCGACATTGGCACCTCTCAATAAATGTTACGCGTAGCGCAAGCTCTGTGATTGGTCGGCTTGGTTGCGCTGACGAGTGTGGGCGGAGGTGAGAGCCGCGCGAGCGTGATGCAGCGAGTTTACAAGTGTGGAGTCCCATGAAGGAGCTCCGGATAAAGACTGTTGTTTTGTGTTTTATCTGATTAAAGTTGTTGCATGTCTGCCGGTTCCTGCCTCAAAATGGATGAATTTGAGCCACTTGTACATTAAGGAAGCGTTCCGAAAAAACAAAACACAACACAGAGGAACATAAACACCTTCCGCCAGCTAGCGTTTCGGAAGTGTATTGCAGAGCAACAGAAACAGCGCGCAGAAGTATAAATGCACGGCTACGCACAAGGCTTGCACCGTGGGTCACGCCGATCACTTGTATAAACCAGACTTCAGGCGAGAACTCCAGACTTCTCTCCCGGGACACTTCCTCCAGCTCCTCCAGGGGGATCCCGAGGCATTCCCAGG
This sequence comes from Danio tinwini, assembly GCA_903798205.1. Taxonomy (NCBI): domain Eukaryota; kingdom Metazoa; phylum Chordata; class Actinopteri; order Cypriniformes; family Danionidae; genus Danio; species Danio tinwini. The sequence continues at coordinate 31,168,459 of CAIGQZ010000427.1, forward strand.
CCAGCCGAGAGACATAGTCCCTCCAGCATGTCCTGGGTCTTCCCAGAGGCCTCCTTTCGGTGGTACATGCCTGAAACACCTCCCTAGGTAGGCGTCCTGGAGGCATCCGAAACAGATGCCTGAGCCACCTCCGCTGACTTCTCTCGATGTGGAGGAGCAGCGGCTCTACTCCGAGCTCCTCCCAGGTGACAGAGCTCCTCACCCTGTCTATAAGGGTGCGCCCTGCCACCCTGCGAAGGAAACTAATTTTGGCCACTTGTAACTGAGATCTTGTCCTTTCGGTCATGACTTAAAGCTCATGACCATAGGTGAGAGTAGGAACGTAGATTGACCGGTAATCGAAAGCTTTGCCTTTTGGTTCACCCCCTTCTTTACTACAACGGACTTGTACATCAACTGCATTACTCTTGCCGCTACACCAATCCACCTGTCAATCTCACGTTATGATGTAATTTATTTATTTTAATTTCCTTTTAGTGTGTATCCAGAATAAAAGCATCATGTCTGAGGAAGCGGGAGCCAGCGGTGAATCTCAGTCTCAAACTCAGTCCCAAACTCAATCCCAGCCTGCGTCCAGCTCCTCATCCGCCCCAACATCATCCAGCCAGGGCTCGTCCTCAGGCTCCGGGACTCTGAGTTCGGTGGACACGGTACCCGTCCAGGAGCTCCAGTCCATCCCTGAAGATGAGGAGGAGGTTCAGCCGCAGGTGTGGGGCCGCGTCATTCCTCTTATGCAGGGATTCAGCGTGCTCAGTTAAGTCTTTTGTCTTCTCAAGAAACTCAGTATGCAGAAGGACTTTTCATTTTCAGTAACCCAGTGTAAGTGCTTCCGGTGAACTGTTGTGCTAAATTTTTGTGTGAGTTTTTCAATGTAATATTAATATTTTATTTCAGCCTCGTTTTAAATGTCATATTTCATTTTAAAGAATGTCATTTAACAACATGCAATTAACTAATAATAATTCTCTTTATATTTTGCAGATTGCACAGAAAACCAGTACAGCTTTGGGCGAGATAAAAGATGCGATTATAGTTTCAGCAACTCCATTCTGAGAAAATCACCCTATTTCAACACATACAGCAAGAAACATTTTAGGATTTTTAGGGTAAGAGCAACAAGTTCATATATCATATTTGATCAAATCACTGTCTCATTAGAATGTGATCATTCTCAATAGTGAAATGCAGAATATTCTAATGCTGTTGTTTTTTTCCCCCAATTAAAAGAGTTGGCTTTTTTATTTCTATGATTTAACTCTACTAAAGTGCTGAATTTTTTTAAGGTACTTTATGATATGTTGCCATATGCAACAACGTTCAACAGTGGATCTAACTTAGAAATTTCAAATTTAGAGCTTTCCTTATATTTAATGATTTTGTTGTTTGAAATGATTGAATTGGTGTTGCAGTATAAGCTTTAACACAGAACTTATAAATGAAACCTTAAACATACAGTGCATCAGCAAAGTATTGATAGCGCTTCACTTTTTCCACATAATTTTATGTTACAGCCTTATTCCAAAATGGATTCAATTCATTTATTTCCTCTAAATTCTACACACAATACCCCATAATGACAATGTGAAAAAAAAGAGTTTTCGGAATTGTTACAAATTTATTTAAAAACCTGAAAAATCACATGTACAGAAGTATTCACAGCCTTTGCTCAATACTTGTTGATGCACCTTTGGCAGCTATTTTTAAATATGATGCCACAAGCTTGGCACACCTGTCTTTGGAAATTTTTGCCCATTCCTCTTTGCAGTACCTCTCAAGCTCTATCAGGTTGGTTGGGAAGTGACTGTGTACAGCCATTTTTTGATCTCTCCAGAGATATACAATAGGATTTAGGTCTTGGCTCTGGCTAGGCCACTCAAGGGCATTCACTGAGTTGTTGTGAAGTCACTCCATTGATATTTTGGCGCTGTGCTTTGGGTCATTGTCCTGCTGGAAGATGAACCGTCACCCCAGTCTGAGGTCAAGAGCACTCTGAAGCAGGTTTTCATTCAGGATGTCTCTGTACATTGCTGCATTCATCATTCCCTCTATCCTGACTAGTCTTCCAGTTCCTGCTGCTGAAAAACATGCCCACAGCATGATGCTGCCACCACCATGCTTCACTGTAGGGATAGTATTAGCCTGGTGATGCCTGGTTCTCTCCAAACGTAACGCCTGTCATTCACTCCAAAGAGTTCAATTTTAGTCTCATCAGACCAGAGAATTTTGTGTCTTATGGTCTGAGAGTCCTTCAGATGCCTTTTGGCAAATTCCAGACGGGGAGTGACTTCCATCTGGCCACTCTACCATACAGGCCTGATTGGTGGATTGCTGCACAGATGGTTGTCCTTCTGTAAGGTTCTCGTCTCTCCATAGAAGAACGCTGGAGCTCAGACAGAGTGACCATCGGGTTATTGATCACCTCCCTGACTAAGGCCCTTCTCCCCTGATCACTCAGCTTAGATGGCCGGCCTGCTCTAGAAAGAGTCCTGGTGGTTCCAAACATCTTCCAGTTATGGATGATGGAGGCCACTGTGCTGATTGGAACTTTCAGAACAGCAGAAATTTTTCTGTAACCTTCGCCAGCCTTATGCCTCGAGACAATCCTGTCTTGGAGGTCTACAGACAATTCCTTTGTCTTCATGCTTGGTTTGTGCTTTGACATGCACTGTCAACCCTGGGACCTTATATAGACAGATGTATGCCTTTTCAAATCATGTCCAATCAACTGAATTTACCACAGATGAACTCCAATGAAGCTGCTGCAACATCTCAAGGATGATCAGTGTAAACAGAATGTACCTGAGCCCAATTTAGAGCTTCACGCAAAGGCTGTGAATACTTATGTACCATGACAGTGGTTTTCATGTTAGCTGAGTAGCTGTATATAATCAAAGATATATGGAACAAAAAAGTGATTTTCTACAAGTAAAGCATGAGCATGCTTTGCATCTTATAAACACAACCAAGCCTAAAAAATACACTGTGGACCACCCCTTTAAATCCTACATGGCCCTTCATGTATATTGCTAATTTTATGCTTTAGAAAAGTAAAAAAACTTACATACAGCACCTTTATATCTTCTATTTATAGTGCAACACCATGGGGATTTCCTGGGTTTCTTCTTTATTGGTGTTTGGAGTATCAATGCAAGAGTGCCCTCTGGCATTCGGAGGAAATTGCACAGAATCGCGATTTCCTGAAAAGATGCACATGACAATCGCAACTTTTGCTCAATCAAGTTTGCAAATTCGTTTCTATTAATCGCTCAGCCCAATTGTAAATTATGCATTTCACACAGTGTGTTTGCTGCTTTTTCAGGATGAGAATCTGGTTTATCTTGAGGACCTGAGTGGTAACGGCACATGGGTGGATGATGAGAAACTGGGAAACGGGAAGCAAAGTCTTCTTAGCAATAACTCCGTTATCGCCCTCGCAGAACAAAAGCATCAAGGTTAGTCATTTAGCTGAAAGTTCTTTAGGGGTTTATGAAATAGTAAACAGTAAATTCTGGCTTAATTAAGACTCTGAATTCTTTCCACAGTTTTTATGTTTATAGATAAGATGGGGGACGATCAAGCAAACCTTCCTTTGGAGTTCAGCAAGAAATATCATATAGCACGAAAGATTGGGACGTAAGTCAACTTGATTTTCTACCGAATTTACCATTTTTCTATAAATAAATCCACAGGGGTCTTAAAAAGTATAAAAATTTGATTAATTTAGAGAAATTTAGGGCCCTTAAAGTCTGAAAGCACTTGTCACAATTCACAATATCAACAAAACATTATCTTACATAAACTACTTATTAGCTGTTTATTAATAGTTAGTAAGGTAGAAATTGTGTTTAGGTTTTGGGTGGGATTAGGGATGCAGATTAAGATCATATTTTATAACTACTAATATACAGTTAATGTCTTAATAACAGGCAGGTAACAATTCAGAAGTTAATAGCGTGAATTAAGCCAAAAAACCAAAAGACTTAAATGCTCTTACAAGGTATTCAATTTTGTGTCGTTTTTGATTGTACAATGTACTGCTAGACTATGCTAAAGTTTGCCTGAATTAAATCTGTGAATATTGGGATGCTGTGTAGTTTATGAGATCAATAAAATGCTGCAATATTTGACATCACGCTGCTTTGTTTACTGCAGTAACCAAGACAACACCATTCATTATTCCTGCTGTTTTTAGGCGCCACCTACTGGACTAGCATTTTTATTCAGTATATGAATAATGTTTTAGTTTAGAATTAGTTGGTTACAATCAGTATTTAGTAAATATACTGCTAAGTAAAGTTTAAATATAGCCAATTTTAGTAGTAGAAACTTATAGTGGTGATGAGGTTTTAAAATATATGGAAAGAGTCTAGTAGGTGATTGTCTTAAGAAACATTTTTGTTGTGCTGGTTAAAAGTCTCTTCACAAAAATAGAATAGAATTATATTCTTAATTTTGTAAACAGTTCTTCTATATGTGCCTGACACAGTTTAATGCAGTGCAAGATTTTTCACAGAGCACATTATACTAATGCCAGATAAGCCAATATATACCCAAATGGAAGTGATACTTGTAATAGGTGTCAACAATCTCCAGCAAATCACACACACATGTTCTGGTCTTGTCCAAGATTGACTGTGTTTTGGTCTGAAATATTTGATACTTTTGAAAAAACTTTCAACATATGAGTCACTCCAAACCCTCTAACAGCACTATTCAGAATTCCGTTTGAGCCAAATTTGCCTCCAACAATACAGAACGTTGTGGCTTTTATCACATTATTGGCTAGGCGGCTTATTCTACTTACGTGGAAACGTACATCTCCACCTTCATATGACAGATTGATAAAAGATTTTTTTTGTGTGTGTTTAAAGTTGGAAAAAAAATATTTTCATTAAAAGGGTCTTTAAAATCTTTTTACAAAACATGGAAACCTTTGTTGAATTATATTGACACTATTGATCTCGAAGCAGAAGAGGAATATATTTTTTTAAATATTATTATTTTATTATTATTTATTACTTTTATAGTTCGTTTTTTGTTGTTGTTTATATATTCATTTTATTAATAAATTTTTTTTACATTTATTGTGTTATTTTATAACTATATTGTTTTTTCTGATGGTCATTAGTTCCTAATTGTGAAAAAGCAGAACAGTATGTTACTTATTTTTGTATGTATATGATATTGTATCTGCACAAAATGTTAATAAAAAAAGTCTTCACATTCCAATAGTAATGATTGAAGTTAATGATCTAAATGTATTTATATGTATTTTTATATTCTGGGTGAGGCATAAGACAAAAAAATGTTCATCCAATTAAATATTCTCGGGTCGACATTTCCCATAATTCTGATAAGTAGCCCAAACTGTCTGTCAGCAAGTATAGATTTGAACAACTGCACACCCGTTCACGCAGAGCCGGTGTTTGTGCGTACACGCTCTGCTCGTTCACGTGCACGAGAGAGAAGTAAAAACATGCTGAATCAACTTTTTAAAATCCCAAATCAATATTGGAGTTCGTTTTGCACACTGGAGGAAGGATGACCCCATGGAAGTATTTCTTTTAGACAGGTCATGTTATGTTTCAAAACTATTTTAGTCACACAAAGCTGATGTAGATTGTGTTGTTATGAATGGGATATCTGCACTGACGTGTTGTTCAGCCACTGAAATCTCCCGGCTAAAGATTGATGTGATTATTTTCAGTTTCATAAGGGACCTTTTACAGCATCGATAATGTTGATTTTTATTTAGTTTAACAACAAAACATAAGTTAATAGCTATTCTGCCTAGCCTGCTTTACTGAAGTGAAGTTGGTTTTATAATCACATTGGTTCATTTTTTTAACAGTGACAACCTGTGACGCGCTCCCTGAATTGTTTACCATGCTACTCTGAATATTCGGTCTGAAATAGCATGCAAGTATGGCTTAGTAATGAGTGTAACTTCTGCACGCCGCCAGCCAACCGCTAAGCAGAGTTGCTTTAGCACAGCACGTGAGAGAGGGTTGTCTGCTGTCGTCATAAGGTGCACGCGTTCATGTTTTAGGAGGCGTGGCTTTGGACGGCAGGGGAGGGACTGTGTTTTAAAGATTTTATGCTAACCGGTTAGCATTGTGGCAAATCACCTGCACCTTTAAATAGGTCTTAAAAGGTATTGAATTTCACTTTCTGGTTCCTGTATATACCCTGAAATCAAAGTAACTATGTACAACTAATCAAATCGCTATGTGTCTGTGTGTAATTAAATGGAAAAGGCTACTCCAACATGAAGTGTGTATTTCTGTGTGTGCAGCATTACATTAGGGCAGTGGTTCTCAAACTTTTTTCACCAGGTACCGCCTCAAAAAAATAAATTGTCTCTCCAAGTACCACCATAATGACCAGTATTAAAATACAGTAGCATAGCAGGCCTAATTAAGCAGCTATACCTCTGCACAGCTCAAAAACGAGGCAGATTAATTACTATTATTACGAAAATGTATTATTGTCAGCCACTTTAAACACTATAAATAGTTAAAACATTAACACTAAGTAATGTTTAAATTAAAATATGCTTTTAAAAAGTTAATAAAACATGACACTGTCCTTAAAAAGTGAAAAGAGGAACGCTGTACTTAAATGTAAAGTATTAACTAATAGTAGCCTATTCATCAAAACCTGGAAATGTTCCTTGGACCTCATAAATAAAGGCTATATTTCATCATATTCATATATAAACTCTTTTTGATAAAATTTGAATTATATGTTGCATGTATATATGACTTATTTATATATCTTTAAAATCTAAACATTAACTTGTATTTTAAATATATTATTTGGATTTACATATTTAAATTAAAAAAATAGATCTGTTTACTGTGCATTAAGAGTAGGCTTTGTGTGCAGAAAAGCAAGTGATTAAACCATACCTGTCAACATTAGGATATAAAAATACGGGATAGGCCCCCAACAGCCGTTACAAATATGGGGAGAAAATTAGCTTCAAATGATGAATACAGAACAAACATTAGAAAATTTAAAATAACAAACGGTTTAGCCAATCAAAATCAGTTTACTAATCACATTGGTGTTATCGTATGCGTCAAAGGGTTAAAAGTGTGTTCATTTTTTTTACAGTAATTATTTAGCGATTTCTTCGTGTACCACTAGAAAGAAGCCTGCGTACCAATAGTGGTACATGTACCACAGTTAGAGAACCACTGCATTAGGGAGTACACTGCTATTCACACTTAAGGCTGATTTATACTTCTGCATCTAGCGCACACGTATGCTACGGCGCAGCTTACGCGTGGACACATAGCCCCTCGCTGTGGCCATCGGCGACGTTAACGTGCACCTATCAGAAAATGTAACGCGTAGCGCAAGCTCTGATTGGACGGCTTGGTTGCGCTGACGAGTGTGGGCGGAGGTGAGAGCCGCGCGCCCGATGCAGCGAGTGTTTACAAGTGTTTACCTTACCTTAAGTGTTTACCTCATGATTAAAGTTGTTGCACGTCCGCCGGTTCCCGCCTCAAAATGAGCGAACTTGAGCCACTTGTACATTTAGGAAGTGTTCAGCAAAAACAAAAAAACCAGCGAAGAAACTCGACACAGAGAAACATAAACACCTACTGCCAGCTAGCGTTTCGGAAGTGTTATTGCAGAGAAACAGAAACATCGCGCAGAAGTATAAATGCACGGCTACGAGCGAGGCTTGCGCCGTGAGTCATGCCGATCACTTGACGCAGAAGTATAAACCAGGCTTTAGGCATGATATCTATTTTTTCTTGTACGATATATTGCACCAAAATATACTGCGATAAACTATATTATTATTATTATTATTTTAAGACTCTTTTAGCCACTCATTATAAAATGCCAGAATAATGTGAACACATCATATTTTATTCTTAAGAATATTTAATTTTATTATGGTCATTTTAACTATTTAATAATTGGGCAACAAAAAAAGTGCAAGGTAAAAAGTATCAAAGGCTGCGATATCTGCTTCCAGATCTATTTTCAGTTGTCAGGCACCCACATGAACATGTACTATAGTAATTTATAGTAAATAATACAGTGTTTTTTAACCATACTGACACTGACACCACCAATAGAGATAGAGATGTTGCACAATCAGCTAAAGTGTTGCTAGAATTGATCTTTATGCATGGGAGATATATATTGCATCACCAAAAATGATTGAGGTCATGTCCATGTGTCGTGCGATAAGTCCATATATTGATTATTGTGACAGACCTATCCACAATATCCATAATAGCATATAAATATACATTTGTGCTTTAAATCTCTCAATAATCTGTCGTTATCTGTCACAAATATAGGATAAAGTCAGTAAAATTAAAGTCATTTTAGGTTTTGAGAAATTCTAAATATTTCCTGCAAAATATTAAGTACACTTGATGAAATTGTGACAGAAATGTGTTGCTGTTGTACAGTACAATGTACTTTTCAAAGTAATCATATTAATTCAATCTGAATGAGCCAGCTTCCTGCACAATTCTGTTTTATTTAAAGGGGACCTATTATGCAAAAATACTTTTCATAAGGGATTTAAACACAGTTGTGTGGCAACAGTCTGTGAGTATAACCAGCTTATAATGGTAAAAATGTATTAATTGAATTTTTTATAATCAGACTGCAGTCTTCAGAAACACTCTGATTGACATTCTCCCATTGTACTTGTCATCAGAGGGGGAAGCCCCGCCCATTAGTGACCATCTCTCCCTCATTAGCATTTCACTTAGTCTTCCTTTTGAATCTGCCACTGTGCTGACACACAGGCATTTGTAGCTCCGCCCTCTTTTGAAAAGAGAACAATCTCATTTGAATTTAAAGCGACAGTCATTAAAATGGCACAATTAGGATCAAAGTCTAAAAGGGACAGTTGCAGAGAGTTATTAAACATTATTTGTGTGGCGACCCATTGCTTTTTCTCATGCTAGACGATTCATCACTTTCCTTGTCCATCAACTAAAGAAAGATTCTGTCAGTTGTTCTGACTGCTGCAAAAAAAAAACAATCCTGAAACTATGGCTGGATCCATCTGCTCCAACTGATCTATCCTGGAAGCTCTATCTACTGGACATTATTAGTTTGGAATACACCACAGCCAAAATAAATGAGGCCAGTAAAAAAAAAACCTGTACAATTTTGGTTAAATATAAGAGAGATTGTGTCAGATATGTTTAAATCCTGATTGTGTACCTATTATTACAGTATTACTGTCTTTTATTGTATTTAATTATTTTTTTGGGTGGATCTCAGGCTTTGTTTTAAACCAAAATGTTCAATAAAAAAAAAGAATAAAAAAACATTATTTGTGTGTTATTTTGAGCTAAAACTTTATTTACACACTCTAGGAACATCAGAGACTTATTTTACATCTTGTAAAAAGGAACATAGTAGATCCCCTTAAATAATCACTGTGTTTTTCTGACAGAGGCGTCTGTGGGGAAGTTAAGCTTGCCATTGAAAAGGAAACCTTTAAAAAGGTTGCTCTGAAAACTATAAACAAACATGACTTTCCATCAATAGGGGTAAGAACTTGGATGTATATTTTTACAATACACATTAGGGCTGCATGATACTGGAAAAAACTGACATTGCAATGTTTTGTTTTTCTGCGATGTATAAAGCAGTATGAAGTCAAGTTTACCAGATGACTTGAATAGCTCAATTTGGGGGAAAAATCATAGTTCTAAATTGATTGGGATGATTTTGTAGGGCAGCTAATCTGCATAAATGAAGCAGACAGTTGTTTTGATGGTTTTCTGGACTGTATTCAGGTACAGAAATTGAATAATCAAATGTAAATGCATAACATTGTTAAATCATTGTATGATAATGAAATACAATTATTCATTCATTTTCCTTAGTCTCTTATTTATCAGGGGTTGCCACAGCAGAATGAACCGCCAACTATTCCAGCATATGCTTTATACAGCGGATGCACTTCCAGCTGTGTAACCCACTTATACACTACAGCCAATTGATTTCATCCAATTCACCTACAGCACATGTCTTTGGACTGTGGGGGAAACCGGAGCACCCGGAAGAAACCCACGCCAACATGGGGAGAACATGCAAACTCACGCAGAAACGCTAACTGGCCCAGCTGGGACTCGAACCAGTGACCTTCTTGCTCTGTGCTAACCACTGAGCCTCCGTGCCACCCTGAAATACAATTAATCTTTGTTAAAGCTACAAACGTTAATGATTTCAATATTTTCTTATACACAAATGCTTTAAGTGAAGATTATTTATAAACTAATTTCGAGAGGAGCACGTGCTTATGATTGATAGCAGCTGATCCTTGTTAGCTAATGCACGATCCACCAATCGGAAGATTCCTAATCACTATAAATAACCAGAGTATCTTACCTTAGCCATCTTCGTCTTGAAGAATCCCCCCTTCCACCCCTACTCCTCCCCTTTCCTTATCAGGGCAGCACAGAGGCCCAATGGTTAGCATCATTGCCTCACAGCAAGAATGTCACTGGCTCAGATCTTACCTAGCCAAGTCGGCATTTCTGTGTGGAGTTTGCATGTTCTCCCCGTGTTTGCGTGGGTTTTCCCCGGGCTCTCCGGTTTCCTCCCACAGACCAAAAACATGTAACATAAGTAAATTGACAAAACTAAATCAACATCATAGATGAGCTCAAATTCATATACACTCTCCATGGCTCTTTACATTCTACATTTACCATTATCAAGCAGGGGGAGTTCGCGAGACCTACCTGAGCTCAGACTCCCCTCTCGCCCTGCAACGGGAGGGAGCCCCGGGCTCAAGGATCTCACGAGCTCAGGGCTCTCTCCCGGGACAGCATGCCAAATACGCATTATAATGTTCATAGTACATCCATTTGTAAATATCACCATAGTTTTTCTATAACTGCACTTTATAACTTATACCTGTATCCTGCACTTGCTGCTATTGCACTCCTGGTTAGACCTAAAATGCATTTCGTTTCCTTGTACTTGTACATGTGTGATGACAATAAAGTTGAATCTAATCTAATCTAATCAATCATCAGCCAGGGCGAGCTCTTGAAATGCACTTGAGTCACAGGCCTTAAAAAAACAAAGCAACCAATCAAATGAAAAACCTTCCCTCTATAAAGGTCAAACTTCACAATGTGGTTCAGCTATAATCTCACTCAAAATGGATGAATAAACTAAAATTGCTATTGCAAATTGAAACATTGCGATATCGATGCTGAAACTATATATTGTGCAGTCCTAATACACATTTAACTTGCTTATGTTCACCTGACCTGCATTTATTTGATCAAAAATAAAAACCTGTAATGTTTATTATAGCCTTTTATTATTATTATTCTATTTGATTTGTTTTAAAATGTAACATATGCCTGTAATACAAAGCATTTGTTTTTGTGGTGATATTGAAGATTAAACAAAAGAAACCAAAACATTATGGATTTCATAAAGTGTTGATGTATGGAGAAACCTTTCATGATTAAGATCATGCATTTGATAGTTTAGTTTTTGCACATACAAGCTGATGTTTAAGATGTTTCATTTGCATTTAACAGACAGCCACGCGAAACGCTGAACGGGAAATCGAAATTTTAAAGAAAATTGATCATGTAAGTCATGGATTATATTTTAAATAGACAGAAATAAGGATGATTTAATACGTTTTTTTCCCCTCTCTCGTTCTCCTCAGCCGTGCCTGATCAAAACTGAAGATTTCTACCAGACAGAAGATTCCTACTACATTGTTTTGGAGTAGTAAGTCCTTGTAGTGTTTTATTAGGCTAAAATTAGCAGTTTCTCCTGCAAATTGTATTTTAAGATACTTTAGAGGCAAATTATAACTAAATCTATAAGTTACCAAAGTTTTCTTTATAGTATTGCTAATATCTTTATATTTTGTATGTTTTCCTATTTTCCTTTTTTTGTATGTTTGCCATATTTTCTATAACTAAGTTTTTTATTTCCATTTCATTTTAATCTCTTATTTTATTCTTATAAATTTTAGTTTATTTCTTATTGTTAATCTTGTTTTTAAGGTCACGGACATTCATATAAGCATTTCAATGCATATAATACTGTGTATGACTGCTAAAATTGTCATTTTTATTTCCTGGAAGTTCAGTGTGTAAAAGCACTGGCTATTTTGACTGATAAATTGAAGGTTTATTGAAAGATGAAAATGTACTGTTAATTTACTTAGTTTAAAGGCTCGTGCACACGGGTCACTTTTTGCTTGCGTTTTCCGTCAACGTTTAACGCCTCGTGACTAAATAAAGGGCGCCAATGTGATCGTGCATACCAACACGCAAAACGCCAGGCGTAAAAGCGTCATTTTTAAAGAAAAGCCTCGCATTCGCTTTTTTGTTTTGATGTACTGCCAGGGCTGGATTAACCAATGGGCATTATGGGCATAGGCCCAGGGGCCCGTGCGCACTTGGGGCCCCTGCGAGGGGTGAGATGCGGATTTTTGAGTGTCTATTTAGGCTAAGTGCAAATAGCGCACCTCGTTGGAGTAAGCTAGTTGAATGCTTCCCGCCAGCGCCGTTTGATCGACAGAGTCAACATAACTAAAGAGCGCAGTAGACAGCAGGTGGTGTGGCGTAGCTCGTAAAGAGCATGGCAATATGTTTTGAGGTGATCGATCATAAACCCGGTTCGAATCCAGCGTCTGATGAACACGTTCTTCTTTTTCCCCCATTACTTATCAGATTAGAAATACATTTATTTTCAATAGAAAGAAAATGTTTTTGTTTAAAAATTTTAATAAAGTATATAAAATATATAAAATGAGTCACAAAGTATTTAATAAGGATAATAATAATAATAATAAATATTCTATAAACAGTTATTTTCCACCTGGTGTTTAATGTTAATATATCTTAATATAATTAATCTGCATTTACAATGTTAGTCGCCCTGCTTCACCCATATTCTCCGACCTCATGGAGAGAGAGACAGAGAGAGAGACAGAAAAAGCCCCTGAAGAGGAGCGAGACAGGAGAGAACTGGTATAGTGTGTGTGGTTTTGGATACTTTCAGCTTTATAATCAAGTGCTTTTTGCCTACTCTTCATCACGAGGGAGACAGTAGGAATCATTAATCAGTGTGTGTATTATGGAGGACTCGGATTCATTGAACTGGACCGGAGAGGTGTTATATCAAAATCATATGCATTATAAGTTTGTAGAAGTTATACATTAAAAATACCCTTAAATATACATTTTTTGTACTGCTTCAGTGAACTTGAACAAGTATATTAAAAACCATTAATTTTCAATAGTTTTATAAGTATTTTTTTTTTCAAAGTGTGCTTTAAATGCTTTTAAAATAAGTTAAATCTTTGTTGACTATAAATATGTACTATGCCATTTATTTAAAAAATGTGGGCAAAATAGTATAGATTAACTTTATTTAAAAAATATTATACAGGTATAGCAGAATTATTAGACAAGTTGTATTTTTGAGGATTAATTTTATTATTGAACAACAACCATGTTCTCAATGAACCCAAAAAAAACTCATTAATATCAAAGCTGAATATTTTTGGAAGTAGTATTTAGTTTGTTTTTAGTTTGAGCTATTTTAGGAGGAGATCTGTGTGTGCAGGTGACTATTACTGTGCATAATTATTAGGCAACTTAACAAAAAACAAATATATACCCATTTCAATGATTTATTTTCACCAGTGAAACCAATATAACATCTCAACATTCACAAATATACATTTCTGACATTCAAAAACAAAACAAAAACAAATCAGTGACCAATATAGCCACCTTTCTTTGCAAGGGCACTCAAAAGCTTGCCATCCATGGATTCTGTCAGTGTTTTGATCTGTTCACCATCAACATTGCGTGCAGCAGCAACCACAGCCTCCCAGACACTGTTCAGAGAGGTGTACTGTTTTCCCTCCTTGTAAATCTCACATTTGATGATGGACCACAGGTTCTCTATGGGGTTCAGATCAGGTGAACAAGGAGGCCATGTCATTAGTTTTTCTTCTTTTAGACCCTTTCTTGCCAGCCACGCTGTGGAGTACTTGGATGCGTGTGATGGAGCATTGTCCTGCATGAAAATCATGTTTTTCTTGAAGGATGCAGACTTCTTCCTGTACCACTGCTTGAAGAAGGTGTCTTCCAGAAACTGGCAGTAGGACTGGGAATTGAGCTTGACTCCATCCTCAACCTGAAAAGGCCCCACAAGCTCATCTTTGATGATACCAGCCCAAACCAGTACTCCACCTCCACCTTGCTGGCGTCTGAGTCAGACTGGAGCTCTCTGCCCTTTAACGATCCAGCCACGGGCCCATCCATCTGGCCCATCAAGACTCACTCTCAATTCATCAGTCCATAAAACCTTAGAAAAATCAGTCTTGAGATAATTCTTGGCCCAGTCTTGACGTTTCAGCTTGTGTGTCTTGTTCAGTGATGGTCGTTTTTCAGCCTTTCTTACCTTGGCCATGTCTCTGAGTATTGCACACCTTGTGCTTTTGGGCACTCCAGTGATGTTGCAGCTCTGAAATATGGCAAAACTGGTGGTAAGTGGCATCTTGGCAGCTGCACGCTTGACTTTTCTCAGTTCATGGGCAGTTATTTTGCGTCTTGGTTTTTCCACATGCTTCTTGCGACCCTGTTGACTATTTTGAATGAAACGCTTGATTGTTTGATGATCACGCTTCAGAAGCTTGGCAATTTTAAGAGTGCTGCATCCCTCTGCAAGATATCTCACTATTTTTGACTTTTCGGAGCCTGTCAAGTCCTTGTTTTGACCCGTTTTGCCAAAGGAAGTTGCCTAATTATTATGCACACCTGATATAGGGTGTTGATGTCATTAAACCACACCCCTTCTCATTACAGAGATGCACATCACCCAATATGCTTAATTGGTAGTAGGCTTTCAAGCCTTTACAGCTTGGAGGAAGACAACATGCATAAAGAAGATGTGGTCAAAATACTCATTTGCCTAATAATTCTGCACTCCCTGTATTAATCTTATTTTTTAATTCAACTATAGGGGTGCGGCCTTGTAGGGGGCCCTACAAGACATTGTGCCCAGGGGCCTCTGAATTCTTAATCCGGGCCTGCGTACCGCGTCAAAACCTTCTCCACCAATCAGATGGATCAGATGCACTTTTGTTCACATGCACGGAGCTGCTGAAGTTACAGTAAACAGCACTTGGAGGCCCTCAATTGCAAAACTGTCAATGCGAGCGCACATTAAAGAAGATGCCCAGAGGCGATATGAACGTGGAGCTGCTTATTGCGCTGGTGAACAATAATCATTTCCTCAGCGTTAGAGCTGAAGCTGCTACTTGAACCATCCATGCTTGTTCGAGTTGCCAGTAACTTTAACAACAAGCGTGTAAACTTTCTTTTTCTGTGTTACAAGCGGGTGTCAAAAGCTTAAAGTTGTGTAGCGCCATCTAACGTCAAGGAGTGATTTTGCATACTCTTCTGCTCGACGCCTGTGAAAATCGCTTGGGTTTGAATCCAGAAAAACATCTCGTAAAACGCTGAGGATAAATGCAAATGAAAAGCGTCCTGGTGTGTACGAGCTTTTAGGCCCTATGAAGAGCTATTTGAGATATTTTTTCTTTAGAATAACATTATAGAAGATTTTAGCTGAATATTTGGTCTTTGGTGATTCATAAAATGCAAGTCAACAGCTACCAACACTTTCAATAGTCAAAAACATGTTTTATAACATTATTACCACATCAGGGGCCATGGATATTCATTTTATTTGCATTATATGAATGACCAGTGACCACAGTTTTATCTGAGAGTGAGTAAATTATCAGCAAATTGAACTAACCCTTTCAGACAGAAACGTAAGATACTGTATGTTACTTTGTGCTGTAATAAAGACAATTGTTTGTCTCTAGCGTTCTCAAAACATTACAAAAATCGACTTAAAGCGCTGCGTAACTTCTACATCGTTATTAAGTATGATTGTTTTATACAGTGAATAGTCAAATAAATGTGATTGAATAAAAGTTGAACCCCTGTGATTTGTGTAGTATTGAAGGTGGTGAGCTGTTTGGCAGGATCAAGGCCAAAAAAAAACTGGAGGAAGACATCGCCAAACTCTACTTTTATCAGATGCTCAAGGCTGTGGAGGTATATACATGTGTATACATGTTATTATAGAAATGTGGTGCCTGTCAATCAACTCGGTGGGTGGGGAACACTGCATTTATGTCATGTTGGGCCTCAAAATCACTGGGATTTGGATCCTATTTTAACGTCAGGAAATAAAAAAAAGACACTTATTGGGTTTATATCAGTCTAAAATGACAGTGGACACACTATACTGTACGTACAGACAGTTCTGACCAGACAGCTTACAAAAGTTGATTTTCATCATAGGTGCCCTTATTAATTTATCAAATAATCTAATTTTTAGATATTTGGACTAGAAACAAGACAAGACTCTTTAGTTTAAAAAATAATTGCCATGTAGACTTGCAAACAAGCTACAGCCAAGGTAAAATGGATTATAGAAATATATCTTTTTATTTTATTCCCCTCAGTATCTCCACAACAACGGGATCATTCATCGAGATCTCAAACCTGAGAACGTGCTGCTGGCTTCACATGATGACATCTGTTTGATTAAGGTGCGTTTGTTTGAGAGTTTTCAGACAGAAGAAGCTTTTACCTCAGCAGCACCTTTTAGATCCAAGCCCAGCTTTTGTCTTTGAAGTGGAATAATCCTGAACCTGAGATGACCCGCTTTCTCAACGCATGCAAACTCCCACTTGCTTTGTAGATTACGGATTTTAATCAGTCCAAGATTTTGGAGGAATCCTCCCTGATGAAGACGCTCTGTGGGACACCTACATATCTGGCCCCAGAGGTGTTCACCCACGCTGCCACCGTGGGATACACAAAAGCTGTGGATTATTGGAGTCTGGGTGTCCTACTGTTTATCTGGTTAGTGGAGATTACAGTTAAATGTAGTATTAAAAAGTCCTTATAAATTTTAAAAGTCTTTAAAAAGCATGAAGTCAAATTGTCATCATGTGCTCATGACTTTCCAGTCCCATTGTGTCTTAAGCAAAAAAATTGAATTAAAGTTCACATTAGACACATTTACAGTGTAGTTTCGCATAGGAATTCAACTATAGACCAATTACAAAGTTTGTAAACATTCAGGATGCGCGCGCAGGGAGGTGGCAGAAAAAAACGAGAGTGCTACTATTTACAGTGAGGGAATGACATCTAATGTGGTACTGAGTTTGTTGTTGTTTTAGAAATAAGATATATTGATTACATATTATATATATTATTTACATAATGCTTTCAGCGTATTATAACAGCTTGTCACCCAGTGATAAGCACAGTGATTCAGCAAATTAACGTTAAAGTGAGCGGCGTTCATCTGACAGGTCCAGATGCGATAGCATAGCACCCTCTCAATGGATATTGGATAAGACGAAATAAACATTCTCATTGAAGCTCCAAGGGATTTTACGAGAGAAGTTAAAGGCCTACAAGTGTTTGGATGCCAACAATTGTGTTCTGTGTGGTCATGTGCAAGAAATAATGTTCCCTGATTAAAAGATTTAAAACTATGTAGTGCTAAAAACTGAGGTTCTGCTGAGACAAAGACAAGGAAAAAAAAGATGGAGCTAACGTTATACAAGGCCTGGACCCGTAATCATCAAGCAGAACAACTGCATTCTGACAGCAAACTACACCTGTACGGCGGGCCCAGGATATGTTAACTTACACATAAAGGTAAAGTTGGTTTTATATTCGCACATTCAGACTTTCTCCTTAATAATAGAATTTCATAAACATATTATTTGCAAACTCTAAATAGCTAAATCATATTAGCAGCCAATGACTATCAGAGTACAACATTGTTGTCAAATAAACAGTGTTCATGTTGTTTTCAAGTCACACTTGCAGGTTATTTCAGACCGAATACTCAAAGTGCCATGGTAATCAATATAGGGAGTGTGTCACAAGTTGTCACTGAATGAATGTGTGAATATAAAACCAACTTTAATAACTTTCACGTTTCATTCTTTGCATTCAGTGTCTGCAGTTTAATTAACCATATGTAACTGTTTTGGTGAAATCATTGCTGCAATCAAAAGTGAGTAATGTATATGCTTCAGCACATCAGGAACTTCCCTGATGTAA
>CAIGQZ010000427.1:31186623-31223862 GCA_903798205.1 Danio tinwini
TTCAAAGTCACTTAAATCACCTTTCTTCCCCATTCTGATGCTCAGTTTAAACCGCAGCAGGTCATCTTCACCATGACTACATGCCTAAATGCACTGAGTTGCTGCCATGTGATTGGCTGATTAGAAATTTGTGTAATCGAGCAGTTGGAGTGTATATATTGGATTAGTCAGTATACCAAAGCCAAAACTGGAAGTGATCTGACTAAATAACTTAAGATTACAGTGCAAAAATGAATCAACCTATAAATATGTTAGGGGAAAAATTAAACAGTTTTTAATAAAAAAAGAAAATTCATAGAACCATCAAAAATATCAAATGTAGGGGAAATTGTGTAGTTTATAACTTTTTTATTTGAATTTAAATGTGTTATCTTTCTTTTCCTCAAGATGACTCTTAATGATTATAACTGTTTAATACAACTGTTTTATTTAAATGCATCAAAATATATTTATATTCACTGAGGAATGTATAAAAATATTCACATTAACCCTTGTGTGCTGTTGGGGATGTTTTCATCCACTCTGGGGTGATCTCTAAGCTTAATTTGGCCTCAACTGTCTCTGTTTCAGCAAATGGAATGATTTTTGGTGACCAATCTTATTTTGACATCTATTTTGGGAAAATGCTCATTTGGGAAAATGTTTTCATAAACTCAACACACTGGACAAATTGACTACCCTCTCTTTATGTTCGTGGCTTTTTTTCCCCTATTGACTTCCATTATAATGACATGTTTTGATTGCAAAGCCATGACACCATACAATCATGCATTCTTGATTGTAGCTGGTTTTACTCCATAGAACTCCATATAAGAGCCAGAAACTGTTTGCACATGCTTATCTAAAGGGTTAATTGTGCCAACTAATGATCAACAGTAAAAATGACAAAAATGTCCCAACAGGGAAAAGCACCAACAATCAAGAATGCATGATTATATGCTGTCAAGGCTTTGCAATTAATAAATGTGAGTATAATGGAAGTCAATGGGGCAAAAACAGCCTCCAGCATAACGAAAGTGTAGTCAATTTGAACAATACACAAAAGGGGGTTAAAGGGATTGTGCTCGTTTATGCTGTGCACTGTATGTGTAATACTATAATGCATGATAATCAAAAAAAACATCACAATTAAATTATGCAGATTTTCTTTTTAAAAGGCACAAACTTCGTCCACTTTTGAACTAAACTTGTGATGCATGTCTCGATTACTATAGATTAATCAAACTGCATATCATTATTAGACAGACTAAATTCTTAATCACACTAAGTCAATTCCAAAAACACCTTGCTGTGTGATTTTTCACAGTTTAGCAGTGAATTTGTCCCTCAGGCGGTAGACAATGGTATGAGCTTCATCAAAGGAGTCAGACAGCGCTGACTGGACTCTACTCCTCCAGCTCATCAGTTTGGGTCTGTCCTTCAGAATGTCCCTCCCGCTGCTCATTGGCTGAAAAAGATGTTTATATTGAGGTTTACATGCTCGTGCATCTTTGAGTTTATTGATGTTTTGCATATCTCAGAACATTGTTTTTCCTTTCGACATTATTTTGCTTAGCCCATTGGCAGATTATTTTGCTTGTTTTAAGGAAAAACTAACTTCAAATTGGCATATTATTTCTGAAAACAAGACTACATGTTTTGCTTGTCCAGAAAATTCCTCTTGATTTAAGAATTTTTAGATATTTGGACTAGAAACAAGACAAAGGCAGTATGTGTGTGAATGAGTGTGTATGGGTGTTTCCCAGTGATGGGTTGCAGCTGGAAGGGCATCCGCTGCGTAAAACATGTGCTAGATAAGTTGGTGGTTCATTTCGTTGTGGCAACCCCAGATTAATAAAGGGACTAAGCCGAAAAAAAAGGAATTGAATGAATGAATTTAATTATGCTCATTCAGGGACTTTAGTAAAATTTCACAAGGAAAGTTTTTTTTTTATCTTTTAAGAATTTTTATTATGTGTTAATTAAGATAAAATCTTGATTGAAACTTGAAATTAAAAGAAAACATGGTAACACTTTATAATAACTACACTATGAATAATTTATTAAGCATTAGCATCTAGTGAATTCATTATTTGTTAAGCATTAACTCTACATTAATAAACGTCGGTAAGCAGTTTATAACTGCAGCTACAAATGCTGTATTCTTGACTTATAACCACATTTATAATGTGCTTAATATTTGTACTTTCATACTTTGTGACTGGTTGATTTTTCATTACTAAATTAAGTATTGCATTATTTACAAACCATTTGTATTTAAGAGTTGGTGATTTTTAAGATCATTCAGAATGAGTTAGTAAATGATTAATAAACTATTGAAATCAACATTTATATATCTTATTATTCAGGCATATACACTTTTAGAAATAAAGGTACACGAGTTGTCACTGGATTGGTACCTTTTCAAAAGTTACACATTTGTACTTGAAGGGTTCATACTGGCACCTCAAAAGTATATATTAGTACCTACAAATTTTAAGAGAAACACTTTTGTACTTGTTAGGCACTAATATGTACCCTTGAGGTATTAATTTGGACCTTTTAGGTACAAATTTGTACCTTTTGAAAAGGTACCACCCCAGTGACAACTCGTGTACCTTTATTTCTGATAGTGTAGTAATGGTTACTATGTATGTTAATAAATGTTTTATTAACTTAAATTCATACAGTGTGTTGACCTAATCTAAAGTGAGGATCATTTATGCTTTATAAATTTCTTATAAATGTCAATTAAAGGTTCAGTACACAATGAACAATAATCTTTGCAATCTTATCTTAAAAAGTACAATTACTGCAATAACAGAAGTGTCAAAATACGACATAAAATTTAATAAAACAACAACAATATAATAATTTAACAATATAATAGGATGCAACGTTTAAACTGTAGAGTAATTTTATTTTAGATAAGGTAGCAAAGATTTATTGTTCATTTGATACAGTTTCATTTGTGTATCTTTAAACGAATAGAAATTAATAATGTCATTTAGGTTCTGTTTTCCTGTTTAAAATATAATTGACCTTTTACATGTGATTTATAAGTGATTTATAAAGCATACATAGTCCTCACTTTAGATTAGGTCATAAAACTGGATGAAGTTGAGTTAATAAAGCATTTATTAACATACAAATTACCTTTTACTATATGCCTGAATAATAAGAATTAGAAGTGGTAATTTGAATAGTTTATTAATCATTTATTAACTCATTCTGAATGATCTTAAAAAGCCACCAGCTATGATTAAATAACTGGTTTGTAAATAATGCAATACTTTAGTAATAAAAAACAAACCATTAACAAAGTATGAAAGTACAGTTATTAAGCACATTATAAATGTGGTTATAAGTCAAGAATACAGCATTTGTATCTTCAATTATAAACTGCTTACTGACGTTTATTAATGTAGAGTTAATGCTTAACAGATAATTAATTCACTTTTCTAATGCTTAATAAATGGTTCATAGTGTGTAGTTATTATAAAGTGTTACCATTAATTATTAATATTGTTAATAAGGTCATGTTAGTGCAAACATGCAACGAATACTTTAATATAATTTATCTGACAGCATTTTTCTCTAATCTCCAATCAAAATAACTTTTGCTTCAACAACTTTTTTCTAATGACATGCTTGCACAAGCCCAGGATCAACCCGTCAACCACATGAGATCCACCAAAAGCAATTAGGCATGGGCCGGTGTAAGGATGCTTTTACACCTAGACTTTTGTTTCGGAACCTGGAGCGGTTCCCCAGTTAGTGCGGTTCGTTTGGCATATGTGAATCCAGCAATCGCGCTCGGATCTGCGCCAAATCAATTGATCCGAGATCGCCTGAATGAGGTGGTCTCGGCTCGATTGAAACAAACTCTGGAGCGGATCGATTGTAGTGAGAAAGCAATATGATCCGAGCCAGGCTATATCACAGTGTTTTATAGATATGTAATAGGCATATTTGGCTATATGAAGAGAAAATTATGAGTAGGGCAGCCTGTCATTCCTACCGGTAAATGTGCATTTTTCCGTTGGGCAAATTAACCGAACTGCAGTCTTGGTTTATTTATTTCTCTCTATAATGTAAAGCCTATAGTGCATAAGCCAACTGCTATGTATGAGAAAGTCTTACCTTTGATTTATATTTGGTGACACTTAAAATGTCTTATTGCTTTTCTTATAAATAAAAACAAGGTTGCATCACAGCTAAGCAGGACTCTAATCAAAATAAACGGTGAAACTCTGACCAATGTGAGGCGAGTTTACTCGCATGTTTTAGCTCTTTTGGTCCGGTTAGAAACTATGCTGTGTGAAAGCGAACCACAACTAGAACCATAGATGTTTACATTAGATGTCGCCTGCCCTGTCGTTGTCTATTGGAAGGAATGCGTCAATAGAGCCGCCATTTTAGTACAGGGTAGCACTCCTTTGACATGAATGCGAGACCAAGGTGCAGTGGATGACTGTGGCCATCCAGAGCCAGAGATATACACATATATCTATGATCAGGATTTTTCCCCGGTGGTCAGTATGCAATAATTTTTTTTTTATTACGAAAATTATAATTTTACATCACTTTTCTACATTGATGGATCAGTGACCGCATGGGCATTGCTGACAAAGAGTGTGTGTTTGTGTGCATGTAAATGTATTATCCTCCCTCCTGTTAGATTGGATCTAATCCGTGTCCTGAAACACCCCCCTCTCCTGCTTTCACTTCTCATTCTGACGGAGGGAGCAATTTATTTGGGAATGAATCTCCGTTATGAACGACTCGTTCACTGAGCCGACAATAATACAAGTTTCTGGCACCTCAGCATCTCATTGTCATATTTCTTTTGCACTGTTTTCTGATTTTATTCAACAAAACTAGCATGAGCCCAGTATTAGTGCAAGTTAGTGCTACTTTGCCTTATAGTGAATGCAGTAAGTGTCTGTATTATCATCAATAACGTTACTTGTTGAGCACAAAAGTTCATAACATAAAAACGTGAAAAACTAAATCTTACCTATGAAATATTCTGCCTTTGTGCTTTGATTTCTTTGTTTGCTCGTTATTACACCGGTACGCAGCGCTTAAGTCTAGCATCTTCACATTGGCACACGGTCTTGACTAGTGCGGTTGAATGACATTTGTGCTGGGAGCACTGTACAAATGTGGCGGCGCTATTGACGCATGCTCAGGGTCTGTATGCGTTATCTAGTGTATATATCTGTGACCTAGAACAAAGAGCAACATTGTAATTTGAATCCCTGTTTCGGAACAAGAGAATCGATCCACAGGTGTAAAAGCATCCTAAGATTCTGACAGTATGATAACCTTGGATAAAAATTATCACAGTATCATGGTATTGTACTTATTGCTCTAGAATATATTCTTTTTAATGTCTGGGTAACAACTTTTTTCCCCTTTGAAAATATATTTTATTTTTTGAAAGACTTAAAATATTTTGGAGCTTTAAACATGTCAGGCTACGTTATTTAAATGAATCATTGACGTCTGCTGTCTTCATTAGTTTCAAAAACACAGATTTCTTTACATTTTAAAATGGCATCTTTGGATATCTTTTCTGCTGGAGATACTGTTGTCCTAAAAAAACAACAACAAAAAAGTAAATAACAAAATCTTACACATACCTCAGGAACGGTACAGCAGAAAATTTTGCTGGTTTAAAACCTTGAAATTTCTAAACCGCGGTATACCCTGAAAACGGTTATCCTCCCATGCCTAATAGCAATCCACAACTTCTCTGACTGACACAATCAAGTACCGCCTTGCATTCTTTCCTCTTTCCGATTCAAGAAGCCATTTCTTGCAAATATGGGAAAGATCTGTCCAAACAAAGTAAAACTACCATACCTGCATGAGTTCACAAATTGCTAGCAAGTCAGCCAGTGAGATGTCATCACCGCAGAGGAAGGCCTGTCTCTTCAGAAACATGTTTTCCAGCTTGTCTAGTGTGCCGTTCAGGTCTGACAGGGCCTTTTCTAGCTTTGCAGTATTTGCTGGCTGTCCAGTCATCAGTGGCAGTAAAACCTGTACAGACATAAGCTACATGTTTATCAAATTGTATATCTCACCTAGAGTTAACGGTTGAGTTTTACCATCTTTTAATCCATTCAGTCAATTTCAGGTCTTCCTAGGACACTTTCGACTTAGCTAAGCATAGATCATTGAATCGAATTAGACCATTAGCATCTTGCTCAAAAAGATCAAAATAGAGTTTTAATCATTTTCATATTTAAATCAAGGAACTTTGCTGCTGTACTATGGCTGCAGCAAGTGCAATGTTTTTACGTGGATTACTAGTAGATAGATTTAACAAGGAAATATTCCTCAGAGATTTTGCTCCATACATGATAGCATCACACAGTTGCTGCAGATTTGTCAGCTGCTCATCCATGATGCGAATCCCCCGTTCCACCACATCCCAAAGGTGCTCTATTGGATTGAGATGACTGTGGAGGCCATTTGAGTACAGTGAACTCATTGTCATGTTCAAGAAACCAGTCTGAGATGGTTCGCGCTTTATGACATGGTGCGTTATCCTGCTGGAAGTAGCCATCAGAAGATGGAGACACTGTGGTCATAAAGGGATGGACATGGTCAGCAACAATAATGGTGTGTGGTGAGCGCACTGGCACCGTTGTCCTGCGGCTGCCATCACATCATCCAAGTGGATGCTGCACACGTGGTGGTGTGGAGGGACCCCCCCTCATGATTGTGAAGCACTTTGGGTGTATGGCCATACACGATAAATGCGCAATATAAATACACATTATAGGACAAAAATATGACAAACACAACAGTTCAATTGACACAATTTTATTTCAATTCAACAATATATTTTTGGCAGCAAATATTGCTGCCTCAAGCTCTGGCACCAGACGTTAGCAGAGCTTTCCAGCCTTGCAAGACGCAAAGGACTGAAGGGGTGATGAGGCCACTGGTGTTAGTCCGCCAGGTTAAACAGCACTTCCTGCGTGGCCAGGACAGGGTGCTCTCGCCTCCACGACTTATGGTATGATTTAAATCAAAAACAGAAACAAAATCAGGTTTATTGTTCAAGTTCAAGTTTGATTTATTTATATAGCATGTTTCCAACTCGCACAAAGTTGCTGCACAAAGTGCTTTACAGAGAGAGAAAAATTTAAGAAACAGTATGAGCATAAAAAACAGTAACAATAATAGACACATAATAGAAGAGAGCATAGAAAGTTATTTTTTTTTTGCCTAATTAAAAAATGCTACCACAGTGACAAGATTAAAAACAAAGACCATTTTGACAACCCCCCCTCCCCTTATGCTTTAAAAGCCCTAGAAAATAAGTCTTTAATTTAAACGTAAAAATAGGCAGTGAAGCCTTTTTTTTTTTTTTTTTTGTTCTAACGGCAGCACGTTCCAGAGGCGGGACCTGCAATGGCCCCTACTATTGAGGCGGGACTTTGGAATTTTTAATAAAAACTGATCAGCGGAACGCAAGTGTCTGGGTGGAGTGTAGACAGTAATCAGCTGGGATAAGTAATGGGGGCTTAGACCATGTAGGGCTGTATACACAAAGAGGAGGATTTTAAATTCCATTCTTTGAGTCCCCGGTAACCAATGGAGAGACCTCAAAATAGGAGTAACGTGCATGTTTTGGGCTTTTTTGTTGTCTCCCCCCAAAAAAAACTAAATTAGACATTTTAAAACATGTTTTGCGGATCTTAGGTACCGTAAACCAGTCGTGGAGGAGAATCTGGTCTAGAGGTATCCTCTCGCTGGGATCTGGTTGTAGACAGGCATTTATCAAATGGCTGCATTCTGAAAGGCAGGAATAATGTTTGACTATTACTTTAAACATCCTTTACATCTCCTGATGGCATTTTGGATATCTGAGCCAGGTGGCTTAGACACATCTGTGTATGATTTATAATTGTTAAAAAAAAATGTAAGTTCTTACCACTTGACAAGGACGGCAGATACCACAGCCAGTGCTGTATCTTTTCCAGATCAGTGTGGTCCGGCATATATCTGCACACTATAGCGTACAGCAGCACTCCTAGTGAAAAGACAGTTGCTGGCCCTGCATAATACTTGCCCGTTTCAAAAAATTCAGGATGGCAGTACATCTCTGTGCCTGGAGGAAAGAGATTTGCATGTCGGAATTACAACAGTTTGTTTCTACTGTATTTAGCAGCTTGTGCATCATGACACTAAAGTTTTATTACTGCACATACCACTAAAGGTGTTGTACTCTGTTTCATGAAACAGGTTCCCACAGCCGAAGTCAATGAGACTGACATCCATGGTGTCTGTGTTTATTAACAAATTCTCCAACTTGATATCTCTGTGGAGAACTCCGCGTCTGCAGCAGGTCTCAGCTGCCTTGGTTACCTGCCGCATCACATGCCGTGCAAACATTTCCTCGAAGATGTCCCCACAGCTCTCCAAAAGCTTGAATAGACTCTGGCATGGCGAAGGGCGCTGCAGGACCATTACATACTGGTCAGGAAGTTCCTGCCAATCCAGCAACTCAATTATGTTGGGTGAGCTGGGACCCTTGTTTGCCAGGAGTGTCAGGCCGATTTCTAGAGGTACAAGTTCTGGAAGGCCAGGTTAGTGGAAAGAGTTTTAGGATGGTTAAATTTAGGTGGTTTGACCAACATGTTTATCATTTGTTTAAAAAACAAAGTAAAAACTGAGAGTTAGAGGCGATCACATAGAGAGGACAGTCTACTTACAACATAGAGATATTCCATGGCCTCCACTTTTCTGGCAAACTTGATTGCCACCTGATCAACAAAACAGAATTTGTACAGTTAGCATATTACCTCAGGTCATTCATTAATGCTTGTTAAAATTATATACATGGATTTGTAGCATGTTTGGTGAGGTTGACCATTTATCAAAGGGGCTAGTTTAGTTACAAAAGAAAAAGCATAACATAAATATAGTTTGTTAGGTAGATTATGCAAAAACATATAGTAATATACCGGAAGACCATCATTGGCACAAACACCAGCATAAACTGCACCAAATCCTCCTTCTCCCAGTATCTCGCCCATTTTGTAGGTCAAGCACATGTCTGTTCAAATATAATTCGTTTTAGAGACAGATTCATATTCTACAATGCAAAAGTAAAACTTTACTACCATTTTATATACCATTATACATAATTCATACACATCTAATCCTTAAAAAGCATCAAGCAGCCATAATTAAACTTACTTACTCCCATTAATCAAGACCACGTCTGGCTTTGGGTTTTCTGCCAGAGGCCACACAGTTTCTTCTTCTGACAGATCAACTGGATGCTCCTGGATGGGCAGGTCAACAGTGGAGGGAAGAATCTCAAGGCTACTGTTGGGAGTGTCCTGGTAACAACAAGTCTCTATAGTACATGTAATCTCCACTGAGGTTTGATCTAAAGAGTGAAAGATACATTTAACATTTATATAAATAAACACACAAACATTTTAATACTGCTACAAATAATACACATATTTACGGAGACAAAACTAAAGAGTTCAGATACACAAACCTCTGCACATCTGTACATTTAAACTCTGCAAATGTTTAAAGCCTTGATGATGTTTTTTTATTAAGTCTAGTACACAAAAATGTAAAGTGATTTACCATCAGTAGAAGATTCTGCCTCCTGCTCCACCTTCTCACACTGCTCCTGGATTTGCAGGTCAACAGTGGAGGGAGGAACCTCAAGGCTACTGTTAGGAGTGTCCTGGGAACCACAACTCTCTAATGTGATCTCCACTGAGGTTTGATCTAAAGAGGTAAATATACACTTACATTTATGTAAATAAACACAAAAATAGTTGAATACTGCTACACAAAATGTACAGTGTTTACAGAGACAAAACTGATGAGTTCAGATTTACAAACCGCCGAACATGTGAACATTTGAATTTTAAAGCCATGATAATTTTTTTAATGATTAAGTTTAGTACACACAAAAGGCAAAGAGCTTAGAATGACCAAGAGGCGACACTTAATAGAACGTTTCATTGCAACAGCAGCGCCCAGCAACAGCCCTGGATTCCACCATTTTGGAGTGAAAGCGATCATCTCCCCATTGTATCTTATTGCTGTCGCGATGGCAAGCAGCTGCTTCATTTTTTTATTTTATTTAAAAAGCGCATTAAAGCTGAGATACAACCTGAAAGACGACAATACAACACTTGCTATCACAATCATCAGCACTTTTAATAGTTTATTTTACAGACTTATATTATGCTGCTGTTCTATAGAAATTTTCATTCCAAAATGGCCACCGCGCCATCTAGTGGCTGTTTCCCAAATCGCAGTAGAGTGTCGCCTCTTGATGATTCTATGCTCTTTGCAAAAGGTAAAGTGATTTACCATCAATAGAAGGTTCTGCTTCCTGCTCTACCTTCTCACACTGCTCTGGGATGTGCAGGTCAACAGTGGAGGGAGAAATCTCAAGGCTACTGTTAGGAGCTTGCTGGTAATCATAATCCCCAACAGTGCATGAGATGTCCCCTACAGAGGTTTGATCTAAAGAAGGAAAGATACATTTAACATTGATTTAAATAAAAACACAGAGAAACTTTTCAATACTTTTACAAATAAATTATACATATATTTGCAGAGACAATAGTTTAAAGCTATCATTTTAATCAAGGTGATCATTTTTATTTCAGTTTTTTACAGTCGCACAAAAAAAATAAAGGGATTTACCATAAGTAGAAGGTTCTGCTTCGGTGTCCCGCTTCACCTCCTCACTGCCCACCTGCTCTACTTTTTCACCCCTTCCAGTTCTTGGGCGAGTCAAGCGGAAACAGGCCAAATTCCTCCAAAACCTCGATTTCTTTTTCAACCTCTTTTCCTCCTCCCCCCCCCCTCTCTACGCCATCGTCCTCACAAGTAACAGCACATCACTCATCAAGCTGATGTTTTTCTTGATGAGGCGTGTCTTTGTTGGACTGAAGTGGTGTACTTGGATGGAAACTATACACACACTCCGTCTCTGTCGCTATATTCACACAAGAAATTTGCTGACCCATGATAAAACAAACCCACCGTGTCACTCCAAACTACCTACAAAAGCTAAAATACAATGTCAAGCCTTAACATTGCACTTTGACATTCTAAATGTGACCAACTGGAATGTTTGTCCTTGAAATTGTTTTGTTTTAAAATTTTGCTGAACTACATAATGCCTATTTAATGCCTGATAATTCCTGTAATAATGCCTATAATGAATATTAAATCATATTATAAATATAAATCTACTTGTTCAAACGCTTGTATAAATATTTAATTCTGTACTTCCTGCAATGTGGAGCTAAAAAATATGCTAAAACTATCTGCATTTGAATTGTGTTTATTTGAATCATAGACGATTGTAATTTAATAAATCTGAAGTTTTATATGCTGTTAAAATAGTTTTGAATTTGAATTTCATAACTTGAATATTGAACATCTGAAATTTAAGACAACTGATTTTTCAAGGCTGAATTTTTTATAGACGTATTTTTAAACTTAAGATTTTTTGTGTTCTGAATTCATCGACTGCAGATATCCAGCTTGTAAAAATACAGTTTCAAATTTTCAAGATGAAGAAATTCAGAACATCAAATTCAATATCCTACAACACAAAACCAGGTCAGATCGCAAAATTCAGATTCCGCAGAAAGTAGGTCAGGGGTGATCAACAGGGAAGATTAGACTCACCACTCACCTCTGCTTGATTTATAGTTATGGACGAATTACAGGGTGCAAATTACGAGGGTGGGGGTTTGTGAGGGTCTGAAAATAGGTAAAAACAAATGTTTGTTTTTTTTATCTACATATAGCCTAATTAACTCGTATTTTTTTTAGCTTTAAGTATAAGGAAGGCTGCTTTCGGTTTCAGGTCACACACAAAAAAAAAAATTGTGGAAAACTCATCAAGTGGCTTTCCCTGAACTTTATTCACAGCAATATAGACCTTTTAACACCTCTTATGTTGTTACCATTTGAAAGCTCTTAACAAATGAGGTTAACAAGAAATCTCTGAGCGAGTCATTCATAGTGAGTCACTTAATTTATAAATGAGCCGATTTGAACAAATCTGAATGAACAATTTAGTGACAAAGATAGAGAATTTGGCGCCAGCCATTGGACATTTTGGTTTTAATTTATTTAAGCCAAAAATAATGTAATATTTTTAAATATATGGAAAAAAAACAGATCATTCAAATAAATGTAAATGTAAGGTTAAATTATATGACATCTTAGATGTGAATAGATAATATTTAAAAGAGGGAGCATTTCAGTGTTGATAATGGGCTTTGGGCAAGCACATAAAAATGTTCCTTAAAATACTGTACTATATGCAATGCTGTACTATAGAATATTGTAATAAAAAGCATCTTATATAATTTGATATAGTAGTGTGTGCATATAAATAAGTCATTTACCACAGCTGTAAAATGCTGGTACAGTTTGAAAATGCACCTGAAAAGAGCCCTTAAATGTGACTTAAAGGTGTAAGAGCCCTGTGCCTGCTGAAATAGCCCATCAGAGGTTACAGTATAGGGTCGGAATCAGCTCTTTAGCTCTAGAAAACACCAAAAACATAAATAAAATTGATTAACCAATGAGATGTAATTTAATTAAATATATGAATTCGGTTAACTGAAGCATGTATATATTTATTACACAAACTACTGAAAATAGCTGACCACCGATAGTAAGTGTGCAGAAGACCACCAGTAAACTCAATGATTGGCCAAAATGCTTAGTTTGACTTTTTGGTGAGCGTCTACTCTTCCCTGTTGATCACCCCTGACCTACTGTACTTTCTGTTGAATCTGAATTTTGCAATCTGAATTTCTGGTTTTGAGTTGTAGGATATTGAATTTGATGTTCTGAATTTCTTCATCTTAAAAACTCGAAACTGTATTTTTACAAGCTGGATATCTGCAGTCTGTGAATTCAGAACACAAAAAAAATCTGAAGTTTGAAAATATGTCTATAAACAATTCAGCCTTGAAAAATTCAGTTGTCTTTAATTTCAGATGTTCAGTATTCAAGTTATGAAATCCAAATTAAAAACTATTTTAACCGCATATAAAATTTCTGATTTATTAAATTACAATTGTCAATAATTCAAATGAACACAATTCAAATTCAGATTGTTTTGGCATATTTTAGCTCCATATTGCTACAGTATATTGCTCCTCTGCAGTATTTTCTTAATGGTTGCATTTCCTTTCTCAACCACTTGAGAGCGGCAAACATCATGGTGTCTGAACAGAACTGATATATGCATAATTCTACATGATCCCAGTGGGAATAGGATACTTGATGAGTTTTATTTTTTTTGCATGTATATTTTAAGTTTAAATAGTTTAAATCAGAAATTAATGAGGATAAGGATTTGTGGATGGGATTTAATACACGTGTTAAATCCAGTGTTGGAGAGTACTGAAAAATCATACTCAAGTAAAAGTACCATTACTTGCCTAAAATGTAGTGCAAGTAGAGTAAAAGTATCTGTTGTAAATATTACTCAACGTATGAGTAAAAAGTAGCCCTTTCAAAAGTACTCAAGAGTAGTGAGTATTATGCTGTTAAAAACTGTTGTGTTTACATGTTGTGCGTCTGTGTGTAAACGTAACATTCTGTAGTGCATTTAGTTATTGCCCAGAAGGCACACAACATCATGAGACATTAATATTAGGTTAGATTTAGATTGTAATGTCAGGTAACCAAAATTAATTGTCAAGCCAGCAGCTAAGGACAACGTTATTTTGATGTCCAATAACGACATCAAATGACGTTGATATTTGGTTGACTTGAGGTTGTTCGAAAGTGACTAAAATCCAGCATTGAGCCAACATCTTAAACCAACGTCATATATGATACTGACATTTATTCATCAGGTACGGCAACCAAAATCCAACATCTGATAGATGTCATAGGGGTAACGTTCACACAATGTCAAGCTGTAACATCACAAGACGTTGATATTTGGTTGATTTTAGGTTGGACATTGGACATTGGCCTGACATTGAGATCTGACATCAACCCGATTTTCATTTCCAAACAAAATGCTAAGTCCCCATGACGTTAGGGTTCAATGTCAATCAGAAGTCATGTTGACGACCTGTGCTTGCTGGGTGTTTAAGGCCATTTCAGTCATCATACAGTAAACATCAGTCATCTTCTCATCAGTGACATGCATCTAAACAGTCTCTGGGTCAATGCGCCCAATTTAAGATTTTAAACATCTTCATGGACACTTTTAATACTTCCAAACAGTTCGCTGCAGTTACAAAGTGCACACGTCTTGAGGTAGTTCATTAGGATGTGATTTACCTTATACTGTATGTGCAACTTGATTGGACAGGAATCTCAGTACTGATTTTTCTAATCCTCATGGACAAGAAAAATAGTTACTGCAGGTTGAAAGACAGTAGTGGAGTAAAAGTACAGATACTGCCCTAAAAAATTTACTCAAGGAAAAGTAAAAGTACACATTTTTTTAACTACTCAGTAAATTACAATTCCTAAGAAAAACTTCTCAATTACAGTAATTTGAGTATTTGTAATTACTTTCTTTACACCACTGGTTAAATCTGAATCTAGTGAAGGGAGTATGGTATTTAGAGAGAAAGTGCACTCTCTCTTATATAGACACTTGAATATATGATTTAATCTCTAAGTGCTCAAAACGCTAGGATTTAAATGTCTTTTAAATTGTCTTTTTTTTGTTAACAAGTGACCTTGAAGTTCATGTTTCATTGTTCATGTTTGTTTACTTAGGCTTGGAACTACACTCTGCAGCAGAGTTTTATTTTATCAGTTAAAAGTTCTGCTGTATTGTAAGCAGCGTTCTTTTACCCAAAACTGAAAATTCTGTCATAATGTATTCATTCACCCTTTACTTGTTGCAGACCTGTTTGACTTCAAATGAGCAGAAAGGAAGTTATTTTGAAGAAAGAAGGAAACTTGTAACCCTTGATTCAATAATATGTTTTTCTCACTATGGAAGTCAATGTGTACAGGTTTTCATTTATTCATTCCTTTGGCTTAGTCTCTTATTTATCAGGGGTCACCAGAGCAGAATGAGCCAACTATTACAGTATATGTTTTATACTGCGAATGCCCTTCCAGCCGCAACCCAGTACTGGGAACCACTCATACACACTCATTCTCAGACACACACTCATACACCACGGCCTATTTAGTTCATCCAATGTACCTATAGCACATGTCTTTGGAGCACCCGGAGGAAACCCACGCCAACCGGGGGAGAACATGCAAACTCCACATAGAAATGCCAACAGGCCTAGCCGGGACTCAAACCAGCAACCTTTTTGCTGTGAGGCAACAGTGCTGCTAACCACTAAGCTAGCACGCCGCCTTACAGGTTTTCGGCTTTCTTCAAAATAGTTCAATAGCGTTCAACAGAATAAAGAAACTTGTAAAGGTTTAAAACCACTTGAGGGTGAGTAAATAGAGTGTAAATTGCAATTTACAGTTGAAACCAGAAGTTTACATACACTGTATAAAAAGGTACATAATCATTAAAAAAAATTCAGATGTTAATGTGACTAAACTTTTTCTCTTTTAGATAAGTTTGGATTATCACATTTGTTTCTGTTATGCTTAATAGCAGAATAATGAGAGAGATTTTTTTGAGAAATTGTTATAACTTTTCTTGAAAGTCAAGTTTACATACAATAAGATTATTATGCCTCTGCAAGAGTTCAGATGATGGTGTCAAGGTTTTGGAAGTTTCCGATTGGCTAATTGACAACATTTGAGGCTCTTCAATGGTTTAGGTCATACTTAGCTGATTGTTACCAGTTTGTGAATATTAATGGACAGCTTTCATAAGTAAGACTGGTAAAGTACGGGGTCCCTCAAGGATCAGTTTTAGGCCCTTTGCTGTTTACAATATACATGCTTCCCCTGGGGGACATTATTAGAAAACACGGGATCAGTTTTCACTGCTATGCAGATGATACTCAATTATACATTTCAACTAAACCGGATGAGATGTCTAAACTGTCTAAGCTAACTGAGTGTATTAAAGATGTTAAAGACTGGATGACCAACAATTTTCTTTTCTTAAACTCAGACAAAACAGAATTATTACTTATTGGGCCTAAATCCTGTACACAGCAGTTCTCACAACTCGACCTGCAATTAGAGGGATACAAAGTTAGAGTTAGCTCTACTATAAAAGATCTGGGTGTCATATTAGACAGCAATTTAACCTTCGAAAATCATATATCCCATGTCACAAAAACTGCCTTCTTTCATCTAAGAAATATTGCTAAATTGCGAAGTGTGCTATCCATCTCAGATGCAGAAAAGCTAGTTCATGACTTCTAGGCTAGATTACTGTAATGCTCTGTTTGCTGGCTGCCCAGCATCCTCTATTAACAAACTTCAGCTAGTACAAAATGCAGCTGCCAGAGTTCTTACCAGGTCTAGAAAATATGATCATATCACCCCAATTTTATCCTCCTTACACTGGCTGCCTGTTAAGTTTCGTATTGAATTTAAAATATTGCTTCTCACCTATAAAGCTTTAAATAATCTAGCTCCTGTTTATCTAACCAACCTTCTGTCTCGCTACAACCCAACCCACTCTTTAAGATCTCAAAACTCAGGGCTTCTTGTAGTACCTACAATAGCAAAATCGAGTAAAGGAGGTCGAGCCTTTTCATTTATGGCCCCTAAACTCTGGAATAGCCTTCCTGATAATGTCCAAGGCTCAGACACACTCTCACTCTTCAAAACTAGACTAAAGACCTATCTTTTTAGCAAAGCATACACTCAGTGCATTACATAGCGGTATGATGCATGATGTGCCCCACACAGGATTTTGCTTCTTGTTTATATACACTATGAACAGCAGCTACGCTAATTATTCTCCTTATTCTGTATTTCCACCTGGGGGTACTCATCTCGAGGCCCTCAGACTATGCAGTGCCACTGATGCAATGCAAGACCAGCGACGAGTTGATCCCAAGGTTTCGGGACCAGGCCGTATCCTGAGCTGCTGCTGTGTGCTGAACTGAACTTAAACACTGAAAACTGAACTGACACTGTTTCAATTCACTATAAACTTCCATGAGAAGCTGCTTTGACACAATCTACATTGTATAAGCGCTATACAAATAAAGATGAATTGAACTGAATTGAGTTAATTGGAGGCACAACTGTAGAATAGTATTTAAGGAAAACCTCAAACACACTGCTTTCTTGTGTGAACAAAAAAGCCAGATTAAAAAGCTCCAATTTTTGGAGACATGTCCTGTGATCTGATGGAACTAAGATTGATCTGTTTGTCCATAATGACCAGTGTTACATTTGGAGGACAAAGGGGAAAGCTTACAAGCTTAGGAACACCATCCCAACTGTGAAGTATGGGAGCGGCAGCTTCATGTTGTGGGGCTGTTTTGCTGCAGGAGGGACTGGTCCACTTCACAGCATAGATGGCATCATGAAGAAAGAACAGTATGTGGAAATGCTGAAGCAACATCTCAAGACATCTGCCAGGAAATTAAAACATGGCCACAAATGGGTCTTCCAAATGGGCCATGACCCTAAGCATACTGCCAAATTAGTTAAAATGTGTTTAAGGACAACAGAGTGAATGTTTTGGAGTGGCCATCACAAAGCCCTGTTCTCAATCTTATAGAAAATTTGTGGGCAGAGTTGAAAAAGCTTGTGCGAGCAAGGCAGCCTACAAATCTTACAATCTTACACCAGTTCTGTCAGGAGGAATGGGAAATTCCTGCAAACTATTGTGAGAAGCTTGTGGAAGGATACCCAAAACATTTGACCAAAGTACTACAGTTTAAAAGCAAAGCAAAAAAAATACCCAAGGAAATGTATGTAAACTTTTGACTGTCTAGAAATTAATAAAAATTTCTCAAAAAAAAAAAAGATTCTCTCATTATTCTGGCATTTAGCAAATGTAATTGATTTAGGTAATCCTAACGGACCTAAGTAAACGTTTAGTATGATTTACCATCAGACGTTTTTTTTTTAAATGGTTATGTTCCTTTTTTTAGTGTGTATGTAAACTTCTGGTTTCAACTGTATGTGTGAATTATCCCTTTAAAGGTTATTCTATCTAGAGGATCAGAACAAAAAAAACATTGTGCTACTGAAAAATAATGTATTAGAAGTGATTACATCTTGTTACACTGACAGATGTTTGAACATTACTTTAAATTTCTATGTATGAATAAATAAATGTTTGGTATGCTCACATTGCTTGAGATTAACACCAGAAAATTGCATCCAATATGTGGCCAAATGCACAGCTAGTGTTTTTCAGCCAATTATGAATTTATGGTAAAAAGGTTTATGTGATATTTTCAATTTCATAAGCTTCTTTTTACAGCAGCGTAAAAAAGACAAAAGACCGCTTAAAGCAGGTGCCGTCATTAGCAGCAGGTGAGCACAGAAATTTCATTGACAATACTGGGGTAAAATTAATTTCCATATTTTAAAGACATGGCACGGAAAAATATAATTTAATGCAGTGCTTTTTGTTTGGTCTAAGACCCACTTTATATCGTATCTCAGTCAGGCAGTGAAGATAGCTGTTTTTTAAAGAAATCAGATCTTAAATGCAGCAATTTTGTATGAGATGACAATTAACCAGAAGCCGCTGGTTGACTGAAAATAAAAGTCTGTGTGTATATACCCCATTTGTTAACTGACCTTTGTGTTAATCATTTTCAACTTAAAATGTGAGACAATTACAAATATTTTCTTTTATGAGAGACTTCACGGCTCTACCACATACAAGAATACTCAAACTCACCTTTTCCCTGTGTTGTCTGAATGATCTTGGCGTGAACGATTTCTTTTAGAAGGGCTCATCCTTATAGCTTAATCCGCTGGTTCTCAACAACATTCCTTTCTATTTTTAAGTGAACACTTTATTCTGCCAATACTTCCAAATATGCCTTTTTGTTGTTGAATTGTATTGATGAAGATATTTAATTATCTATAGATCAATGCTTCCATCGTTTTAAAGACTGACATGTCTCTTTCAGTGACACAAATCAGCAACCAGGGCATAGTGTAGTATGTACCTGCAGCCCAAGACTGGTTACTCACTGAAGCTAAGCAGGGCTGCGCCTGATCAGTACCTGGATGGGAGACAACAAATGGGAAAGCTAGGTTGTTGTTGGAAGTGGTGTTAGTGAGGCCAGCAGCGGGTGCTCAATCTGCAGTCTGTGTGAGTCCTAATGCCCCAGTATAGTGAAGGGGACACTATACTGTCAGTGAGAGCTGTCTTTCGGATGAGACGTTAAACCGAGGTCCTGACTCTCTGTGGTCATTAAAAATCCACCTATAGGTAGGCTGTGGTGTTGACACAATGCTCAATTGGTACTAATGGGCCCAAAGTGTCCCAAGAAAATATCCCCCATGCTATTACATCACCAGCATGAACCGTTAATACATGGCAGGATGGATCCATGCTTTCATGTTGTTGATGCCATATTCTGTTTCCTGATCTTAGCTGACAGTAGTGGCACCCGGTTTGGTCTTCTGCTGCTGTAGCCCATCTGCATCAAGGTTGGACGTGTTGTGCATTCAGAGATGCACAACAACTTCTGCATACCTTGGTTGTAACGAGTGGTTATTTGAGTTACTGTTGCCTTTCTATCAGCTGGAACCAGTCTGAAACATTCTCCTCTGACCTCTGGCATCAACAAGGCATTTGCGCCCACAGAACTGCCGCTGACTGGATAATTTCTCCTTTTCGGACCATTCTCTGTAAACCCTAGAGATGGTTGTGTGTGAAAATCCTAGTAGATCAGCAGTTTCTGAAATACTCAGACCAGCCCATATGGCACCAACAACCATGCCACGTTTAAAGTCCCTTAAATCACCTTTCTTGCCCATTCTGATGCTCAGTTTAAACTGCAGCAGATCGTCTTGACCATGTCTACATGCCTAAATGCATTGAGTTTCTGCCATGTGATTGGCTGATTAAAAATTTTCGTTAACGAGCAGTTGGACAAGTGTACCTAATAAAGCGACCAGTGAGTGTACATAATATCGTGGTGTAACATTGTTGCGTAATATATTGTGCCTGCTGCAGCCATGGTATGACAGCAAAGTTTCTTGATTATCATGCCTTGATTATTACATGTCTTTGTGCTAACGGTCTAATCAGATTCAATGATCTATGCTAAGCGAAGCTAAAAGTGCTCAAGCTAGACCCGGAAATCTTCTGAATGGAAAAAAATAGTAAAACTCAACTGTTTAGCTCAAAGGGAAAATTTCTAACAAAAAAAAATGCATATGTACCCAAAAATAAAGATTTTAAATGTAATTTATGTGTATGTCATAACCACTCACATATTAAACCCTACTGTACCTCTTGCCAGAAGACTGTGGCAGCATGCATTCGTGTGTTCATATGATGCCAGGCTGTGTATTCATCAACTCGTGCTCTTTTCTCAGGTAGTTTGGGGTACCAGTGATCGTGCACTTTGTAGGTTGTTGCCAGATACTTCAAAATAGCGTCACTGTGCCAGAGGATAAATAATATAACGAAAGGTTGAAGAGTAAAAATGAAGATTTGCTGTTGATTTATTCATCCTCACACTAGTCAAGACGTGACGTTTTTTTTTCTTTAGTAGAAAATAAAAAAAATTAGATAGATTGAAAGAAAAATATGTTTTTTTTTGCTGAAAATGTGGTCCCTAGTGACTCACAAAATGCAAGTCAATGGCTACTAGAAACACTACTTGAATACAAGTTATTAAATGCCTTATTTTAACCCTTTAAAATATAACTAAATAGATTAAATAAATAACATGAAAGGGAATAATAGTTTTTACAACAGTCAAATTGGACAATTTCACAAAAAAAACACTTCTGAAATCCTGATGTCAATCATTTTTGCCTTTAAAATTATAATAAAATTAAGTTGGTTATTTGGTTAGATATTTAACCAACTACTAATCGTCTTTCGCGGTAATAACGAATTTATTTTTACAAAAATCTATTAAATTAAAAAGGCTGACAAAGCTTTGTGTCAGCCTTTTTAATTTAATAAATTTGTATTTTTGAAGCTTTGGTGTCGCCGCCTTGGTTGAATTTATAATTTTGCACCTGTTGCGTTTTTGGCTGAGCACCCAGTTAAGAGGGATGTGCATGCTTTTGCACAGTTTTTAATTTTTACAAAAATCTGACAATATTTGTAGCACAGACTTTTTTTTTCAGGCATACCCAAACTCTCTTTTCTGGCTATAATTATTCATTCATTCATTTTCTTTTCGGCTTAGTCCCTTAATTCATCAGAGGTCGCCATAGCAGAATGAACCACCAATTATCCAACATATGTTTCACGCAGCGGATGCCCTTCCAGCTGCAACCCATCACTGGGAGACACCCACACACTCATTTACACACATAGCTTGCCCAATTCACCAATAGTGCATGTCTTTGGACTGTGGGGAAAACCAGAGCACCCGGATGAAACCCACGCGAATGGCGAAAACATGCAAACTCCACACAGAAATGCCAACTGACCCAGCCGAGGCTCAAACCAGCGACCTTCTTGCTGTGAGGCAACAACGCTACCCACTGCACTACTGTGCTGCTTGGATTTAATTATATTTATTCATTCATTCATTATCTTTTCGGCTTAGTCCTTTTATTAATCCGGGGTCGCCACAGCAGAATGAACCGCCAACTTTTCCAGCATATGTTTTACGCAGCGGATGCCCTTCCAGCTGCTACCCATCACTGAGAAAAAATATAATTATAATAATGTTAATTATATATAAGTATTAAAGGGCACCTATTTTACCCCTTTTTTAAGATGTAATATTAATATTATGGTTCTTCTGAGTGTGCCAGTTTAGGTTCAGTTCAAAACACAATTCAGATTTTTTATTATAATGTGTTAAAAAGTGCCATTATGGGGGCGTGTACACAGTTTGCTGTTTTAGGGGCGTGTTGCTTCAAATGAAAATTAGTTTCGACTTCCCGCCCAACTTAACAAGGGGGCGGAGCCAAGGGCTC
The DNA here is from genome assembly GCA_903798205.1 of Danio tinwini. Classification (NCBI taxonomy): domain Eukaryota; kingdom Metazoa; phylum Chordata; class Actinopteri; order Cypriniformes; family Danionidae; genus Danio; species Danio tinwini. The sequence continues at coordinate 31,208,641 of CAIGQZ010000427.1, forward strand.
CCCCGCTTTGTGTATGGCTACAGACAGGCAGAGAGAGAGAAGCAACATGAGTAAGAGGACCAGCATTCAACTGTACATGTACGGCACGGCACACCAGATGAGCACATTCGCATGTTATTTAAAATGAAACTATTCAGATAACGCTCTGTGGCGCGGCAGAAATATGAAGTGTCCTGAGCAGGGCCAGAGCGTCCATAGAGGCGACCTAGGCGGCAGAATAGTGAGCGAATCCCCCGGACCTCACTTTCATCTGTGACACCCTCCCGGTTCTCACTTTCATCCACGACAACGCGAAATGCATGGCGCTGCGTCATTAGTTCGTTATTTCCAATGGAGGAACGCGCACGTGAGGCAACGCACTCGCACTTTCCAGCTGCACCTAGTTAAGATGACAGGGAGCTTCTGTGACCGCGGGAAATGCAAACCGCTGAAGTTTAAGGAAGACGCAATGAAAAGTACACATGTATGCAAACCCACCAAAACTCACAAACACTGGCGGCGAGGAGAGTACCTTGGTGAATGTTGAGCCCAATGAACCTTACATCTAAAAATAGAGCAAGGGTGTTTCTTTGGTGACGTCACTTTGACTCACACGCTGAAAATGGCAGACGTGAAACAACATACTGAGGATATGGTAATGCGCACCTGTCAATCAATATTGGTGGGCGGGGGGACCGCACTCCTACGTCAAGTTGCGGTCGATCTCAAAACCGCTCCAATTGGTCCACTGTTTTTATGTTGTTAAATTGAAAAAAAAGGACTGAGTGTGTTTATATCACCCCTAAATGACGGTCTATACACTGTATCTACACGTCTGTCCAAACAGCTTGAAAAGTAGATTTTTCACCATAGGTGCCCTTTAATAATAATGTTATAATAATGTGTGTGTATTGGTATCAATATCAGAATGTTTGCATGCGTATAATTAGAAATTTGTATGTATATAAGTAATAGATGTTTTGTTTAGATTTTTTTCATGACACTGCACAGAACCAATAATGCACTAATCATTGACTTGGAGTTTTCATTTTGTTTAGCCTTTATATGGACTACGTTTTCAGATTATACTAATAAAAAATGTTCTAATGAAGAAGTCCTACATCTTGGATGGCCTGAGGGTGAGTAAATGAACAGTAAAAAAAGTTTCATTTTTGGATAAACTATTGATTTAAGAAGATGAAAATGAAAAATTCCAGATTTCCAAATGCAAAGGTTTACAAGTCTCTCTTTCCATACCTTTCAGTAAGAACAAAGCCATTGTCCTCCAGCACTGGCACCTTTTGCATAGGGTTGAGTTCGGTAAACTCTGGTGTTTTCTGCTCCCCTAAAGGTAAAGTTCATTGAGGTAAAGGTCAAGTTAGTTTTATATTTAAACACTCAATTTTTTTTATTCATTTTCTTTTTGGCTTAGTCCCTTTAATAATCCGGGGTTGCCACAGCGGAATGAACCGCCAACTTATCCAACACATTTTTTACGCAGCGAATGTCCTTCCAGCTGCAACCCATCTCTGGGAAACATTCAGACTTTCTCCTTATTAATATAATTTCACAAAAGTATTCTTTCTAAATAGTGAAATCATATCAGTGACCGCTGTCTATCAACATTGTTCAGTCAAATAAGTAGTGCTAATGTTATTTTCAAGTTATACATGTGATGTCAGTCTGAATATTTAAAGTACCATGGTTAACTATATAGGTTGCATGTCACAAGTTGTTACTGAATGAATGTGGGAATACAACCAACTTTACCTCAATGTAAAGTTCAAGGGCATTAAAATAATATATTATAGTACTACATAGTACATAATATAATGTTTTGAACCATACTGTAGTGAATACTTGAATTAATCAGTTGTGGTTTGTATTGTTGCTGTGGTAATACAACTACAGCATTATAAACAATTTACCCAACAATGTCCTATACGCTTTTACAGCTGTAAATACACTACCTGACAAAGGTCTTGTCGCCTATTCAAGTTTTAGGAACAACACATAATAACTTGACTTCTAGTTGATCATTTGGTATCAGAAGTGGCTTATATGAAAGGCAAAGCCTCTAGATTACGCTTATTTGACCAAAATAAAATATGATCATACCTTGATTTTTAATGATTTAATTAGGACAGTAAGGTCTGACTTTGCTTAGACAAAAGTCTTGTCACTTAACAGAAATAATGAACAGTATAGAATATAAAGTGATGATGCAGTGGAAACAGAATGAACATTGTGTATGACTCCCATGAGCTTGAACCACTGCATCCATACATCTCTGCAATGACTCAAATCACTTATTAATAAAGTCATCTGGAATGGCAAAGTAAGTGTTCTTGCAGGACTCCCAGAGTTCATCAAGATTCTTTGGATTCATTTTCAATGCCTCCTCCTTTATCATACCCCAGACATGCTCAATAATGTTCATGTCTGTTTTGACTGGACTGACCAATCTTAGAGCACCTTGACCTTCTTTGCTTTCAGGAACTTTGATGTGGAGGCTGAAGTTTGAGAAGGAGCGCTATCCTGCTGAAGAATTTGCCCTCAGCACAAATGTCTTGATACCTCAGGCTGTTGATGTTGCCATCCACTCTGCAGATCTTTCGCACCCCCCATACTGAATGTAACCCCAAACCATGATTTTTTTCTTCACCAAACTTGACAGATTTCTATGAGAATCTTGGGTCAATGTGGGTTCCAATAGGTCTTCTGCAGTATTTGTGATGATTGGGATGCAGTTCAACAGATGATTCATCAGAAAAATCGACCGTCTGCCACTTTTACAAACAATCAACTAGAAGTCTAATTATTATTTGTGCTCTTACAACTGGGATCGAGGACAAGACTTTTGTCAGGCAATGTATACTACAATACACCATTGTAGCAAAAACTAAAGTACATTTAAAGTATTTAAGTTTATCAGTTCGTTATATTTGTTAACAAAGAGCTGTAAATATTATAATATAAACAGTTTAATACACTTTACTGTAGTGTGCGTCAAATAAGGTGTAGTTAACTACTATCACTTACTAGTATTTTTCATGTGGAGTTAATGAAAAATTGGCGTTAATGAGGTAACTGCAGAATAACGTTCAATAAACGAAAATAGCAATAAATACATACAAATTTCTAGAAATCATAGATGAACCACGTTCAGTCTGTAGGATAACCTTTGCACCGACTTGGATTCAAGCCATGAGGACTTTACATTACACTGAACGACACATTAACAAAGTAGCTCACCTTTTCTTATCGCAATTTGTTCCACCGTGTGTGGTATTTTATTATGTTTTAGAAATATTAGCACAGCTCTGCATGGCTGTGACATGAAATCTAAATACGCTTTTACTGCCTGTCTGCCGGTCATGGTGAAGTGTGAGTGTGTCCCTCAGTACTGTGCCGCACACACAGAAACAACATGTATTCCTGCTCGTCGAGCGTCACCGTCCATAGTCCAATCACAAGCGTCTTCCTGAAAGTTTTATTTGGCATTAAACCGAGTCTTATTTGAGGCATTTGTACACTAAATAGTATGTTAATATTAATATAATAATTTCCAATAGATTTACATTCGAAGAACAACTGGAAATGTGCCCTGAAGTGATATATCAATCTGGAGAGAAATCATAAACGACAGCGATTGGCCGGTGCTTGTCAGCGTTGAGAAAAGTAACAGGTACCACGTTACCACACAGCATTTTTACAGGCGTATGCTGCTTCATTGGTGCCTTTTGGTGTGTAAACATAACAATTTACATAGTGGTTAATAGGTAATTTATGTCTGAATAATGATAATGCGGTTATACATTGAATACTAAGCTATGATCCTGTGATTTGTGAAAACCGAAACACGAAGCCTAACGTCATTTTCTATTGACATTAAATAGCATAAATGTAGCTTAAGTTCAACGTTTGTAAATTATCTATAAACATTTTAGAAAGTCACAAAAAAATCCCCCATTGTGAAACTTTATTTGTTTTTTTTTATAGATTGTGAAACTTGTTATTTTTCAATATTTTTTGTTGACGTATAGACGATGCGCGCGCAGGGAGGTTGCAGAAAAAACTGAGCGCATTTACAGTGAGGGAATGACATCCTATGTTGTACAAAGTTTGTTGTTGTCTTAGAATTACATTATATTGATTACAAATTATATATATTATTCACATAATAATTTCAGTGTAACAGCTTGTCACCTAGTGATAAGCACATTCGGCAAAATTAACGTTAAAGTGAGCGGCGTTCATCTGACAGGTCCATCTGTGACAGCACCCTCCAAATGGATAGTGGATAAGACGAAATGACCAAGCATCCAACCCGAAATATACAATCTCATTGAAGCTCCAAGGGATTTTACAAGAGAGAAGTTATATATAGACGAATTGCAATGTTTGTAAACATGCAGCAAGGTTGCAGAAAAAAACGGGAGCGCTAGCATTTACAGCAGGGAATGACATCCGCTGCGGTACAGAGTTTGTTGATGTCTTAGAAATAAGTTATTGATTACATATGTTATTTATATAATACTTTCAGCGTATTACAACAGCTTGTCACCCAGTGATAAGCACAGTTATTCGGCAAAATTAAAGTTAAAGTGAGCGGCGTTCATCTGACAGGTCCGTTTGCGATAGCACCCTCCCAATGGATATTGGATTAGACGAAATGACCGAAATATACAACTATCTCATTGAAACTCCAAGTGTTTTTACAAGAGAGAAGTTAAAGGCCTACAAGTCTTTGGACGCCTACAATTGTGTTCTATGTGGTCATGTGCAAGAAATAATGCTCCATGATTACCAGATTCAAAACTTTGTAGTGCTAAAAACTGAGGTTCTGCCTAGCCAAAGACAAGGAATGAAGATATACCTGTACAAGGCCTGGGTAATCATCAACAAGCAAAAACTTCATTGTGACAGTGAACTGCACCTGTACGGCAGGATATGTGAACTTACACTTCTACGTTTCATTCAGTGTCCGCAGCAGTGGCGGCAGGTGTTAAAAAAATATGGGGGGGGGGGGGGGTCTGGTCAAACACCAGAAAAAAATCTAACTGTTGGTAAAGTAAGAGTGTAAAATCTATTTTTCAGGTGATGTATCCAAAAACAAAAATATGACTAAAGCATACAATAAATGCATCACAAATCAGTTTATTTTAGTTTAGTTTGGATTTATTATCAGTAATGAAGTAATCAAGATAATCAGTAAACACACACACACACACACACACATACACACTTAAATGTTGCCTAGTCACTGGCCAGTAGCACTACTTAAAAATAAATTTGCTCTCCTTTCTTTCTGGCTTGCAAATTTCTCAATGACCTTTTGTTTAAAGTCAGTCATCTCAGTCACCAGTCTTTTCTCTATTGGCAGCATGGCCAATGCATTCAGCCTCTCTTGCGTCATGCTGTTTTAAACAGCAAACACGGAAAACAGTAAAGGCATGACTTACATCACAACCTGCCAGCCAACTCCGTTTGTCATAACAAGTGCTGGAAAAGCCCTGAGTGTACGTGCGCCCGCGATCTCTTGACTGCTGGTGAATTTGCAAGGAAGGTCGATCTGGTCCAAGCTCCTTGATTCTTTTTTTTTTGATATCTTTGCAAAGATACAACAGAATCTCGAGAAATTGCACTTGCTTTCACCATGATTAAAGGTCAGCACAGTTAACTGACGAGCTGCTGCTGAGTGAACGGTCTAAGTGAGAATGGTCCAATCACATAAGGCCAATCATGTCACGTTTGAGGGTCTTTCTGTTTTTCTTGCGTGTGTGTGTGGGAAGTGGGTGTGTCTTGTTTGGGTTCTTCACCGCGTGGTATGTGTGTTTACATTCATCAGCTGGGTGGTCACGTGTTTTGTCGCTACTCTCAGTGCACAGGTGCTTGTTATCAGTCACAGCTGATTCAATTCAGTTCAATTCATCTTTATTTGTATAGCGCTTTTACAATGTAGATTGTGTCAAAGCAGCTTCACATGGAAGTTTATAGTGAATTGAAACAGTGTCAGTTCAGTTTTCAGTGTTTAAGTTCAGTTCAGTTTAGCTCAGTTCAGTGTGGTTTAATAATCACTACTGAGAGTCCAAACACTGAAGAGCAATTCCATCGATGTGCAGCTCTACAGATCCCGAACCATGCAGGCCAGTGGCGACGAAAAAAAACTTCACCAATTGGCGAAAGTGAAGAATTTAAAAAAACCTCGAGAGAAACCAGGCTCAGTTGGCCACGACCATTTCTCCTATGGCCAAACGTCTTGTGCAGAGCTGCAGTCTAGGCGCAGTAGCTGGACCTCAGCGAAGACACATCTGTCCTTGGAGCATCACAGGAATCAGTCTTATGCTCTCCATGATGACCACCACAGCAGCTGCTCAGGATACGGCCTGGTCCAGAAACCTTGGGATCGTCTCGTCGCTGGTCTTGGATCGCATCAGTGGCACTGCATAGTCTGAGGGTCTCGAGATGAGTACCTCCAGGTGGAAATACAGAATAAGGAGAATAATTAGCGTAGCTGCTGTTCATAGTGTATATAAACAAGAAGCAAAATCCTGTGTGGGGCACATCATGCGTCATACCGCTATGTAATGCACTGAGTGTATGCTTTGCTAAAAAGATAGGTCTTTAGTCTAGTTTTGAAGAGTGAGAGTGTGTCTGAGCCTTGGACATTATCAGGAAGGCTATTCCAGAGTTTAGGGGCCTGATGCGCATTCCGCGTGCTATATATGTTCAGTGTTTTGTAGTTAGCGTTATTAGTTCGTTGTTGTTCACTCCTGTGTCTGCTTCTGTTAGACTCTCTCGCTTGCTGTGGTGGAGTCTCTCCGACTTAGCCTGTTTCATGTGGACCTTATGCACATCTCTGTTTCTTTGATGTTGTTACTACTGCCCACTCTGAAGACAACATTATCTGTGAGAGACTTCACCCCAAATCCGCTTTTCTAATGATCTTTACCGTGGGTAAACTTGACGATTTCCTCGAGAGCTGCTCCATACCTTTCCCTTCACTTGATATCTGGTGAGATATCCATGAGAGACTGCTATACGACGTTGGTTCACGGATGAACCTTTACCGCTGTTTGGCGTGTCGTATTCTGGTGTGAGCATCCTTGCTCTACACTATATCTGGTGAGATCTATACCAGTTGTGACTCTTTTAAATAAATCATCTTGTTTTTACTTGCATTTGGGTCTCCTGTGTATATCTTTGTGACACAATCATATAAAAACAAATATGATTCGTTCTAACAACAAAAATGGGAGGGTTCGGGACACAGAGCGCTGCGCCCCAAGGAAAATTTAAAACAGGCCAATTAGAGCTTATCGTCATATCACATGCATTGCAAAAGTTTGTGTACCTAAATAGACACTCATTAGTCCGGCGCCCCGCACACATATAAAAAAATATTGTTCATACATTTTTTTCAATAAATGTTAGTATGACTACAATGAATGTTATAATTAAATCAATTTATTTTGGTAATATTTGTGATAATAAATATTAACATATTAAAGGGGTCTAACTTGATGGGGTCGGCGCCCTCTATTGACCAGCCGCCACTGGTCCGCAGTTTAATTCACCATATTTAACAGTTTTTGCAGAAATCATTGCTGCAATCAAAAATGAGTATTGTGTTAATTCAGCATAGCTTGAACTTACCTGATATAAAATGAGAACTGCAGAGTCGAGCATTTTTAATTAGGTCGTCATTCCATTCACCTCCCTTTTAGCCAAAGACGTCTGCGGTTGTCATTAAAAGCAGTGTGGTGTACGGTAAAAGTTAAGTTTTCTATTTTTGGACTACCGCACAACATAACATGTTTGCTATTGCAACTGGTCTCTTTTGGCAACCGGGAACCCGTGTGATGTCATGTGTGATGTAGGTTGGTAATTCCACTATATCCTCTATAAAAATATAGTAATGTAATCTATAAAAATATAGTAAAGTAGCTTATAGTAAATACGGTGGTGTTTTTGAACCATACTATAGTAAAGTACTCTAATTAATCTGGTGGTATTTCTACCGTTGGTATGATCCCACAACAACTATTGTAATATAAAAACATTACCCAATATTGTAGTCTACAACTTATTTTACAATACTCCACAGTTTACTGTAGCAAAACCTAAAGTATGTCCCTGTGAAGAGATTATGCCCACCATAGAGGACTTCTCAAGGTATCCATAATCCTAGACCAGGCCGCATCCTGAGCAGATGCTGTGGCGGTCATCATGGAGAAGCGGAGAGCATGAGACTGATTCCTGAAAGACCCTAGTGACAGACTAGTCACCGCATTGATCCCGTGGACCAGCCTGATCACCCAAACAGTGACCTACTCACACCTGCGGCTTCTCCATGAGAGACATCCAGCGTTCTAGACTGCAGCTCTGCACAAGAAGTTTGGCCAGAGGAGAAATGGTCGTGCCCAACTGAGCCTGGTTTCTCTCAAGGTTTTTTTTTCTTCACTTTCGTCACTTGGTGAAGTTTTGTTCCTCGCCACCGATGCCACTGGCTTGCTGGGTTTGGGACTTGTGGAGCTGTGCATCAATGGATTTGCTCTTCAGTGTTTGGACTTTCAGCAGTGAAAATTAAAACACAGTGAACTGAACTAAACTAAACTTCGACATTTTATCAGTTAATTATTGTTAATACTACACTGTGCTGGAACATTCAATAACAATGTGTTTAAATATTATAATAGATACAGTTACAGTATAATATAATTTAGTATAGTATAATTTAAAAACAATAGTAACGTTACCGTTAATAAATTACTGTAGTATTTTAGTAGTGATTTGTTGCTTAAGTAATAAATTTGTAATATTTTTAGAATGCTAAGAAGTAAAGAACTTAAAATACCAATCACTATGCAATTTCTTTTCATATTTAGTTAACTTTCGTTGTCATTTACATACATTTTTGTTGACAAAAATGAAATTAATTCAAACATAATTCACAGTGATTTTTAGATTGAAAAAAAAACTTTATTGTCAATATTAAAATTGTAAGACTAAACTAAAATAACGTCAAACATGACTGCAGTGATTTCATGAGGCATCTGTTCCTCATATGGATCCATTTTGCATTATAGAAGATAAAAAAAAATGAAATTGGTATCACAGAAGTGATTCTAAATGATACTTTGCTGCATAATAGTTTCAGCCATATTAAGTTGTATAAAACACATTTAAGATACAATTGAAAGTCCCTCCTGTCATGTGACTGTCCTTGCTAACAAAAAAGCCAGTATTCATGGTGAAGGCACATGATGTAGTGCAGCGTCAGTGTGTGTCAATAACTGTTCACACACAATTATACAGTTGAAGTCAGAATGATTCGGCCTCCTGTGAATTTTTCTGATATTTCCCAAATGATGTTTAACAGAGCAAGGAATTTTTCACAGTATTTGCTATAATATTTTTTCTTCTGGAGAAAGTCTTATTTGTTTTATGTCGGCTAGAATAAAAGCAGTTTTTAATTTTTTAAAAGACATTTTAGGGTCGATATTATTAGCTCCCTTAAGCAACATTTTTTTCGATTGGCTTTAGAACCAAACATCGTTATACAATGACTTGCCTAACTACCTAATTAACCTAGTTAAGCCTTTAAATGTCATTTTAAGCTGAATACTAGAATCTTGAAAAATATCTAGTAAAATATTATGTACTGTCATCATGGCAAAGATAAAATAAATCAGGTAATAAAACTATTATGTTTAGAAATGTGTTGAAAAAATCTTCTCTCCATTAAACAGAAATTGGGGGAAAATATACAAAAGGGCTAATAATTCTGACTTCAACGTTTGCTGATCTTACATTTCCATTTTGGCAGATTAATGCGTATGTCAATACAGTAACATTGTAAAACCCTTTAAAGTGCAATCATACTGTGTGTGTTTTACATTGCTGTGGACAGCAGAGGGCCCTCAGTACCGTTGGCATTAATGATCTTCTTTCTAGACTGAAAATCGTTCTGAATCTCCAGAAATGTCTTGTTTTTGGTTTCAGGGACCACAAAGAAGATGTACGTGGCCACCAATAAGCAGATGACCAGGAAAACGAGGAAGCAGTATTGCTTTAGGCCATTCTGGGAAAGAGAGAGGGGGAAAGTTTTAACTAAGTTTTTATTATTTATGAAAACATGATTTTATTGTAATCATAACTTTTTAAGGTGAGTTAATTATTGTTTTAAGTCATAGAGGCTGTTTTAAAGGGATAGATCAACCAAATTATTCACTATTTACTAGGCCTGTCACAATAATCAATATTTGAAGAGTTCAGAAGCAAAAACCTCTAAGTACAGTATCGAAAATGAACATTTTTCTCAGCCTCCTTTGTTTATGTTGAGTTATTTCACTTTAAAAACCAGGAAAATAACTTGTTTTTTTGCCATAAATATGATATTACTGAACCTACACGACAGGACCCTGATGCTAAAAATGCTTATTTTAGAGGAAAATTTCAGATGGCATTTAGAGGTTTTTGCATCTAAACTCTTCATATGGACTTATCGCACGACACATGGACATGACCTCAATCATTTTTAGTGATGCAATATATATCGTCCATACATAAAAACCAATTCTAGCAACACTAGCTGATGTGCAACATCTCTATCTCTATTGGAGGTGTCAGTGTCAGTATGGTTGAAAAACACTATAGTATTTACTATAAAGTACTATAGTATATTTTCATGTGGATGTCTGACAACTGAAAATAGATCTGCTAGCAGATATCGCAGCTTCTGTTAATTTTTACCTTGCACTTTTGTTAACATTGATGCTAGAGCACCTTTAGAGGTCAGAGGAGTGAGGTTTACCTGCATAGCACTTTGCTAGCTGGCGTCTGTTATACTCATCCCCCCTTACTCCCATCCCGGATGAGCCCACATGTGTAACCCACCAGTCCTACTGCACCCAACCCGCTCTGAGCTGGGATCTTTGCATGGGAGTGGATTGCTCTAACAAGCAGGCTAAAGACCATGGCCTCTAGCGTGAAAGTTTTCTAAAATTCCTGCTCCCTGTCAAGGAAACCTGTTGGACTTCACAGGCTTACACACACACACACATACACAGCTACAGATAGACAATCACTACCTAGCCCTGCATCCCACGCCTTCGTGTGCTTTCACCCACTGGAGTGGGTAGGCAGGTCTGTGACCAGCGCTCTTTAGCCGGATGGCTGCCGCCCTCATCGGACTATATCCACATCCCCTGTTGCAATGTTATGTCTATGTGTTTATGTGCTTGATTGCTGGTTTATTTTTTCTCCCTGTTCTTACACTGTCCTAATTCAAGGGTAATGTGAGAAGGAGTTTTTTTCGCCTCTCTCCCCAAATATATCTTATTTCCTTTTTCTAAATGCTACCTCTCGTCGACCTGTCTTCCCCTGTAATTTGATGTTTATGTATGGTCGGGGGGGGGGGGGGTTCTATTTTACTACATGAAAGTTTATGTGACAAATAAAGGCTTCATTGATTGATTTAGAGCACCTTTAGAGGTCAGAGGAGTGAGGTTTTACCTGCATAGCACTTCGCTAGCTGGCGTCTGTTATACTCAACCCCCTAAACCTTACTCCTATCCCGGACGAGCCCCCACGTGTAACCCAACATTCCTACTGCACCCAACCCGCTCTGAGCTGGGATCTTTGGATGGGATTGGGTTGCTCTAACAAGGTGGCTAAAGACCATGGCCTCTAGTGTCTGTCGCTAGAGCATCTTTTGAGGTCAGAGGAGTGAGGTTTACCTGCATAGCACTTCACTAGCTGGCCTCTGTTACGTATGCATGGTGAAATGTTTTGTATCTTGGCTAAATACAGTTGCTTCATGGAATTGTTGATATTAAAATTGGGGCCAGACCTTTTTAGTACAAAAAGGTACAGTGTAAATCTAATTCTAATTTCAATGTGCTCTATTCATTCTTCCTTTCTGAGTATTCACATCAGAAGTGCAAACCAAATACACACACTTCTCAAAAAAAAGGAAAAAAGCAGCCATATTCACCACAATAAATGGAAAGATCATGCCGATCAAAAAGAAGGAGGTCCAGTTGATAGAGCCACCGATCATGTACGCGGCAGGCCGATCAGTTTGGGTAAATAGCTCTGTAGTTAAAATGTTTGTCACACCACCTGCAACACAAAACATGACAAATTCAGTCACTAAAATCACGTTTATTTACTCTTAAAAATAAAGATTATTTTATGGCATCAGTGGTTCCATGAAGAACTTTTAACATCCATGGGAAAAAATCATGGGAAAAACTTTCTTTAGAACTATGAAAACAAATTGTTATTTGAAGACTAAAAGGCTCTTTAGGGCCCTCAAAATGTTTGTCTATGAAATTCATCTAATCCAATTTCAGCTTTTGCCATCAAAAAGATGTTTTAGGCAACCTCAAGTAAAGAAAAATGTGTAATTTGTGCCAAATGCAATTAGAACTTACTGGGTTTTAAGTATGAATAGGGATTGTTGCAATTAGAATGTGAATTATGTGATGATTATGACTGTATTTGTATTGCTTGTTTTTTGTGATATACTGTATGTGATGTGAATGTTGATATAATTATGTATTGGAGCCAAAGATAAATTTCTACTTGTGGACAATAAAGAAAGTCAAGTCTATGGCATCACTGTAAAAGCTTCTTTAGTCCATCCTGGCACTTTTATAAAAAAAATAAATAAATAAATATATATATATACTCCTTATTTACGCTCCCTCAAGTGGTTCCAAATCTAATTAAACACAATTATTAATTAAACACAAAAAATTATATTTTGAAAAACGCTGGAAAATGGTAATCATTGACATACGTAGTAGGAAAAACAAATATTATAAAAATCAACTGTTGTCCAACATTCTTTAAAATATCTTATTTTGTGATTAACAGAGGAAAGAGACTCAAAAAGATTTGTTTGAGTAAAATGGGATTAAATGATGACAAAATTTTCAGTTTTGGGTGATACAACAATACAATGGAAAAATAATTGAATAAATATAATTTGTATTGATGTTAAAACCTTCATAAGTTTTGTGTCATTTTCTGTCTTTGCTTTCTTTATTTTTATACTCATTTACACTGTACAAAACGCTGAGATCCACACAATTCCTTCATGTTATCTCAAGTCGATTGAACATAAAATAATTAAGTTGTCTCAAAAAACCTCAGCAATTGTGTTGATTCAGCTAATTTTAAATAAGTAGTTTAAACAAGCAACAGAAATCTTTTTTTAGCGTACCTGGACCAAGGCCAAAACTGAGGATAAAGGCCAAAACACAGACCATACTAAGATAGGGAACCCAAGGGCTTGAATCCTGTGAGGGAAAACAAACAAATATATAATTTTTTACAGTATGTTTTGTGGAAGTCCTATGCAAATAAACATGTTAGAGTATTGAGGCGGCTCAGTGGTTAGCACTGTCGCCTCACAGCACGAAGGTTGCTGGTTCGAGTCCCGGCTGGGCCAGTTGGCATTTCTGTGTGGAGTTTGCATGTTCTCCCCGTGTTGGTGTGGGTTTACTCCAGGTGCTACAGTTTCCCCCACAATTCCCTCACAGTGCATTTAAGTGTGTATGGGCGTCTCTCAGTACTGGGTTGCAGCTGGAAGGGCATCCGCTGTGTAAAACATATGCTGAAATAGTTGGCGGTTCATTCCGCTGTGGCGACCTCTGAAATAGAGACTAAGCCGAAGGACAATAAATGAATAAATGTTAAGTATATATTATACTACATATTATATTTCATGTGACTGCAAGATGCTGTAGACTTTTATTTAAATATGATGACATATGGCGACGAAATGGCGCAGTAGATAGTGCTGTCGCCTCACAGCAAGAAGGTCGCTGGTTCGAGCCTCGGCTGGGTCAGTTGGCATTTCTGTGTGGAGTTTGCATGTTCTCCCCACGATCGCGTAGGTTTCCTCCAGGTGCTTTGGTTTCCACCACTAGTCCAAAGACATGCAGTACAGGTGAATTGGGTAAGCTAAAATTGTCCGTAGTGTATAAGTACTAATAAATAAGAGTGTATGGGTGTTTCCCAGTGATGGTTGCAGCTGAAAGGGCATCTGCTGCGTAAAAACATATGCTGGATAAGTTGGCGGTTCATTCCGCTGTGGCGACCCCAGATTAATAAAGGGACTAAACCGAAAAGAAAATGAATGAATGAATGAATTTAGATTTTATGCCAACTTTAAGATCAATCCTATATAATATAGTGTATTAGTACATTTAAAGTATAGTATTTCTCAGTTGCTACCTGAAAAGTGAGTGCGATAGTGAAACAAATACAGCACACGCTCATCAGAGTATATCCTCCAATAATTAGAGCTCTTCTTCCCAAAGACTCGATCAGAAGACCCTGAAACATACACACACAAGATGCTTTTGAAACATCTTTTCAAGCTATGATAATATAAACTATCTAAACATCTCCTTCTAAGGCTAAAGAAGAGCTTGTGAGGTTTTGGACTTGGTCAAATATTAATTTATTCTATTAAGATTGATTTTGAAAGGAACTGAAAACCTAACAAATTAGCAAAAAAATTAAAACTTCTTCACATTTATTTGAGTTTTACAATGGAAATCCAATTAGAGCCACTTGTTTGATCAACAAAAGTACAACAGGCCTTTCATATGATACATCTACTAAAAGATAGAAAATAACTAATTGTAATGTACACAAATCATCTAAACCAGGAGTGCCCAAACCTTTTCTTATGAAGGGCCAAAAACCAAACTTGATTGAGACTAGTGGGCCGAATGTAAATATAGTTGCCATGGGTAATTTCCTAATTTATTATATAATATTTGAAAACGACTAAAAAACATTGCTTTATAAAAACTAATACAGAATTGTTTTACATTGTATAATGAACTTTAAAAATCAACCTCATTCATAACAGAATTACACTAGTTTTTTCCTTGATTTGCTCGCCAATGTCTTTTGCATACTCCTCTCTGTCGAGTGACAGTATTTTAACTTTAGTTTGCTTTTTTGTAGCTCAGCAATAAAACAAAAGAGGTTGCATAAAAAAAGGTTACGTCAAATTAGAAATGATTATCTCTGTATTAAAGGCATTCGCCCCAACACTCCATCATTCTCACTCTCCTCTAAGATGGGATGGTAGGCCAAATCAAAACTTACAATGGGCCAACTTTGGCCTGTGGGCCTTACTTTGGCCATCTCTAATCTAAACATTAGAAAATTATTCTTCAATAATATAATTAAATACAAAAAAAAATATAT